>BSBM01000155.1:13940000-14372500 GCA_027924585.1 Larix kaempferi | reverse complement strand
CTACTCCTACCACAAACCACCAACCCCGATCTCTCTATCTCTCTCTAAACCCCTAATCGCCTCACCTCCCTCTCTCTAAATCTATGTATTCCCCCTCAAACCCCCATTATTAACCCTCCTAACCATAATCCACTCTATAATTATTTCTCGCTCACCTACCTCTAATCATGTCCCCATCCCTGTCACTCACTCTATATCCCTCTGCATATACTTCCCCCACCCTTAGCCACCCACTCTCTCTCTTTCTATTAGTCTCTTACCTACCCCTACCACTAAGAAACAACCCATGATCTCTCTCTCTCTCTCTCTCTCTCTCTCTCTCTCTCTCTCTCTTCACAAACCCACACTCCTCACCTTACTCTATTACCGACTCTACCTCTCTCTCTCCCCTACCATTAACCACCTCACTCTTCCCCCTAATTCTCCCCTACCTTTAACCACACACTCACTCTCTCTTTCATAGTCTCTCACCTCCTTCAACTAACCACCAACCCTAGATATCTCTCTCTCTTTATCTATCTATCTATCTCCCTTTCAAACACCCACTCTTATCCCCCTACCCCTATCTCCCCTCTATTTATCTCTCCCTCTCCTACCACTAATAATCTTCACATCCCTCTCACTCACACTATATCAATCTTCTCATACTCCCCCAACCATTATACATCCACTCTCTATATTTATATCGGTCTCTGACATGCCCCTAACACTAAACACCTCTTGGAACTCCCCCTCCTCTCTCTCTAATTCCCTAACCCCCAACCTCTCTTTCTATCGGTATCTTTCTCTAAATCCCTAACATCCAATCCATATCTCTCTCTATGTCATGCTAAATCCCTAACCCCCAATCTCTCTCTCTCTCTCTCTCAAAATCCATGACCCCTAATATCCCTCTCTCTCTAAGACCCTAACTTCCAATGCCCCCACCTCTACCTCTCTCTTTGTCTCTCTCTCTCTCTTCCCTCACCCAGAACCCTACGACCCATCCTCCTACCCCTACCCACGACTCTTGGTCTTTATCTCTCTCTCTCTCTCTCTCAAAACCCCATATCCCCAATATCTCTCTCTGTCTAATCCCCCAACCCCCAATCTCTCTCTCTATCTAATCCCCCAACCCCCAATCTCTCTCTCTCTGTGTGCCTCTCTAAACACCTATACCTCAATATCCCTCTCTATCTCTAAACCCCTAACCCCTAATATCTCTCTCTCACTCACTCTCTCCCTCTCTCTCTCACACACAATCTCTCTCTCTCTCTCTCGTCGTGTGGAAAAACCCCTAAACCCCCTTCTCTCTCTAACTAAACCCCTACCATTCGATCCCTCTCTCTCTCTCTCTCACTCTAAACCCATAACCCCAACACCCATTCTTCACCCTCATACTACTACCCCCCTCTCTGTTTCCGTCTCTCTCCCTTTCCACTAACCATCTCCCCATTACTCTCACTTGCTCTATTTTTCTCTTTCCCTACTCCCTACACCCTTTTACACCCACTCTCTCTCTTTCTCTTAGTCTATCACCTACTAGTACCACTAACCACCTCCCTGATCTCTCTCTCTCTCTCTCTCTCTCTCTCTCTCTCTCTCTCCCTCCCTCTCTCTCCCTAAACCACTAACCTTCAATCCCTCTCTCTCTCTCACTCTAAACCCCTAACCCCAATCACTCACTCTCTCTCTCTCTCTCACACACACACACACACACAAAATTCTAAACCCCAATCCCTCTCTCTCTCTCAGTCACTCACTCTCTCACTCACTCTCTCTCTCTCCCACTCTCTCTCTCTCTCTCTCATACCAATAAACAACTCCATCTCTGTCGTACTCCTCCCCTAACCATAACCACTCCCTCACTCTCTCTTTCATGGTATCCCACCTACTCCTACCACTAACCACCAACCCCCAACCCCCAATCTCTCTCTCTTTGTCTCTCTAAACCACTAAACCCTTAATCTATCTCCCTCTCTCTCTCTATCTAAACCATTGAACACCTAACCTCTCTCTCTCTCTCTCTCCAAACCCCCACTCTTCACCCTCCTACCCCTATCATGCCTCTCTATATCTCTCTCTTTTCCCTACCTCTAATCATTTCTCCATCCCTCTAGCTTTCTCTATATCTCTCTTCCCATAATCCCTCCCATCCTTATCCACCCACACACTCTCTTTCTATCATTCTCTCACATACTCCTACCATAGCCACCTCCTAGATCTCTCTCTCTTTCTCTAATCCCCTAACCCCCAATCTCCCTCTATATCTCTCTATCTCCCTCTAATCCCCTATCCCCCAATCTCTCTCTCTCTCTCTCCCCACACACACAGCTCCCCCAATCTCTCTCTTTCTCTAAGCACATAACCTCAAATCCCTTTCTCTAACTCTAAACCGCTAACCCCTAGTCAATCTCTCTCTCTCTCTCTCTCTCTCTCTCTCTCTCTCTCTCCCTTCCCCCACATAGTACCCCCCAATCTCTCTGTCTCTCCAAATCCCCACCCTTCCCCCTCCTACCACTAACCACATATCTATTTTCTTTTCTCTCCCCTACAACTAATCATCTCCCCATCCCTCTCACTCACTCTATATCTCACTTCCAATACTCCCCCTACCATTAGAAACCAAATCTCTCTATTTATATCAATGTATCACCTACTCTCTCCACTAAACACCTCCCAAATCTCTCTCTCTCTCATTATCTCTAATCCCCTAACCCCTAACCCTCAATCTCTCTATCTCTCTCTCTCTCTCTAAACCTTGAGCCTCAATCTCTCTCTCTCTCTCTCTCTCTCTCTCTCTCTCTCTCTCTCTCTCTCTCCTACTCAATGCCCCAATACTACCACTAATCACTACCCCCAGATATCTCTCTATCTCTCCCTCTCCCTCCCTCTCTCTCTCCTCCCCCACCCAAACTCCCACTCCTCACCCTCCTTACCAAATCCCCAACTCTATCTCTCTCTCCCCTAGCACTATCCAACTCCCTCTACCCGCTACTCCTAACATTTCCATAACCACACACTCACACTCTCATTCATGGTCTCTAATATACTCCTACTAGAAACCCTCAACCCCTGATATCTCCCTCTATCTCTCTAAACCCTTAAGACCCTAAACTCTCTCTCTCTAAACCTGTGTATGCCCCCTTGAACCCCCATTATTCAAACTCCTACCCCTAATCCATCTATATTTATCTCTCTCTAACATAGCTCTAAACATGTCCCCATCCCTCTCACATACTCCCCCCATGCTTAAGCACCCACTCTCTCTCTTTCTATTAGTCTCTCACCTACCCCTAGCACTAAGTAGCTACCCCCGATCTCTCTCTCTCTCTCTCTCTCTCTCTGTTCACAAAACCACAATACTCACCTTCCTTAACCTATTACCCACTCTACCTCTCTCTCTCCCCTACAACTAGCCACCTCACTCTTCCCCCTAATTCTCCCCTACCTGTAACCACCAACCCACTCCCTCTTTCATGGTCTTTCAACTCCTACAACTAACCACTAACCCTTATTTTCTCTCTCTCTCTTTATCTATGTATATATCTATCCCCCTTCCAAATTCCCACTCTTAACCCCCTACCCCTACCTCCCCCCTCTATTTCTCTCTCTCTCTCTCTCTTACCACTAATAATATTCCCATGAATCTCACTCACTCTATATCAATTACACCATACTCGCCCCACCATTATCCATCCACTATCTATCTTTATATTGGTCTCTAACTTTCCCTTGGCACTAAGCACCTCTTGGATCTCTCTCTCTCTCTCTCTCTCTCTCTAATCCCCTAACCTCCAACCTCTTTTTCTATCTCTATCTCTCTTTAAATACCTAACATCCAATCCATCTCTATATCTCTCTCATGCTAAATCCCTAACCCCCAATATCGCTCTCTCTCTCTCTTAAAATCCATGACCCCCAATATCCCTCTCTCTTTGATACCTTAACCTCCAATACCCCCACTTCTCTCTCTCTCTCTATGTGTGTGTGCGTGTCGCTTAGCCCCTCACCCACACCCTTTTACACCCACTGTCTCTCTTTATCTTAGTCTCTCACCTACTACTACCACTAACCACATCCTCAATATTTCTTTTTCTATCTGTCTCTCTCTCTCCCTCTCTCTCCATAAAACCCTAATCGTCAATCCCTCTCTCTCTCACAATCTAAACTCCTAACCCCAAACCACTCTCTCTCTCTCTCTCAGATAAACTGTTAAGCCCTAATCTCTCTCTCTCTCTCTCTCTCTCTCTCTCTCTCTCATACCACTAAAACACCTCCATATCCCTCGTAATCCTCCCCTACTTGCAACCACCCATTCACTCTCTCTTTCCCAGTCTCTCATCTACTCCTACCACTAACCACTAACCCCCAATATCTTTCTCTCTCTCTCTAAACCCATAAACCCTTAACCTTTCTCCCCCTCTTTCTCTCTATCTAAACCTTTGAACACCTAACATCTCTCTCTCTCTCTCTCTCTCTCTCTCTGTCTCTCTCTCGCTCGCTTTCTCTCTCCAAACCCCCAGTATTCACCATCCCTCCTCTAGAATGACTCTCTATATCTCTCTCTTTTCCCTACCTATAATCATCTCCCCATCCTTGTAACTTTCTCTATATCCCTCTTCCCATAATCCCTCCCATCCTTATCCACCCAGACACTCTCTTTCTGTCATTCTCTCACATACTCCTACCACTAACCACCTCTTGGATCTCTCTCTCTCTCTCTCTAATACCCTAACCCCCAATCTCCATCTCTATCTCTCTCTAAGCCCCTATACCCCAATATCTATCTCTCTCTATAAGCACAGAACCTCAAATCCCTCTCTCTAACTCTAAACCACTAAGCCCCAGTCTCTCTCTCTCTCTCTCTTCCCGCACACAGTGCCCCCAATCTCTCTTTCTCTCTATCTCCCCAAACCCCCACCCTTCCCCCTCCTACCACTACCCACATCTCTATTTCCTTTTCACTCCCCTATAACTAATCATCTCCCCATCCCTCTCACTCACTCTATATCGCACTTCCAATACTCCTCCTACCATTAGAAACCAAATCTCTCTATTTATATCAATGTATCACCTACTCTCTCCACTAAACACCTTCCAAATATCTCTCCCTCTCTCTCCCTCTCTCTCTCTCTCATTATCTTTAAGCCCCTAACCCCCAATCTCTCTGTCTCTAAACCCCTAACCAGAATATCTCTCTCTAAACCACTAAGCCCCAATCTCTCTCTCTCTCTCCTCCTCTACTCAATGCCCCAATACTACCACTAATTACTACCCCCATATATCTCTCTATCTCTCCCTCTCCCTCCCTCTCTCTCTCTCTCTCTCTTCTCCCACCCAAACTCCCACTCCTCACCCTCCTTACCAAATCCCCATCTCTATCTCTCTCTCCCCTAGCACTATCCACCTCCCTCTACCCCCTACTCCTAAAATTCCCGTAACCACACACTCACACTCTCATTCATGGTCTCTAACCTACTCCTACTAGAAACCACCAACCTCCGATATCTCCCTCTATGTCTCAAAAACCCTAAGACCCTAACCTCTCTCTCTAAACATGTGTATGTTGCTTTGAACCCCCATTATTCACCCTCCTACCCCTACCCCCCTCTATATTTATCTCTCTCTCACCTACCTCTAATCATGTCCCCATCCCTCTCACTCACTCTATATCAATCTACAGATACTCCCCCCATGCTTATCCACCCACTCTCTCTCTTTCTATTAGTCTCTCACCTACCCCTACCACTAAACAGCTACCCCCAATATCTCTCTCTCTCTCTCTCTCTCTATTCACAAAACCATAATACTCACCTTCCTTAACCTATTACCCACTCTACCTTTCTCTCTCCCCTACCACTAGCCACCTCACTCTTCCCCCTAATTCTCCCCTACCTGTAAGCACCAACCCACTCCCTCTTTCATGGTCTTTCACCTCCTACAACTAACCACTAACCCTGATTCTCTCTCTCTCTCTTTATCTATGTATATATCTATCCCCCTTCCAAATTCCCACTCTCAACCCCCTACCCCTACCTCCCCTCTCTATTTCTCTCTCCCTCTCTTACCACTAATAATATTCCCATGAATCTCACTCACTCTATATCAATTATACCATACCCGCCCCACCATTATCCATCCACTCTCTATCTTTATATTGGTCTCTCACTTTCCCCTGGCACTAACCACCTCTTGGATCTCCCTCTCTGTCTCTCCCTATTCCCCTAACCCCCAACCTCTCTTTCTATCTCTATCTCTCTTTAAATACCTAACATCCAATCCATCTATATATCTCTCTCATCCTATATCCCTATCCCCCAATATCACTCTCTCTCTCTCTCTTAAAATCCATTACCCCCAATATCCCTCTCTCTCTCTAATACCTTAACCTCCAATACCACCACTTCTCTCTATCTCTCTCTATGTGTGTGCATGTCTCTTAGCCCCTAACCCACACCCTTTTACACCCACTCTCTCTCTTTATCTTAGTCTCTCACCTACTACTACCACTAACCACCTCCTCAATATTTCTTTATCTATCTATCTCTCTCTCCCCCTCTGTCTCCATAAAACACTAACCTTCAGTCCCTCTCTCTCTAACAATATAAACTCCTAACCACAAACCACTCTCTCTCTCTCTTAGATAAACTGCTAAGCCCCAATCTCTCTCTCTCTCTCATACCACTAAAACATCTCCATCTCCCCTGTACTCCTCCCCTAGTCATAACCACCCACTCACTCTCTATTTCCCGGTCTCTTACCTACTCCTACCACTAACCACCAACCCCCAATATCTTTCTCTCTCTCTCTAACCCCATAAACCCTTAACCTTTCTCCCTCTCTCTCTCTCTATCTAAACTCTTAAACACCTAACATCTCTCTCTCTCTCCCTCTCTCTCTCTCCTAACCCCCATTCTTCACCCTCCTACCCCTAGCATGCCTCTCTATCTCTATCTCCTTTCCCTACCTCTAATAATATCCCCATCCCTCTAACTTTCTCTATATTCATCTTCCCATGATCCTTCCCATCCTTATCCATCCAAACACTCTCTTTTTGTCATTCTCTCAGATACTCCTACCACTAACCACCTCTTGGATCTCTCTCTCTCTCTCTCTAATACCCTATCCCCCAATATCTATCTCTCTCTCTAAGCACATAACCTCAAATCCCTCTCTCCCACTGTAAACCGCTAACCCCCAATCAATCTCTCTCTCTCTCTCTCTTCCGCCACACAATGCCCCCAATCCCTCTTTGTCTCTATCTCCCCAAACCCCCACCCTTCCCCCTCCTACCACTACCCACATCTCAATTTACTTTTCTCTCCCCTATAACTAATCATCTCCCCATCCCTCTAACTCACTCTATATCTCACTTCCAATACTCCCCCTAAAACTAATCATCTCCCCATCCCTTTCTATTTCTATCAATGTATCACCTACTCTCTCCACTAAACACCTCCCAAATCTCTCTCTCTCTCTCTCTCTCTTTATCTCTAAGCCCATAACCCCTAACCCCCAATCTCCTTCTCTCTCTCTCTCTCTCTCTATAAACCCCTAACCACAATATCTCTCTCTGAACCCCTAACGCGTAATCTATCTCTCTCTCTCTATAACCCAAACCAAAATCTCTCTCTCTCTCTCTCTCCTCCCCTACTCAATGCCCCACTACTACCACTAATCACTGCCCCCATATATCTCTCTATCTCTCCCTCTCCCTCCCTCTCTCTCTCTCTCTCTCTTCCCCCACCCAAACCCACAATCCTAACCCTCCTTACCATATCCCCAACTCTATCTCTCTATGCCCTAGCACTATCCACCTCCCTCTACCCCCTACTCATAACATTCTCGTAACCACACACTCACACTCTCATTCATGGTCTCTAACCTAATCCTACCAGAAACCACCAACCCCTGATATCTCCCTCTATCTCTCTAAAACCCTAAGGCCCTAACCTCTCTCTCTCTAAACCTGTGTATGCCACCTTGAACCCCAATTATTCACCCTCCTACCCCTACACCCCTCTATATTTATCTCTCTATCACCTACCTCTAATCATATCACCATTCCTCTCACTCACTCTATATCGCTCTACAAATACTCCCCCCACGCTTAGCCACCCACTCTCTCTCTTTCTATTAGTCTCTCACATACTCCTAGCACTAAGCAGCTACCCCCGATCTCTCTCTCTCTCTCTCTATGCACAAAACCACAATACTCACCTTCCTTACCCTATTACCCACTCTACTTCTCTCTCTCCTCTACCACTAGCCACCTCACTCTTCCCCCTAATTCTCCCCTACCAGGAACCACCAAACCACTCCTTCTTTCATGGTCTCTCACCTCCTACAACTAACCACTAAGCATTATTTTCTCTCTCTCTCTCTCTCTCTCTCTCTCTCTCTCTCTCTCTCTCTCTCCTACCACTAATAATATTCCCATGAATCTCACTCACTCTATATCAATTATACCGTACTCCCCCCGCCATTATCCATCCACTCTTTATCTTTATATTAGTCTCTCAGTTTCCCCTGACACTAACCAACTCTTAGATATCCCTCTCTCTCTCTCTCTCTCATCCCCTAACCCCCAACCTCTCTTTCTATCTCTATCTCTATTTAAATACCTAACATCCAATCCATCTCTCTATCTCTCTCATGCTAAATCCCTAACCCCCAATATCACTCTCTCTCTCTCTCTCTCTTAAAATCCATGACCCCCAATATCCATCTCTCTCTAATACCTTAACCTCTAATACGCCCACTTATCTCTCTATCTATGTGTGTGTGTGTGTGTGTCTTAGCCTCTCACCCAGACCCTTTTACACCCACTCTCTCTCTTTATCTTATTCTCTCACCTTCTACTACCACTAACCACCTCCCTGATATTTATTTATTGATATGTCTCTCTCTCTCCTTCTCTCTCCATAAAACCTTAACCTTCAGTCCCTCTCTCTCTCACAATCTAATCCCCTAACCCCAAACCACTCTCTCTCTCCCAGATAAGCTGATAAGCCCCAATCTCTCTCTCTCTCTCTCTCTCTCTCTCTCTCTCTCTCTCTTATACCAATAAAACACCTCCATCTCCCCCTACTCCTCCCCTACTCATAACCACCCACTGACTCTCTCTTTCCTAGTCTCTCACCAACTCCTACCACTAACCACCAACCCCCAATATCTTTCTCTCTCTCTCTAAACCCATAAACCCTTAACCTTTCTCCCTCTCTCTCTCTATCTAAATCCTTGAACACCTAACCTCTATCTCTCTCTCTCTCCAAACCCCCATTATTCACCCTCCTACCCCTAGCATGACTCTCTATCTATCTCTCTTTTCTGTACCTCTATTCATCTCCCCATCCCTCTAACTTTCTCTTTATCCATCTTCCCATAATCCCTCCCATCCTTATCCACCTAGGCACTCTCTTTATGTCATTCTCTCACATACCCCTACCACTAACCACCTCTTGGATCTCTCTCTCTCTCTCTCTCTAATACACTACACCCCAATATCCCTCTCTATCTCTCTCTAAGCCCCTATCCCCCAATATCTATCTCTCTCTCTAAGCACCTAACCTCAAATCCCTCTCTCTCACTCTAAGCCACTAAGCCCCAGTCAATCTCTCTCTCTCTCTCTCTCTCTCTCTCTTTCCCCACACATAATGCCCCCAATCTCTCTTTCTCTCTGCATCCCCAAACACCCACCCTTCCCTCTCCTACCACTACCCACATCTCTATTTCCTTTTCTCTCCCCTACAACTAATCATCTCCCCATCCCTGTCACTCACTCTATATCTCACTTCCAATACTCCCCCAACCATTCGAAACCAAATCTCTCTATTTCTATCAATGTATCACCTACTCTCTCCACTAAAAACCTCCCAAATCTCTCTCTCTCTCTCTCTCTCTCTCTCTCTCTCTCTCTCTCTCTCTCTCTCTCTCGTTATCTCTAAGCCCCTAACCCCTAACCCCTAATCTCTCTGTAAACCCCTAACCCCCAATCTCTCTCTCTTTATACCCCAAACTAAAATCTCTCTCTCTCTCTCTCTCTCTCCTCTCCTACTCAATGCCACACTACTACCACTAAACATTGCCCCCACATATCCCTCTATCTCTCCCTCTCCCTCCCTCTCTCTCCCTCTATTCCCCCACCCAAACCCCCACTCCTGTCCCTCCTTACAGTATCCCCAACTCTATCTCTCTCTCCCCTAGCACTACCCACCTCCCTCTTCCCCCTACTCATAACATTTCCATAACCACACACTCAAACTCTCATTCATGGTCTCTAACCTACTCCTACCAAAAACCACCAACCCCCGATATCTCCCTCTATCTCTTTAAAACCCTAAGACCCTAACCTCTCTCTCTCAAAACATGTGTATGCCACCTAAAACCTCCATTATTCACCCTCCTACCCCTACCCCCCCTCTATATTTATCTCTCTCTCACCTACCTCTAATCATGTCCCCATCCCTCCCGCTCACTCTATATCTCTCTGCACATACTCCCCCCATGCTTAGCCACCCACTATCTCTCTTTCTATGAGTCTCTCACCTATTCCTACCAATAGGCAGCTAACCCCGATCTCTCTCTCTCTCTCTCGGTGCACAAAACCACAATACTCACCTTTCTTACCCTATTACCCTATTACCCACTCTACCTCTCTCTCTCCCCTACCACTAGCCACCTCACTCTTCCCCCTAATTCTCCCCTACCTATAACCACCAACCCACTCCCTCTTTCATGGTCTCTCACCTCCTACAACTAACCATTAACCCTTATTCTCTCTCTCTCTCTCTTTATCTATCTATATATCTATCCCCCTTCAAAATTCCCACTCTTAACCCCCTACCCCTACGTCCCCTCTCTATTTCTCTCTCTCTCTTACCACTAATAATATTCCCATGAATCTCACTCACTCTATATCAATTATACCATACTCTCCCCAGCATTATCCATCCACTCTCTATCTTTATATGGGTCTCTCACTTTCCCCTAGCACTAACCACCTCTTGGATATCCCTCTCTCTCTCTCTCTAATCCCATAACCCCCAACCTCTTTTACTATCTCTATCTCTCTTTAAATACCTATCATCCAATCCATCTCTCTATCTCTCTCATGCTAAATCCATAACCCCCAATATCGCTCTCTCTCTCTCTCTCTCTTAAAATCCATGACCCCCAATATTCCTCTCTCTCTAATACCTTAACCTCCAATACCCCCACTTCTCTCTCTCTCTCTATGTGTGTGTGTGTGTGTCTCTTAGCCTCTCACCCACACCCTTTTACACCAACTCTCTCTCTTTATCTTAGTCTCTCACCTACTACTACCACTAACAACCTCCTAATTATTTCCTTATCTATCTCTCTCTCCCTCCCTCTCTCTCCATCAAACCCTAACCTTCAGTCCCTCTCTCTCTCTCACAATCTAAACCCCTAACCCCGAACCATTCTCTCTCTCTCTTAGATAAACTACTAAGCCTCAATCTCTCTCTCTCTCTCTCTCTCTCTCTCTCTCATACCAATAAAACACCTCCATCTCCTCCGTATTGCTCCCCTACTCGTAACCACCTACTCACTCTCTCTTTCCTGGTCTCTCACCTACTCCTACCACTAACCACCAACCCCCAATATATTTATCTCTCTCTCTCCAAACCCATAAACCCTTAACCTTTCTCCCCCTCTCTACCCCTAGCATGACTCTCTATCTCTCTCTCTTTTCCCTAACTTAAATCATCTCCCCATCCCTCTAACTTTCTCTATATCCCTCTTCCCATAACCCCTCCCATCCTTATCCACCCAGAAACTCTCTTTCTGTCATTCTCTCACATACTCCTAACACTAACCACCTTTTGGATCTCTCTCTCTCTCTTTCTCTCTTTCTCTCTCTAATACCGTAACCCCTAATATCCATATCTATCTCTCTCTAAGCCCCTATACCCCAATATCTATCTCTCTCTCTAAGTACCTAACCTCAAATCCCTCTATCTCACTCTAAACCGCTAACCCCCAACCAATCTCTCTCTCTCTCTCTCTCGCTCGCTCTCTCTTCCCCCACACAGTGCCCCCAATCTCTCTTTCTCTCTGCCTCCCCAAACCCCCACCCTTCTCACTCCTACCACTACCAACATCTCTATTTCCTTGTCTCTCCCCTACAACTAATCATCTCTCCATCCCTCTCACTCTTTCTATATCTCACTTCCAATACTCCATCCTATCCTTATCAACCGATTCTCTCTATTTCTATCAATGTATCACCTACTCTTACCACTAAACACCTCCCTGATATCTCTCTACCTCTCTCTCTCTCTCATTATCTATAAACCCCTAACCCCCAATATCTCTCTCTCTCTTGCTAAACCCCTAACCCCAATATCTCTCTCTGAATTCCTAGCCCCCAATCTCTCTCTCTCTATATACCCCAAAACCAAAATCTCTCTCTCTATCTCTCTTCCCCTACTCAATCCCCCACTACTAAAACTAACAACAACCCATAAATATCTTTCTCTCTCCCCCCCTCTCTCTCTCTTTATCTCTCTCTCTCTTCCTGACCCAAACCCCCACTCCTCACCCTCCTTACCCTATCCCCAACTCTATCTCTCTCTTCCCTAGCACTATCCACCTCCCTCTACACCCTACTCATCAGATTCAAGTAATCACACACTCACTCTCATATTCATGGTCTCTAACCTACTCCTACAACAAACCACCAACTCTGATCTCTTCGTCTATCTCTCTAAACCTCTAAGCCCTAACATCCCTCTCTCTAAATCCGTGTATCCCCCCTCGAAACCCCATTATTCACCCTCCTAACCCTACCCCCCTCTATATTTCTTTATCTCTCACCTACTTTTAATCATGTCGCCATCCCTCTCACTCACTCTATATCCCTCTACACATACTTCCCTCACCCTTAACACCCAACTCTATCTCTTTCTATTAGTCTCTCACCTAATCCTACCACTAAGCAACAATCCCCAATCTCTCTCTCTCTCTCTACACAAACCCACACTCCTCACTTTTGTTAACCTATTACACACTCTACCTCTCTCTCTCCCCTACCATCAACCACCTCACTCTTCCCCCTAATTATCCCCTACCTTTAACCACACAATTACTCTCTCTTTCACGGTCTCTCACCTCCTACAACTAACCACCAACCTTCGATCTCTCTTGCTCTATCTATCTATATCCCTTCCAAACACCCACTCTTAACCCCCTGCCCCTACTTCCCCTCTTTATTTCTCTCTCCCTATCTTACCACTAATAATCTTCCCATCCCTCTCACTCACTCTATATCAATCTTCCAATACTCCCCCAACCATTATCCATCCTCTCTCTATATTTATATCGGTCTCTAACTTTCCCCTAGCACTAACAACCTCTTGGATATCCCCCACCCCCCCTCTGTCTCTCTCTCTCTCTAATCCCCTGTGAGGCACCTGCAACAATTAATTAACCAGAATACGCGAAATAGCAGAATTGACAGAACTCAGAATCACTTTTGTATTGATCACAGGCCACTTCGAGGGGGCAACCTCCCTTGAGCAAGCTCAATACAAATAACTTCACGGTGCCTTCATAGGTCTCAACACACACTTATATACTAATTCTAGGCGCCAATACTATGGGTCGAAACCATGGGCCGTTACAAACTATGGATCAACAATACTACGGCGACTTACAAAGCATATGCGCCAACAACAATAACACAAACTATTGATCAACAAATACTACGGGACGACTTACAAAGCATATGCGTCCAACAACAACATACTAACAAAGTAAAGATGTGGGTTCCTAACATCCCCTCCCCCTTAAAAAAATCTTTGTCCTCAAAGCTTCAGATGTGGAAATTGTTGTTGAATCTGAAGGAGTGGTTCCCATGTAGCATCCTCTGGTTGCATGCCGTGCCACTGAATTAAGACCTCTGTGATAGAGCGAGAGCGAAGCTGACGTGTGCGCCGATTGAGGATGGCCTCTGGCTCCAAAAGGATGGATCCTTCATTATCCAGTTCGGGTAAAATCGTTTGGCCGCTGATGTTGGTGCCAAGAACTTTCTTCAAACAAGAGACATGAAAGACTGGATGAATGCGGGAAGAAGGAGGAAGTTCCAATTTATAAGCAACGGACCCAATCTTCTAAAGAATCCGATATGGCCCATAGAACTTTGGAGCAAGCTTATGACGCCCTTTGAGTTTCAAGGAGGATTGTTTGTACGGCTGGAGACGAAGAAAAACCATATCGCCGACTTGAAAAGTGCGCTCTGAACGGTGCTGATCCGCTTGTTGCTTCATGCGATTTCTTGCCATGTGAAGATTGTCCCGCAAAATGCGAAGAATCTGATCGCGGTTGCGAAGGACCGTGTCAACTTCCTGAACTGGTGAACTGGTGGGGGTGTATGGAAGAAGAGCTGGAGGTGCTTGACCATAGACTGCTTCATATGGGGTCATTTTAGAGGCAGTGTGGTAAGAGGTATTGTACCACCATTCAGCAAGAGGGAGCCACTTTGCCCACTGATGTTGTTGTTCTGAGGTGAAGCAACGAAGATAAGTTTCCAAGCATTTATTGACAATTTCAGTCTGACCATCTGTTTGTGGGTGATACCCTGAACTCATCTTCAGTTTGGTGCCAGTGTGGCGAAATAGTTCTGTCCAAAAATGACTAGTGAAAGTCGCATCACGATCCGAGACAATGGAAGAAGGGATGCCATGAAGACGAAAGATCTGGTCCATAAAAATTTGAGCAACTGAGGAGGCTGTATAGGGATGACTGAGAGCACAAAAATGACTATATTTGGAGAGGCGATCAACCACAACGAGAATCACTGTCTTCCCGCCAGATTTAGGGAGCCCTTCAATGAAATCCATAGAAATATCTGTCCAAATCCGTGTAGGTATGGGTAAGGGTTCAAGCAATCCTGGAACGAGTGTTGTTTCCCCCTTATTGAGCTGGCAGGTATCACATTCGGCCACCATCTGTTGAATTGTCCTTTTCATGCCTTGCCAAAAGAAGTTACGCCGTGCTCGTTCATATGTTTTGAGGAACCCAGAGTGCCCGGCCGATGGAAAAGCATGGAGTTCATAGAAGACAGCCTGTTGAAGATCTGTGCTCTGGGGAAGCACCAGACGACCCTTGTATCGCAGAGAAGCACCATCCCAAGAGTAATGTGGTACAGCAGAAGGGTTGTTGGTCAAGCGTTGGATGATCTGAGATAAGGAAGAGTCATTGACATAACCCTGTTGAACAGATTGCAACCAATTTGGAACAGGCATAGAAATAGCTGAAAGAGAACCTTGGGCACCAAATGTGCGAGAAAGAGCGTCTGCCACAATATTGTCTTTACCCTTCTTGTAAGTGATCTCATAGTCATAACCCATGAGTTTGCTAACCCATTTCTGTTGTGCCGGGGAGGAGACACGCTGGTCCAAGAAATATTTCAGACTCTGGTGATCAGTCTTGATGCAGAAATGATTCCCTAATAGGTATGGACGCCACTTCTGTACTGCATGCAAAATAGCCATCTTTTCTTTCTCATAAGTAGAGGTAGCTAAATTCTTACCTGAAAGGGCTTTGCTGGTGAACGCAATGGGGTGTTCATCTTGAAGGAGAACAGCACCAAGTCCATTGCCGCAAGCATCACTCTCAATAGTGAAGGGCTTGGAAAAATCGGGCATAGCTAGCACAGGTGTAGTACACATAGCTTGTTTTAGTTTGTCAAATGCACACTGAGCAGCAGGTGTCCATGTAAAAGCATCCTTTTTCAATAGAGCGGTTAATGGAGCTGCAATCTTCCCATAATCCTTGACAAACTTGCGGTAGTAGCCAGTCAACCCCAAAAAACCACGAAGGCTCTTGAGTGTCTGAGGACGTGGCCAATTGTTCATGGCGTCGATTTTGGCAGGATCCACGCGAACCCCTTGTGCTGAGATAATGTGCCCGAGATACTCAACTTCCTTTTGTCCAAAAACACATTTAGACTGCTTGGCATGGAGATGATGGTCAAAGAAAAGTTGCATGACAAGATCCAGATGCTGGAGATGTTCATCCCATGTTTTACTATAGATGAGGATATCATCAAAGAATACCAGAATGAATTTCCGCAAGTAGGGTCGAAATATTTTGTTCATTAAGGCCTGGAATGTGGAAGGAGCATTAGTGAGGCCAAAGGGCATGACCAAAAACTCATAATGGCCATCATGTGTGCGGAATGTTGTTTTAGGAATATCATCCTCATGAACCCGAATTTGATGATACCCAGAACGAAGATCCAACTTGGAGAAAAAGTGAGCCCCATGAAGCTCGTCAAGAAGTTCATCAACAACAGGAATTGGAAACTTATCCTTGATGGTGAGGTGATTAAGTGCTAGGAAGTCAATGCAGAGGCGCCATGACCCATCTTTTTTGCGGACGAGAATAACTGGAGAAGAAAATGAACTAGTGCTTGGGTGAATAATACCTTGCTTCAATAAGTCCCGAACAAGCATTTCAATCTCCGTTTTTTGGTGGAATGGGTAGCGATAGGGCCTGATGTTGGGAGGAGCGCTGCCAGGAAGGAGCTGAATACGATGGTCTTCTGGCCTGGAAGGTGGTAATCCCACTGGTTCAGCAAAGACACCTGTATATTGATCCAGAATTTGTTGTAGATCCCAAGGAGTAGTGGAGACCGTTGATGGTTGCATCTGGATGGAATGGATCTGAGCGATGACACCATGTGAATTCTTCTTGAGGAGTTTTTCCATGCGATGTGAACTGATGATGCTGAGAGAACCTGGTTGTAATCCTGTCAATGTGTGTTTGTGTCCATTGAGGGAAAACTGCATCCAAATTTCGGCAAAATCCCATAAGATGGGGCCGAGTGTGCGTAGCCATTGAGCGCCCAAAACCACATCACATCCGCCTAAGGGAAAGGCAAACATATCAGAGCACAAGGTATAATCTCCCATAGAGATACGCACATTTCGACACTTCCCTTTGCAAGGTAAGGTACCCCCATTGGCAATCATGACTTCAAAGTTGGAGCAAGGATGGATAAAACAATCAGCTTGTTTGGCAATCCGAGGGTCAATGAAATTATGAGTGCTACCAGAATCAATGAGGATTGTAAGAGGAAGCTTTTTGAAGTAACCCCTGACCCGCATTGTTTGGGGGGTGGTGATTCCAGCTAAAGCATGGAGAGATATCTCTGGCTGGTCATCCTGAGATGGAGGGTCAATAGGCGGTTCCTGAATGTCGACCGGAGCATCCAGTGTTTCTGGATCTTCGTCACCCATTTCAGAGGCAGGCGGAGACTCCACATCCAGGAGATAGAGCTTTTGTTGAACACATCTATGTCCCCGAGTGAATTTCTCATCACAATTATAGCAAAGACCCTTTTCTCTGCGTGCTTGCATCTCTATTTCCGACAAACGCTTGATAGGAGTCGGTCGAGGAGCCTGCGGTATAGGAGGTTGCTGAGACCCCATATTTCGGAAGGGAACAAAAGTGGGCTTGGAGCATTGTTGGGCTGCAATCTTGTCTTCTGCCAATTTAGCCAACCCGAGTGCTTCCATCATTGTGTTGGGACAGAACATTTTGACCTCAGAGCAGATGGCATCCTTTAGACCACTGATAAAACAACTCCGGTAAAATTCATCAGACAATCCTTCGGTGTGGTTGGCTAGATTCTCAAATTCGGTTTGATACTCTCTCACAGTGCCAGTTTGGCGAAGTTTAGTGAGGGCTCCTGTGAAGTCATCAAAAGCACTAGGACCAAATCGTTGCAAAAGGAGCTGGCAAAAGTCTGGCCAGTTGGGCTCTGGATGAGCCTTGATGTACCAACGGTACCATTGAAGAGCTTCTTGTTCCAAATGAAAGGATGCCAACGGAACTTTGTTGACATCAAAAGTATTATGCAGACTGAAATACTGTTCTGCACGATACATCCATCCAGTTGGATCGGTACCATTGAAGCGAGGAAAATCAAGCTTTGGACCACGGAAATTGCTGGAAGAAGAGAACCCATTGTCTACTGAAGACTCGGACTGTCGTTTGTTGTTCATAGCTGAATGTTCAAGATGGAGACCAAGAAATTTTTCATCCAGATCCTGGAGTTTGGCTTGGATGGCTGCAAGGGCTTCCTCCATGGTTTTTGCTCATGCACGGGTGACAACCATAACCAGGGATTTTTTTTATTTTTATTTTTTTTTGACTGGGTAGGAAAACAAAAACAGGAACTACTTCAGTAAAGGAAAATTTGGATTTGGGAAAAAATCAGAAGGGTAATTGGGGTTTGACTCGTTTTTTGGACACTGTTGGATAGACAGGAAAGCAAAAATGAGGATTTCAGCAGCGGGGTGAAAGGATGGGAAAATTTGGCAGAGGGGGGCAAAGAAGCAGAATTCAGAAAGGAACTCTGTGGTAAAAATTGAAGGTGATTGGGTGAAATCTGAGGAAGTTATGGCAAACCCTAAAAATAGACAAATGTGGGATTTCGGGCTGTAGGAAAGGGAATTGAGGATAGGGTCCTCAGGGATGAAATATGAAGAATGGAATGACAGGGGTTCCCTGAAATTTTCAAGGAAAACAGAGGTAAAACAAAGGAGATATGGAGAAAAAATGGAATTTTATTCAGACAGGAGCGCTACGGCTCAGTTTTTTTTTTTTTTTTTTTTTTTTTTTTACAGACTGGAGCAGCTACGGCTCTGCTTGCAGAATGGGATCTCCGGTTCGACGGATTATGGAACAACGCCGAACGGCTGGATCTGGAACAGTTTGTAAAATGAATCTGAAATGGCGCAGTAGTGATCAACAATAGTTCAGCTGAAAGTAGATATCGACCCCAGGTATGTGCGGTTTCCTAACAGTTCAGGGTTTTCACTCGGCCACCAATGCTGTCTGACGGCTTGCGTATTGGGGCAGTACCTCTCACTCCACGGCTCAGGTAAAACTGATAACCGCTTTGCCACAAACGACAGCTCTTGGTTTACCTCACGGGTGGGAACTAGTCAATCAGGTAGGGGTCGTTGCCCTTTTCGCCGGCAGGTCCTCTCAATGGGCCAGCTACTTCGGGGTTCCTGTGGTACTCCTCACAATGAGTTTTAGGGCTTATGCCCAAGTACTTCCCACAGTTAAGCGGATAGGGATTATTCCCAAATCCGAACCTGCAATAGATGTGAAAAAAAATTTTGGCAGAAATTTCACCCAGCGAGCCCAAGAAAGTGCTCTGATACCAGATGTGAGGCACCTGCAACAATTAATTAACCAGAATACGCGAAATAGCAGAATTGACAGAACTCAGAATCACTTTTGTATTGATCACAGGACACTTCGAGGGGGCAACCTCCCTTGAGCAAGCTCAATACAAATAACTTCACGGTGCCTTCATAGGTCTCAACACACACTTATATACTAATTCTAGGCGCCAATACTATGGGTCGAAACCATGGGCCGTTACAAACTATGGATCAACAATACTACGGCGACTTACAAAGCATATGCGCCAACAATAATAACACAAACTATTGATCAACAAATACTACGGGACGACTTACAAAGCATATGCGTCCAACAACAACATACTAACAAAGTAAAGATGTGGGTTCCTAACATCCCCTAACCGCCAACCTCTCTTTTTATCTCTGTCTCTCTCTAAATCCCTAACATCAAATCCATATCTCTCTCTCTCTCTTGCTAAATCCCTAACCCACAATCTCTCTCTCAAAATCCATGATCCCCAATCTCCCTCTTTCTGTAAGACCCTAACCTCCAATACCCCCACTTCTCTCTCTCTCTCTCTCTCTTTTTTCCCTCACCCAGACCCCTGCCACTCATTCTCCTACCCCTACCCCCTACTCTCTGGCTCTCTATCTCTATATCTCTCTCTCTCTAAAAAGACCATACCCCCAATCTCTCTCTCTCTAATCTCTAAGCCAAAATTTATCTCTCTCTCCCTCTCTAAAACCTTATACCTCAATCTCTCTCTCTATCTCTCTCTAACTCTAAACCCCTAAATGCTAATATCTCTCTCTAACTATGTACTCTTAATCTCTCTCTCCCTCTCTCTCTCTCTCTTTGTGTAGAAAAACCACGAGCCCCCCTCTCTCTCTATATCTAAACCCCTATCCTTTGACCACTCTCTCTCTCTCTCTCTCACTCTAAACCCCTAACCTCAACACCCATTCTTCACCCTCATACTACTAACCCCCTCTGTATTTCCCTCTCTCTCACCTTACACTAACCATCTCCCCATTCCTCTCACTCACTCTATATTCCTCTTTCAATACTACCCACACCCTTTTCCACCCAATCTCTCTCTTTCTCTTAGTCTCTCACCTATTACTACCACTAACCACCTCCCCAATCTCTCTCTCTCTCTCTCTCTCCCTCCCTCCCTCTCTCTCCCTTCTCTCTCTCTCTCTCTCTCTCTCTCTCTCATACCAATAAAAACCTCCATCTCCATTGTACTCCTCCCCTACCAATAACCACATACTCACTCTCTCTTTCATGGTCCCTCACCCACTCCTACCACTAACCACCAACCCCCAATCTCTCTCTCTATCTCTCTAAACCCCTAAAACCTTAATCTCTTTCCCTCTCTCTCTCTCCCTACCTGTCTAAACTCCTAAACTCCTACCCTCTCTCTCTCTCTCTCTCTCTGTCTCTCTCTCACCCCAAACCCCCACTCTTCACCCTCCTAACCATAGCATGCCTCTCTATATCTCTCTCTTTTTCCAACCTCTAATCATCTCCCCATCCCTCTCACTTTCTCTATATCCCTCTTCCCATAATCCCTTCCATCCTTCTCCACCCACACACTCTCTTTCTATCATTCTCTCACATACTCCTACAACTAACACTAGATCTCTCTCTCTCTCCCTCTAATCCCCTAACACCCAATATCCCTCTCTATATCTCTATCTCTCTTAAGCCCTTATCCCCCAATCTCTCTCTCTCTAAGCACCTGGCCTCAAATCCCTCTCTCTCTCTCACTCTAAACCACTAACCCCCAATCTCTCTCTCTCTCTCCAAACCCCCAGTCTCCATCCTTCTACCACAACCCACACATTTATTTCCTTCTCTCTCCTTGACAACTAATAATCTCCCCATCCCTCTCACTCACTCTATATCTAACTTCCAATACTCCCCCCCACCCTTAGCAACCAACTCTTACTATTTTGATCAATGTATCACCTACTCTCACCATTAAACACCTCCCCAATCTCTCTCTCTCTCTCTCTCTCTCTCTCTCGTTATCTCTAAACCCTAACCCATAACCCCCAATATCTTTGTCTCTCTCTCTCTCTATAAAACCCAAACCCCCAATATATCCCTCTCTCTCTTTATACCCCCAAATCGAAATCTATCTCTCTCTATCCCTTCTCTCCACCTACTCAATCCCCCACTACTACCATTAATCACTACCCTAAGATATATGTCTATCTCTATCTCTCTCTCTCTCTCTCTCTCTCTCTCTCTCTCTCTCTCTCTATCTCTCCTCACCCCCACACCTCACCCTCCTTACCCTATCCCTAACTCTATCTCTCTCTCCCCTAGCACTATCCACCTCCCACTACCCCCTATTCATCACATTCTCATAACCTTTCACTCACTCTCTCATTCATGGTCTCTAACCTACTCCTACCACAAACCAAAAACCCCCAATCTCTCCCTCTATCTCTCTAAAACCCTAATCCCCTAACCTATCCCTCTTTAAATCTGTGTATGACCCCTTCAACCCCCACTATTCACCCTCCTACCCCTACCCTCCTGTATATTTTTGCATCTCTCACCTACCTCTAATAATATCCCTCTCACTTGCTCTAGATCCCTCTTCCCATACTGCCCACCATCCTTAGCAACCCACACTCTCTTTCTATCAGCCTCTCACATACTCCTACCACTAACCATCTTTTGGATATATATCTCTCTCTCTCATCCCCTAACACCCAATCTCCCTCCCTCCCTTTCTCTCTTTATCTCTCTCTAAACCCCTATCCATAAATATATCTCTTTGTCATGCTCTCTCACCTACTCCTACCACTAGCCATGAACCCCTAATATCTCTCTCTCTCTGTATCTAATCCTTCCCTCCCTCTCCCTCTCCCTCTATAGATATAATCCCCCCCTCTCTCTCTATCTCTCTCGAAACCCCTATCCATCAATATCTCTCTCTTTCATGCTCTCCCAACTACTCCTACCACTAGCCATGAACCCCTAATCTCTCTCTCTCTCTCTCTAAACCCCCAAAATACCTAATCTATCGCTCTCTAATCTTTCTCTCTCTCTCATGGTCTCTAACCTACTCCTACCACAAACCACCAATCCCCTATCTATCCCTCTATCTCTCTAAACCACTAAGCCCCCAACCTCTCTCTCTCTAAATCTGTGTATGCCCCATCGAACCCCCACTGTTCACCATCCTACCACTACCCCCCTCTATATTTTTCTCTCTCACACCTAACTCTAATCATGTCCCCATCCCTCTCACTCATTCTATATCCCTTTGCACATACTCTCCCCACCCTTAGCCACCCACTCTATCTCTCTTTCTATTTGTCTCTCACCTACTCCTACTAGTAAGCAACAACCCCTGATCTCTCTCTCTCTCTCTCTCTCTCTCTCTCTCTCTCTCTCTCTTAAAAAACCAACACTCCTCACCTTCCTTACCCTATTACCCACTCTACCTCTCTCACTCCCTTACCACTAACCACCTCACTCTTCCCCCTAAGTCTCCCCTACCTATAACCACCCACCCACTCTCTCTTCCATGGTATCTCATCTCCTACAACTAACCACCAACCCTCAATCTCTCTCTCTATATATCTATCTATCTATCTATATTGCTTCCAAATTCCCACTCTTAACCCCATACCCCTACCTCCTCTCTCTCGCTCTCTCTCTCTCTCTCTCCTACGACTAATAATCTTCCCAATCTTCTCACTCACTCTATATCAATTATACCAAAATCCCCCCACCATTATCCATCATCTCTCTATCATTATATCAGTCTCTCACTTGCCCCTAGCACTAACCACCTCATGGATTTCCCTCTCTCTCTCTAATCCCCTAACCCCCAGCCTCTCTTTCTATCTCTATCTCTCTCTAAATCCCTGAAATCTAATCCATATCTCTCTATATCTCATGCTAAATCCTTAACCCCCAATCTCTCTCTCTCTCTCTCTCTCTCTTAAAATCCATTACCCCCAATATCCCTCTCTCTCCAATACCTTAACCTCCAATACCCCCACTTCTCTCTTTCTCTCTATCTCCATCTCTCTCTCTATCCCTCTAAACCGCTCACCTCTAATACCTCTCTCTCTCTCAATCTCAAGCCCCAACCTCCTTCCCTCTCTCCCTCTCCCCCCCCTTTATCTCTCTATCTCCCTCCCTCCCACTCTCTAAATATCTATCTATCTCCCCCACGCAAACACCAAATATTAACCCTCCTACCAAATATTCACCCTCCTGCAACTAACCATCTCCCCATCCCACTCAGTCACACTATATATGTCCTCCGCTAATGCCCCTAACTCTCGGCCACCCAATCTCTCTCTTTATATAAGTATTTCACCTACTCCTTCCACTAACCACCTCCTCAATCTCTCTCTCTCTCTCTCTCTCTCTCTCTGCCTAACAAAATTCCCACTCCCCAACTTTCTACCTCTATTCCCCACTTTATCTCCTTGTATCCCCTACCACCAATCCCATCCATCTCCTCTATACTCCTCTCTTACACATAACCACCCACTCACTCTCTCTTTCATGTTTTAACACGTACTCATACTACTAACCACAACCCCAAGATATATCTCTCTCTATACCTCTCTCTCTCTTTCTCTCTTCCCAAGATGAAACCCCCACTCCTCAGCCTCCTTACCCTATCCATCAGTCTCTCTCTCTCTCTCTCTCCCCCTACAACTAACAATATCACTCTCCTCCCTACTCCTCTCCTACTCGTAACCACTCACTCTCTCTTTCATTATCTCTCACCTAATCATACCAATAACCACCAACCTACAGTCTCTCTCTCTCTATCTCTATCTATCTCTCTCTCTCTAAACCCCTATAACCCTAATTCTTCTCTCTCTCTCTCTTCCCTTGAACTCCCACTCTTCACACTACTACCCCTACCCCCCCTTGCATTTCTCTCTCTCTGCTATACCACTAATCGTCTATCCATCCCTTTCACTCACTTTATATCCCTCTTCACATAGTCGCCCCACCCTTAGCCATCTAATCTCTCTCTTTCTATCATTCTCTCACCTACTCCTACAACTAACCACCTCCAAGATCTATCTCTCTCTCTAAACCCCCTGTTGGGCCTGGCCCAAGTGGGGCAATTTTGAACAAGGAACCTTTTTGGAACTTCGAAGCTAAGCATAGCTCGACCTAAATCTTCCTTTTCTTTTGTATAAGTTTTGGGGATGCTGCGAAGTTGTGCAAAGCATAGTGATGGATAGCTACGAAGCTCGGTGCTATGAGGATGCAATACCACGAAGTGTCCAATCTACAAGGATCTAGCAAGGTAGAGCATTGGACGGGGAAGATGGCACGTGTTTCAGATAGATCAACAGCTATTTAATTTTGGTAAAGATGCTCCAGGAAGGCCAAGCAGTGGGTAGGAGTGTTAAATTTTGAGCATTAATTCACAATACTCTAGGATCTTTACTGAGAGAATAACATGTACAATATATCAATGCATATCAATCATAACAAGCATGTCAATCATCACAAGAATCAAAAGCATGAGAGACAAGAGACACAGAGTTTCCATGGTAAAAACCCTAAGGTGAAAAACCCCACAACTTGCTCAAAGATAGAGAGAGCAATGGCTCAACCAAAGTACAACCAAAATACACAGAGATAGTCTCCTAGTAGCAGATGATCCTCCTCCTCACTAGTGTGCCACTTTCTGAGTGAGAGAAGTGTGAGTTTCTGAGTGATCCAAATAGAGATCTCCCGATCTCTATTTATACTTAACCTATTTTCCCAATATCCTTATGGGACCAACTTGTCTAGTTAGGTACATCAATTACATATTACATAAAATAGGGCCGACCCCACACATGGTGGTCTAATAACCCATCGGCAAGTTCACACACTTGCGACACTTGTCAATACACATGACAACACTTCCTTATGGAGGAATAACACATCTCTTATAAGGGTACAATAAATATATATGAAATACATAGATGAAATACATTCCGAAGTTACATATACATTAACACCCCTTCTTAACTAGGAAGGTATTTCTCGACACAGATTTGCTAGAGTCTTCTTCTCTGGATCATCGTCATCGATGCATCATCCTCGAATCATCATCATCGTCACTGTTGTTGCTATCTCAAACAATCTCTGCATCTACTCGTCGTAGGAAGTTCTACAGAGCCAGTCCTTTTTCATACTGGATGTAGACCCACCACCTACAGGTCTTCATCATCACTGGCCATACTGTTGAATCCTCAGGACTTATTACGTGCGTCACAAAACCTTAAAAGAGTCTCTTGACTAGCAAGAACCCTAAAGAGCATCTGAGGCCTTTTTCATCCTGTCCAGATCTCCAGGACTTATTACATGTGACTGTCACAAAACCTTAAAAGAGTGTGCCAGGAACGTTTATGTGCATAGCACAACCAGAAAGAACTTTAAAGAGCATCCTAGGAACATTTATGTGCCTAAGCACGACCGGACTGATTACATGTGACCTCTGCTACAAACCCTCGAAAGAGCATCCCAGGACTCATTACAGGCACACAGCCCAACCTATCGGATCTCCCAGGTCTTACATGTAGCAGCCCACCACAAACCCTCGAAAGAGCATCCCAGGACTTATTACAGGCACATAGCCCAACCTATCAGATCTCCCAGGTCTTACATGTGGTCCACTATCAAAAACCCTTGAATTAGCATCCTAGGCTATTACGGGTATACAAATCCAACCTATAGGATCTCCCAGGTCTTACATGTGATAGACAGTACCAGTCCGTTTTCATACTGGATGTGACCTAGAACAAATCTAGGATTTCCTTTGCACAACCTGTCCCAAGAACGTTTATCTGCATAGCACGACCGGAAAGAACTTTAAAGAGCACCCCGAGAACATTTATGTGCCTAAGCATGATCGGCAAGATCTCCAGGACTAATTACATGTGACCTCTGCTACAAACCCTCGAAAGAGCATCCCAGGACTCATTATGGGCACATAGCCCAACCTATCGGATCTCCCAGGTCTTACATGTAGTAGCCAACCACAAACCCTCGAAAGAGCATCCCAGGACTTATTACAGGCACACAGCCCAACCTATCAGATCTCCCAGGTCTTACATGTGGTCCACTATAAAAAACCCTTGAAAGAGCATCCTAGGCTATTACGGGTACACAACTCCAACCTATAGGATCTCCCAGGTCTTACATGTGATACACAGTTCCAGTCCTTTTTCATACTGGATGTGACCTAGAACAAATCTAGGATTTCCTTTGCACAACCTGTCCACGGCCACAGAGTATCAACCTGATACTCAACATACATCATCCTAATGTACACATGATCATCCTGATCATCATCACTGCAACATCCTACTGCATGTCATCTGGAGCAACATCCTGAAGCTCGTCATCTATGATCATCTTGATCATACACTGGATCCACCTGATGCATACCAAGTATCTACCTGATACATATCATCATACATGATCCACCTGATACATACATAGATACATGATCCACACAATGCATCTAGCTGATATATATCAACATACATGATCTACCTGATCATACACAATATCCACTTGATACATATACAGATACATGGTCCAAGCATCCAACATGATGCATATACAAAATACATATAAATGATCCAACTGATCATATCCAGCATCAACCTGATGCGTACATATACATCTAAATGATCCAACTGATCATATAGAGCAGAAACTCGAACATCGTCCTGATGCTCATCATCTAGCGCTTACATCCACATCCATGTGAAGGATTCTCCTTCCAACATGCTTGGAATGGCTTCAGCAAATGTGTCCATCACTTCTTCCTTGAAGTGTCGTCGATCTAAAGAACACCAAGCCTCTCTCTGAAGTACTCAAACTTCACTATGGCTAGTGGCTTCATCACAATGGCTTCATCAACACATCTGCAATCTGCTCATCCGTCACAACATACAAAAGCTTCACCGCACCTCTCTGCACCATATCACTGATATAGTGATATTTTATCTCTATGTGTTTCGACCTATCGTGGAACACCGAGTTCCCAGACAACTTCACACAACTCTGGTTGTCACAAAAGATACCAGTAGCCTCTAGCGGTATCTTGCCTTGTATTTTTCTACGTTGCCATCCGCAACATGCTTGATTTTGTAGATCCATTTAGAAGTCACAACAGACTTCTCTTTAGGTCTTGGGACAACATCCCGAACATCATTCTTCATTATTGATTGGTATTCCTTGACCATGGCATCCTTCCATTCTTTCTTTTTCACTGCTTCTTCATAACTGGAAGGTTCTTTATTCATCATGTCACAGAGTAAAGCAACATAGCTAGTATGTGATCTGGTTCTCTTCTTTGCTTTGTGTTCTTCTTCTGGAATGCCAAATCTTTCCGCATCTTGAATGAGCTCTCTAGCCCATGCAGGTTTCCTCTTGTGAGAGTTATCCTTACGGGGTGGATCTACTGGTTCTTGCGGATCTTCAAACTCACGAACAACTTCTGGAATTGCTTCAGTCATGGTAGTGTCTTGAAATATAGTTTCCTTAGGTTCTATATAAACTTTGATAGGTTCCTTCCTTGATTTGATGAATGCTGAGTTTTCATCAAATGTTACATCCCTGCTGACATCAATCTTCTTGAACCCTGGAAAGTATATTCTGTAAGCCTTCAAGCTTTCACTGTAACCCACAAAGATACCCTTCTTTCCTGAAGGATCTAGTTTGGTCCTCTTTTCCTTTGGGACATGAGTGTATACTGGAAAACCAAATATTCTGAGATGGCTGACTTCAAGTTTCTTACCAGAAAAGACGTATTCTGGTGTCTTGTTGTCCAATATCTTGTGGGGTGTTCTGTTCTGCACATACACAGCTGTTCTAGCTACTTCTCCCCATAGATGCATAGGTAGATCCTGGTCATGCAGCATTTCCCTTGCTACTTCCATGATTGTTCTGTTCTTCCTTTCTGCAACTCCATTCTGTTGTGGATTGTAAGGAGCAGTCAACTCCCTCTTAATACCTGAATCACTGCAAAGCTTCTTGAAGTCACCTGAGGTGAATTATCCACCATTGTTGGATCTGAATGTTTTGATCTTCTTATCAGTTTGATTCTCCATCAAGGTTTTGAATTCCTTGAACTTATCAAACACTTCATCTTTGTTCTTCAAGAAGTAAACCCAAGTCTTCCTAGAGAAGTCATCAATGAAAGAGACATAGTAAACATACCCACTTAGAGAACTGGATGACATAGGACCACATACATCTGAGTGGATGATTTCCAAGATGCCTTTTGCCTTGCTTTCACTGCTTGGAAATGCCTTCTTAATGTTCTTTCCTTTTGCACATCCTTTGCAAACACCTTCATGCTTGGTCTTGATTTCAGGAAGACCTTCTATAGCCTTACTTGCAATTGGTAATGCTCTGTAGTGCATATGTGCAAGTCTTCTATGCCAAAGTTCACTTGGATCCATAGAATCATGCGTCATGGCATGTTCATGTTGTCCCTTCAATTTATACAATCCTCCCTCTTGCTCTCCAATCACTACTACATCATTGATTGTTTTACCCTTTGGCCACATTAGGACTTGGCCATCCACAAATGCAACCCTCATACCTTTTGCATCTAATGTAGAGATGGAGAGAAGATTCTTCTTGAGCCCAAGTACATAAAGAATTTCTTTCATCTTCAAAGATTTTCCAGAATCTAGGTTGTAGGAGGCTTCACCACTTCCTTTGATGGGGTATTGATAATCAACCCCAAGTTTTACTTTATGGGGTGATTCATGTTCAGACAGATTTACAAAAGATTCTTTAAAACCAGTCACGTGTTTAGAAGCCCCACTATCAATTAACCCTGTCATTACAACCATGGGAGATAGTACCTGTGAGAGCAGAGATTAGAACATACTCTTCTTCACTTGATGAGTCATCATCACTTTATGTCCTAGCTTTCTTCTTTGGAGGTTCATCATCTTTGGTAGCATGAGCATGGTACCTTCTTTCGTTACCCTTCTTCTTCTTGCTAGAGTTGTTGTTGTGGTTATCCCTTTTGTTCTTGGGACATTCTAAAGCAAAGTGACCCTTCTCATTGCATGTGAAGTATCTAATATTTTTCTTGTCCTTATGAGAATGGTGATGTGAAGATCCCCTAAAGTGGGATGGCTCTCTTTCAGATTTTCCTTTCTTGGTGTGTGCTATGAGGGCTTGATCTTCATTCCCCATCTTTTCTTCTCTTGCCACAAGCCTTGCTTCTTCTTGAGAACATTCCTCCCACAGTCTATTGAAGGAGATTAATTTCTTTCTTGCACAAATCCCTTGGATAAAAGAGTCCCATGACCTAGGTAGGCCATTCAAAGTGGTCATAACAATTTCACCATTCTCCACCATTTCATCTACAACTTCAAGTTGTTCCTTGATCTGAGAGACCTTGGAGAAATAGGATTGAATGGTTTCTCCATTCGACATCTTGACCTCTTTCAATTGTTTCCACAGGGTCATCTTCCGATTTATGTTCTTCCCTTCAAACAGCTTGGTCAAAGAGTCAAACATAGCCTTGGGTGTCTTTAGAGATGACACATGTGGAATACGATGGTCCTTGATAGAATCAGCAATGATTCTCTTTGCCTTGACCAAGTTCTTCTTATGCAATATTTTAGCCTCTTCATCCTCTAGGATAGGGATGTCTTCTTTTACATATGAGTCCAACTCATTCTCTTCCAGGATTAACCCAATCCTATACTCCCAGGCTCGGAATTTATCAGCCCCTTCAAGCTTATCCTCAAGCTTGGTGTGCTGAGACATCTTAAAGAGTACTTCAAATGGAAATAGAAAAGATTTAGGTCTTACCACTTGAATTGCTGAAAACTGGATCTGGTCTTGGATTGGGTTTATTGAAAAAACCTTAAAAATTCAAAATGTGAATTTCAACTTTCTGAAAGGATAGAAAGATGCGCCTTGATGAGCTAATAAACCTGGTGTATTCAAAATTTGAGATCTGCAAAGCTACACCCTTCAAAACTGCCTTTCTCTCTTCCCGAATTCACTAAGGAGAGCCCTGAATTAGGGTTTGAGTTTCCCGGAGATCTACCCAGCCAAAAATCTTGATCCAAAGCTCTAAACATCGATTTTTGCAAGGAGCTTCCAGCTATGTCTTCAGATTCCAAAAATTTCTATTTTTGTGGAAACCCTAATTTTTAGGGCCAAATCTGAAAATTGTCATAATTGAATTCTGATTGGACAGATAGATTCTCCTTGATGATTAGAGTCATCTACGATACTGCTTTTCAAAAATCTTTGGAGAGAAATCCAATAAACAAGAAACCCTAGTTTCTGTCACTGCACAATGTCTTCTTCTCAGGTTAACTCCGATACCATGTTAAATTTTGAGCATTAATTCACAATACTCTAGGATCTTTACTGAGAGAATAACATGTACAGTATATCAATGCATATCAATCATAACAAACATGTCAATCATCACAAGAATCAAAAGCATGAGAGACAAGAGACACAGAGTTTCTGTGGGGAAAACCCTAAAGTGAAAAACCCCACAACTTCCTTAGAGATAGAGAGAGCAATGGCTCAACCAAAGTACAACCAAAATACACAGAGATAGTCTCCTAGTAGCAGATGATCCTCCTCCTCACTAGTGCACCACTTTCTGAGTGAGAGAAGTGTGAGTTTACGAATGATCCAAATAGAGATCTCCCAATCTCTATTTATACTTAACCTGTTTTCCCAATATCCTTATGGGGCCGACTCGTCTAGTTAGGTACATCAATTACATATTACATAAAATAGGGCCGACCCCACACATGGTGGTCTAATAACCCATCGGCAAGTTCACACACTTGCAACACTTGTCAATACACATGATGACACTTCCTTATAGAGGAATAACACATCTCTTATAAGGGTACAATAAATATATATGAAATACATAGATGAAATACATTCCGAAGTTACATATACATCGACAAGGAGCGGATCAGGAAGAAAGCGACTGGTCACACATACAAAAGATGCCACCACCTGTACCAGTCGCGCAAAGCCATTAGAAGAAGAGCGGCTCTGTGAAAGTGACTTGTTGGCATGCGTGTGATAGGAAGGCTGATAGTGACATGGGCACATGCGAAGGGCATGCCATTATGGAAGATTCGCTACCAGGCGCCAGCTAGCTCGATGAGCTGGAAACTATAACCATTTTTGGTAAACCTAAGGGTTGTTGGCTTGTGTATTGTAAAGACATGAACTATGGGCATGATCTATAAATAAGGCATGATTTTGTAAGGGAAGGGTTACTCTTCAGTTTTGATTAAGCACTGATTATTGTAGAATCTAAAAGATTGAAAGCCATTGTAAAGGCTCTATAGCTGAGTGCACAGAGAAGAGAGTCTGCAGCTGAGAGAGAAGAGAGTCTGCAGCTGAGTGCGCAGACTAAGAACAGTTGTACCCTTCCCATTAAGAGCAATATTAACAACCATTCTTGGACGTAGCCTCCATCCGGGGGGTGAACCACATTAATTCATGTGTTATGTGATTGTTGTGTTTTTATGATTGTTCATTTGCTTAGTTTGAAGGTTAATACTGTAGTATCTATTACCTGATTGCTTTTGTATGTATTCCCCGCAAAGAATGGGAGTAATATGTTAAGTGATACATGAATGGGTGAATGCTAGGTATTCAACAAGTATAAGTCTATGAATGAATGAATAAGCTAACTAATCACACAGTGGAACATTGAACTTAAGCACAACATTTGGGTGCGTAGTCTTGCATGCTTTACTTATTTGCATACACTATAACGATAAACCCTTAAGTATCTTGAATGCATAAAGAATGGTATCTTGGTCGAAGTTGAACGACCTTGAATAGCCATGCGGTCTCGTAGATGCGCTATTCCAAGTCCATGTTGCGAGGTAAGCTGTCAATAGCTTACCTGCGCCAGGCAGGAGATAGTCCCTACAGTGTAGTCCTTGGACGCGCTGGTCGTGCAATTCCCAAAGCTCGAAGAAGCATCCGACGCAGGACAAAGACTCCATGCAGTTGCTTGTCCGTGGCAGTCTGCAAGATATTGCATTGCTAATCCTCTCCCCACTCTCGTATCACCAGGCTACGGAAACTTGATTCTGCATCCACCCCCTCAGTGGTTCGCCTTAGGTGAGACCTCAGGTTGTGTGCAGTCTGTTGCTCAAAAGGGCCGGTGAATAGAGGTTTTGTTGGTTCCTTGAAACGCGAAGTACCTGAGTCTACATTGGAAACCTCGAGAAGGTGATATATAGCCAATAAATGGTTTCGTTGCTCGGCTAATACTAGGGATGCGATAGAGTGTTGGAAAGTAATGTGTGATGAAGAATACCAGTTCCCATTGGGTTCAAAAAATTGGCATCTTGAAAAGAAAGAGATATGGGATTGGTGCGACAAGATTGAAAGAGATTTTGCAAGAAAAGAGAACAAACACCCGTGTCTATCTAACGTAGAGTGGTTGAACAGATATTTGTGGAGAGAGATTCACGAGATTTTCTAGGCTTCATTTGGGAACTAGTTGCACAAGTGGATCTTGCGACTCGCATAATAGAAAACCTGTTTTCAAGGAGGAGTACCTACAGAGTGGACTCCAGAGCTCACAGCATAGCTCAAAGCAATAGATAGCCCACTGACACGAGCAGTCGACTTCTAGTTCGATAGTATACTTGAAGGATTTGGGACCGAGTTTGCTGTAGACACACTGAAGTCCTACAGTCAAGCTGAAGCATACTTTTTGAAGGATTCAGAGGTAAGTTCTTGAACAATCTAAGTCTATACATTAAAATGCTTTTAGCTAAGAAAGGAGCTTTAAGAATGCAGTAATATTTTTACATCTGTTATGGTCAATAGCATTTTTAGTGATTCTGATGAAGAGACAAATAATCTAAGAAGTGGAAAGAGATATAATTTTAACAAAGAAAAGAATCCTGGAGGACCTGGGCTCTGCGTGAATATCGAACTTCCATGTGACCTTAGCAATCAAACCACACTACCATCAGCCACTATCTACCCTATTACACCTCAGAATCCGCCGGTTGCAGAAACCGTGCCACCCTTAGATCAGAACCCACCCACTGCGAGTGTCACGCAGCCCGCTCCACAAAATCACAGTAGTCCAAATATTCCCTTTGTTTTCTCCACATAGATAATCAGCACTACCTAGAGTGGTGCACAACCAGAAAGGAGAATGATAGATAACGATATAAAACTACCAATATTCAAAGGAACGGGTCTCGAAGACCCTGATCAACAGTTGTTTCTATGTGAAGCAGTATAGAGTTTAAAGCAAATCTAGGATGATGCTGTGAAGAGAGTGTAGCTCATCACTACTTTCAGAGACCATGCCTTGCATTCATTTATGAAATAATCTCAGTCATAGCCGAGAACCCTAACAGAAATTCAGGCTGCACTTGTCGCAGAGTTTAAGAAGCCAAAGTCAGAATCGCAGTGCATAACGGAATTAAAAGAAATCAAGCAGAAGCCTACCGAATCGGTCTGGGAATTTGACCAAAAATTTAAAATATTGTTAGACCAAGTAAGCTTTGTGATAGCTCCACAATAGCACAAGGAATGGTTCATCACTACACTGTTGCCCCACATCAGACAATGATTGATGTAGTAGAAGGTTGCGTCGCAGGCATAGGCCCTAGAGATCGCAATGAAGTTGGAGGCTTCACTGATTGGTGAGAGTAGTACTGGAATGTGACAAATTCAGAACCAACTGACTACACTGACGTTAGAATTACAAGGTATGAAGAATGGAAAAGAACAAAGATATGAACACAGACGTGAAGTTTGGTGCACCAGATGCAAAGGAGAAGGCCATACCAGAGAACATTGCCCTCTATTTCAAGATTATCTTGACAGTGGCACACCAAACCCAATCAATATGAATCACAATCAGGCATCATGGTGTGAAATCTATAGAACCAAAGGACACAAGCCTGAAGACTGTTACCTAATACAGAAATATGTAAGAACACCTAAGAGCTTGTATTGTAATTTCCGTAAATCAGTGGGACATGATGAATCCAACTGTCATGCATATGAGCTCATGAATGAAAGAAAGCACGATATGGAAGCAATGCGAGGTGCTGGGATATATCGCATCCAAGAGGAAAATCAGCGAAAGCAATAAAACACCCACTATGATCAAGGTGGATATAGAGGCCATGGTGGTGGATACCGCGGGAGAGGAAGAAATGCCGGCCCAACACAAGGAAGAGGTCGTAGCCAAGTAATCTATTATAACTGTAGCCAGCCAGGTCACGTTTCTAGAGATTGTACCAACCCATGCACTACATGCAATTACTATAAATCATTTGAGCATGTTATTGAAGACTACCCTGTGCTTGAGGTGGAAATGCAGAAAAGAAGAAGGACAGAACCACCCAATCCCAATATTCATTTGATCGCAGTAGAGAGAAGAACTGTGGATCCAAGTGTAAATGTGATAATGCATAGTGGTGCTGATACAGGAAGGGACGGAGGCGTAGAAGCTTCAACCTCCGGAACGTGCGACCCTAGATAGAATCCTGGAGAGCCGATATAGATTAGGAAAGCTCTTGAGAAAACACCGGGTCTGGATTTACAGAAGAATAAGGGAGAATTTGAGGAAGCACGGGACATGTTCAAGGCACCGCCACCTAGCTCCCCCAGAACACAGTTGCGCAGTGAAGTACCATAAAGAGAATACATGCCAACGGCACAAGATCAAATAAACGCCGCAACAGATATAGGGACCTCGGTTGCATAGTTCTTATGTAGCTGCATGAAATTATTAAAGAGCGCAGATGCTTTTATGAAATTTGAAATGCTACTAAGGTAGTATGAGCCAAACAGTGAGAAGGGGGCTGCCAATGGCATAGTCCACAATATTAGGAGTCCTAAGAGAACAGGAAGGGAAATGAGACTCACTGCACAGATTAGGGACTATGAGATGGATGAGATCATTCTTGATCTCAGATCTGAAGTAAATGTCTTGACCAAGCAAACATGGCATCAGATGGGTAAACCCAAGATACAGTGGTCACCTCTATAGTTGAGAATGGCTAATCAAGGGATAGCTATACCCTTGGGAAGATTACCCAACACCATTGTTGACATTGATGGAGTGCACAGCTATGCTGATTTTGAAGTAATTTAAATAGTGGATGACAACCATCCTTATCTAGCACTGCTGGGTATCGATTAAGCAATAACTAACTCTGCCATTATTGATTTAAATACCATGAAAATGATATTTGAAGGAAATGATATCAGGTTCATCATGCCATTGGACCCTTCGTAGGGCGAGCGATATGTTGAACTGATTGAAGAGGAATCCAGAGCTCAAGACTTGGACCATATATACAAGATGACAACCAATACTGCTGACTATATTAACCAATTGTAGATGGCACACTCAGTTGGAACTGCGACAACTCTTGCATTTCAGATTCTGATGCGGGACTCGAAAACTGGCAAAGCAGGTTACACAAAGTATCTACCAGAAAATGCGCGCGGATCACAAAGTCACTCCGTTGGATTGGGAAAGAGGTAACTCCAATACCTACCTTTGATGGTTTATCTAATGTTTATTGTTTCATCAAAGAATAGACTGCAGCAGTTCTGGATGAATACCATGTCTTAGCTCTAAACATGGTACTGCGTGGCATACCTTCCATATGATGGGTTGCACATAAGAAGACACTGACAACATGGGATCAGTGTAGAATTAAGATGCAAATTAGGTTCACTGATAAGGTCACCCTATCGTTTGAGAAATATAATGGATAGACAGATCCATGAGAGCATATTCGAGTCTGTTTCGAAGCATGGAAGCAAAGACCATGGACAGAATGGATGCATCTGTTTATGCACATGTTAGAAGAACCAATTTCGAAGAAGTGGTACCTAGACTTGGAGTTGCACAGAGGCACAGTGGACTGGTCAGGCCTGACTGCAACCTTCCAGCAGGATTTCAGTTTTGAAGATGAGAATCCAAGTATCAATGACACGTTGTAGGTCATTAAGAAAAAAATATTCAGTCCAGATTGTACACAAGGAAACATGACACTGGAAGAATTCTTTGGCGCAAAAAGCATACCTACACGCCTACAACCTGAATGGGAGGAGCAGCTAGAGCATGCTCTTGATTGTTATCACATCGATGGAGAAACCAAGGATACAATAGATAGTGATGAGGAGGACCCATGCAATATACGGATACCTGAGTCAGAGGGATTGCGTGAGGTAGAAGGACCTCCACTGGAAATTCCAGATATTAGTGGACCCGTAAAAACAAGGAAAGTAAACATTGGTACCAGTGAAGAGCCAAGTTCACAGCTATTGGAGATTATCGAGACAAAGACACAGTCGAGGAAGTCGCAGGTATTCTACAGGAGTATCGCAAACTGTTCCCGACTAAGTTCACAGAGATGAAAGGTATCTTGGGAGACTTAGGAGTGATGAAAACCCCTCTTAAGCCTGGCGCGAAGCCTGTGAAACAAAGACCATACAGAGTGAACCCATGCTATTAAGAACGAGTTAACGCAGAATAAGATGCTCGACGTAGGGATCATTGAGCCAGTCGAAGAATCTAAATGGATAAGCCCGATGGTTATCCAGGACAAGAAAAAAAAGGGTGAGATCAAAATTTGTGTGGATCTCAGAAAACTTAACGATGCTTCAATGCATGACCCATTTCCTACACCTTTTACAGATGAAGTGCTAGATAATGTTGGAGGGAATGAAGCCTATTCTTTTACTGATGGATTCTCTGGTTACCATCAGATTATAATTGATTGCATAGATAGGCACAAGACAAATTTTGCTGCAGAATGGGGGTCATTCCAATACACAGTGATGCCCTTTGTTCTGAAGAACGCACTCGCCATATTTTCTATAGTGGTCTTCACAGCATTTAAGGATTTTATACACAAGTTCTTAGAGGTTTACTTTGATGATTGGACCATTTTTGGTTTATTGAAGAACCATGTCGCGAGCCTCAGGATGATGCTGGAAAAGTGCAGACAACATCAAATTTCATTAAACTTGGAGAAGTGTGTTTTCTATGTTCCCTATGGAGTCTTGTTGGGACACATTTTGTGCAAATAGGGCTTGATGGTAGACCCTGCTAAGATCGCAGTCATTGTAAACTTGCCTACACCCAATTCAGTTAAGTAGCTGCACACTACACTGGGGCATACCGGTTATTACAGGAAGTTCATAAAAGGGTATGCACAGATAACCGCAGCTATGGAAAAGCTACTGAAGAAAGATGTACCATTCATTTGGAATGAGGATTGTGAGAAAGGCTTCGACACATTGAAAGAGAAAATGGTCACTGCGCCAATCCTAGTTTTCCCAGACTGGGAGAAGCCATTTCACGTCCATGTGGACACTTCATGCATAGCATTGGGAATTGTTCTTGCTCAACTAGGAGAGGGAGGTATTGATCATCCCACTGCATTTTCCAGTAGAAAGTTATCATATGTTGAGAATAACTATACCACTACTGAAAGAGAAGGACTCACTATGGTCTACACGCTACAGAAATTCAGACATTACTTGCTTGGTGCGCATTTCTCCATGTTCATTGACCATTCTACCTTGAAATGCCTAGTTAATAAGCCAGTGTTAGGGGGGTGCATATGCAGATGGTTACTACTCTTTCAGGAGTACGACTTTGAGATTGTTGTTAAGCTAGGCAGATTGAATTTGGGACCTGATCATCTGTCAAGAATCGAGTCAGGAGAAGAACCTATGAATCTAGAGGACAATTTTCCTGATGTGCAGTTGTTCGCCATAGATGTTGCTGATGATTATTATCAGGACATCATTGATTTTTTGACCATAGAATTTGCACCCACAGAGTTCACCATGCAGCAGAAGAAGCAGCTAGTAGTGCGTGCAGCAGACTTCACTATCATTGCAGGTCAGCTATACAAGTTGGGACCAGACAAAGTACTGTGCAAATGTGTGCTCGAGCATGAGAAACCTTTCATACTAGCTGATGCGCACTCAGGAATTGCAGGAGGCCATTATGCAGAGAGAGCTACTGCACATAAGATATTACGCGCAGGGCTATGGTGGCCTACAATTCATAAATATTCGAAGGCACATTGCGAGAGTTGCAATGTCTGTCAAAGGACAGGGAAGCCATCCTGCAGAGATGAAATGCCATTAAATCCACAGCTTACATTGTAGGGCTTTGAGAAGTGGGCCATTGATTTTGTGGGTCCGATTAACCCACCAGGAAAAAGAATGGGTGTGAGGTATATCATTATTGCTACCGATTACCTCACCAGATTGGTAGAAGCAAAGCAGTTAAAGATTGTAGTGCAACTATAGCCGTAGAGTTTATATATGAGAATATCCTTACAAGGTTTGGATGCCTGAAGATATTGATGAGTAATCAAGGCACTCATTTTCTGAATAAGACCATTGAAGCTTTGACCAAAGAGTTCCACATTCATCATCAGCGCAGCATGCTTTATCATCCATAGGAGAATGGAACCATTGAAGCATTTAACAAAGTATTGGAGAATGCGCTAACCAACATATGCAACGTCAATCGGGACGATTGAGACCTGTGCATCCCATCTGTACTATAGGCATACAGGACTACCTACAAGAAACTAACTGGCCATACACCTTTCAGGTTGGTCTATGAAGAAGCAATAATGCCAATGGAGTACATTATTCCAAGTTTGAGAATCACAGCATTTACAGGCATCAAAGACTGCGACGCACTAGAAGAGAGACTTTTATACTTGGTTGGTCTGGAAGAGGATCGCTTCATTGTAGGCTTTCACCAACAAGTACAAAAGGAAAGGGAAAAAGCATGGCATGATCATCACATCAAGAACAAGTCTTTCCAAGTAGGTGATCTAGTCCTCCTGTATGATAGTAAGTTCATAAAATTTCCTGGGAAGTTTAAGATGCATTGGCTTGGTCCATATACTATATTGCACGTTACTAATGCTGGCGCAGTTCAGTTAGCCACATTAGCTGGAGATACCTTGCCTACTTTGATCAATGGAAGCAGACTAAAACCTTACCGGGATAGTCCTGCTTCACAGAACCCGTGATGATCGCCAACCGAAGAATTCTAATTGCCAAGTACAGTTGAAATTGGGAACTGGAAAGCTATGTGAATCTGTATTGGATGTATATTGTGGAGTATGTATATACCGCGTAGCACGGTCACAAGGTGCTGCTATTAAATAAAAAGAAAAAAAAAAGAAAAGAACAGTGCCGTTGCGAAGTTCAAAAATGCAACTGTGAGGAGCAAATCACATGAGGCTGAGACTTAATTTAGAAGGTCGAGTTCCAATACTGCGAAGTCACTATGCAGGACCAAGAATAAACTACCACACAGTTTGACGTGGCATTCAGAAAAATAGTCGTTATATAGCCATTGCCAGCAACCGCTTGGACAATTAAAGAAAAAATAGTCGTTGTGAACCGAATTTTGAAGGACAAGACCAAACAATCTGCCGGATTTGGCCAACAGATACAGCCATTAATGCTCATCTAGCCATTGAGGGGTGCGGAGGGGGTTTGTTGCGCTTATAAATAATGTTGCACATTGCCTCGCGGGCGTTACCAAATACTTTCAATTTTCTGTGAATACTTCTATCTGAGCTACTTACAGTACACCATCTCGATACCTTGCAAGTTGTAGCTAGTGCATGTCTGAGAGGTTGTATATTCCAGAAGAATTCACAGTGCAAGAGATAGTCGAGATTTTTTAGCACGAAGGGATCAAAGGGTTAATGAGAACCCTAGCTAAGAACGTTACCTTCGAACCAGGACAAGCATCAAGAAGGTCACCAAGGCACGGCCCAGTTATGGAAGACAAAGGAAAAAATCTAGTCACACCAAGAACAAAAGTTCCTAAGATGGGTTCCACAGGGCAAAGAACACCAGTAGCAGATAAACAGATACCACTGACTATGACCCCGAATTACATCTCACCGTGTGCACTAGACACACTGGTCTTTAAGCTACTGAAAAATGCTAAGTATGAGATCCCATTATCACTGCTATCAAAGCATGTGGAGTTAGACAAGAATCTGCTGGGAAAAATCCAAGACTGCAAGTGGCAGGATTATGACCTACTGGCCATACAGAAGGAGGAGCCCCATGACCCAAAGTTCCCACAATTCCATCCCAACCAGTACATGTGCTGGAAGAAAGATGCAAAGGGTCAACTTAACTTGGTCACCGAGAGCTGGTTGACAAGGGTAGCCCAGTCTGGGCTACTCAATCTACTCAAGCTCCCGCACTTTGATAGAACCGCAAAGCTGACCCCTGTAGTAAGAACACTGATGGCACAAATGCATCAGGGCTACTTATGGTTGGACTGTAATGTGGACATTAACATTGACCTAATCCACCACATTACAGGGCTGAGTAAGAAGGGTAAAGATCCGAAAATTTACTTTCAAGGAAAGAGCAAGGAAAAAGAAGTGGTGGCCATGATGAAGAAAACCCACCTATTGTTGGTACAACACCTCCCCCTTTTATTTTTTAAAAAAATTATTGGGGACCCTCCTTCTTTTTCTTTCTTTTTGATTGCCTTTAAAAGTTTTTCTACACCTTTTAGGCATCCTGTTACTTAGTTTCAATCTTAAGTTTTCCTTAGTTTTCTTCTCTTTTCTTTTGACCAAACAAAACTCAACCTTTTGGCTCACATTGGTGGAAGCTTTCAGCTAACCTTCCTGAAAAAGCGGCAGAATTGGCTTAAGTCTTCCGAAACTGCGGAAGAAGAACCAAAGTTGAACTGCAGCGGAACAGATAACTTAAAAAACTTCAAAGGAATGGAACGTTTTAAAACAAACAAGCCTGTAGCAGAACAAACTCGCTGAAACTTTCTGCTATAGTGGAAGCTTTCGTGTAACTCTTCCGCATACACCAGAAACGCTACAACTTTTTCTTTTGGAATGACACTCCCATTGTGTCCGCAACGACAAACCCTGGCATTTTCTGGGAGTTTGGATAACTTTCCCATGGGAGTGGAAGCTTTCATTTAAAACCGTCGTGATCCATCGCTCATCCACGGAAGCACTCGCACCACTCTCCCACAATGACGGAACGTTTTCATTTTTCTTCCCGTGTGAGTCTAAAGCATTGGTATAAACCTTCCACTTTTGACTGTCGCATTTATGGAAAAAAGTTTCGACATGAACCAGTCATACGCAGGCTTAATACCTGTTTAATGGCATTCAACCACTAGATTAATGATCCACACGTGCCCAATCACATATATAGGGGTGAGACCCCGTTACCATTTTCATTCGTTTTTATCGCTCCAAGATCTTCCTGTTCCGTTTGAGCATCCAAAGCACCCATTGTTAACCAGAGGCTTACATCCATTGTCCGCCCGGTAGTCATGGGCATCATGCATTTAGTTTCCAAGTAAGTATATACCTATTTACCAAACGGTTTAGTGTTGCATTTTAATTGTTTTTTGCCACAACGGATTCCCCGGAATCTATCTATCGACCCTTTTGAGCACCTAGCACAAGGTATCATGTTTCCTAGTCTCCCCTCTTCCACCACGGCCCCGTTAACGCGGTAATCCTGTCATTCACACAGGGCAAGGTTTCATCTTAATCCTGGCTAACAGCTTTTCCCAAGCTAGGATACGCTTAGCTTAGGTGTTTTTGTTCTCGATATTCTCGCGTTTTAAAAGTTGCGTCTATTCTATCCGCTGTTCATTTTGCACCAAATCATGGGCATCTCGGTTATTATGTTTTGACATCTTCTGCACCTGTACACCGGTCGGTATCCTAAGGACTTGAGCACCCAGACCAACCTTGATCTTGTAGCCATTAGTTTTCCTGACCAGCACAGAAACCACAAGGATAACCTGATTAATGTTTCTTAAGTTTCTGCACTTATATAAAGAGAGCATGTTCAAAAAATATTCTTTTAAAGACCATCTAACAGACATTAGTTTAGATTTATAAGAAACTATGTCATGCATGCTTATTCACGTCAATTACTGTGCAGGATACCCCATTATGGCCAAAGGTGGCAAGAGGAGGACGAAGGCAGTCGATGAAAGTACTAGAATGGAAACAACATTCCAAGACACCAAATTCACTACGAATGTGCCGCCAGAAGTAAACTGGGGTGACATCTACCGCATGATAAGGGATCAGGACTTCCCTGAAGCTCTCCTTGAAGAAGAATGTCTATATCAAAACATCAAGAATTCATGTATATCCAAAGCAGCCACACGTCCAGAAATCTTCTTGTGCTCAGAGGTAATCGGGTGGGTGCTACAGCATGCCAATACCGTAACTAGAGTTGTGGTAGATAGTACCGGGAATGCCTTCACTTCATTTCACCCGTCCTACATATCAACAGCCTATAGGCTGCCCAAAACACAACAACGCCTCGATGACGCATGGTTGGAGGAAATCCATATGGATAATCTAGACATGGCAAGAAGGATGTTAATTATGGGCAAGAAAATCAGGAAAAAGGATAGTGAGGAATATGAAGTTCAGAATCTGAGGCCTCCCTTCAAACTGATCGCTCTCGTGCTAAGCAGAATCTTTGGGAGGCATGACGGGACAATGTTTAGGCCATAGTGGGTCCCGATCATCCATTATGTTGCGTTCAAAGGGACGATCTTCAATTGGGTTGGCATTCTCTCAGACAGCCTGACATCAGCAATAACAATGGCTAAAGAAGGGCTAGAGGAAAGAAAGGAAGAATTCTATATGGATTCGTATCTCATAGATTGTATTATGGCAAAGTCTCTTTTTCCCAAGTTGGGATGCATGTGGAGTTCAGTAGAAGGTCCAGTATTCCTTGCCTATAAAATCTTTTGGGCGCAAAATTACAAGAGGGACTACAAGCTCATCTGCGAGGAGTTCATCATGCCTCTTTATGAAATGATATTCCATGAAGAACCAAATTGTCTATTGGAGAACACCATGGAAGCCTTGGAAAAGTATGGTGATTTCTATTTCTCTCCGGAAGGTACTTACATAAGAATGTATGGAGGTTCTAAAGCACCATATATTCTTCAAAAGTATGCTACAGATTACATAGTCCATAAGGAAATGGTCAGGCAGGTCTTCATTGATGGAATGGGTAACACCTTGTACAAGGCCAAAAAAGCCACCTTTCCCCCCTTACCCTTTTATGTTGGCTCCTACAAGTTCTCAGGAATCACGACTGTAAAGGAGTTTGTTGCAGAATTGAAGAGCTTCCAGTTTGGAGAAAGGATTTTCCACAGGAACGATCGACAAGGCAAAGTTGCACAGCATTGCAAAGAACACTCTACTCCCTGTGAATATGCCAATTTTTATGATCCTCAGGAAAAACCATATAGGGGAATCAACAATATGGCTGAGCTACAAATTTGTCAAGTAAGCAAAGGAGGAGCTAGCTCAAGCTCCCAGTCTCCCTCTGAAGAAGAGCTGAAGCTTTTGGAACACACAAAGAAGATCCAAGAAGATAAATTAATAGAAGAAGAAAATTTGAAGATCCAAGCAGCTGAAGCTAAAACAGAGGCAAAGAGAAAAGGAGAGGAAGAAAGAATTAGGCTGGAAACTAATGCTAAGCAGGAAGAAGAGAACAAAAGAAAGGAGTAAGAGGAAGAGGCAAAGAGGAAGGAGGAGGAAGAAAAGAAATCCCAAGAAGAGATTGACCCCAAAAGCCTAGACCTACAAAACTTGGATATGGACTCTCCCATAAGGGATCTACCCATTGTCCCGTTCACACCTTATAAAGGCAACATAGTTTCCAATTGGGTAAATTCTGATCACAACAGGAAGAGGAAGACGATTGTCAAGGAAGTAGGTTCCAAACTGAAAAGACCGTTTCGGCTTGACATTGTCACCACACATGAGACTACGGTCATGTTGAACACAGAAGAAGCTGCTAGACTCCCAGCATCTATCTCTGTAGCCGGTGTTACAGCAACTACAGATAATGTTAATATATTGGGAGATAAGTTGGATGAAAAAAAGGGGAAGGTGCACCAACTCCAGGAAGCTTTAGTCAAGGAGCAGAACTACACAAATCTGATGATTGAGAAGAATGATGCTCTCACATCTCAAAAGGAAGATTTAAAAAGAGCACACTACAACAAAATAGCCCTTTAGGGGCGGTTTTGTCTTGCAGGGGTCTTGGTAAAACCCCCCATAAAAAAAAATTTCATACATTTCGAGGCGGTCTTCTAAAACCGCCCTTAAAAGTCATGGAAATTGGACTTTTGGGGGCGGTTTTTTTAAAACCGCCCCCAAAAGTCCTAAAATTTGACTTTTGGGGGTAGTTTTGGGAAAACCCCCCCTAAAATCCCAATTCTCATAACTTTTGAGGGCGGTTTGTCAAACCCCCCCCTGAAAGTCATGAGAATTTAACTTTTGGAGATATTTTTTTGGAATCCCCCTTAAAAGTCCTGAAATTTGACTTTTGGGGGCGGTTTTGGGAGACCCCCCTAAAAGCCCAATTCTCATAACTTTTGGGGGCAGTTTGTCAAAACCCCCCCTAAAAGTCATGAGAATTGAACTTTTGGAGGCGGGTTTTTTTGGAACCCCCCTTAAAAGTCATGAGAATTGAACTTTTGGAGGGGGTTGTTTGAAAGCGCCCCCTAAAAGCCCAATTCTCATAACTTTTGGGGGCGATTTGTCAAACCCCCCCCCCCTAAAAGTCATGCAAATTGAACTTTGGGAGGCATTTTTTTTGGAACCCCCCTTAAAACTCATGATTGAATTGAACTCTTGAATGATGATTAAGGCCTTGCTACATCACTTAATCTCTAAATAGTGAATCTAATTTCAACTACAAGTGGGATATGGTGGTAATTCTTAGAATCTGTAACACCAAAAATGAAAATTTTCCTGCCAATTTCAACATGCTAGTAATTTTCATTCTGCCATTACCCTTTCTTCTCATTGTTTTCCCCTTTTTGTGAAGGGTGACCCAAGTGGATTCCAATGGACAACAATGGCAACAAGAGAGCATAACATAACACACACATGCCCATATCCAAGGCCTAGAATATATTTTAAACTAATGAGTTGAGTGAATTCAAGATGCAATTACAATAATTATTAGACAAAGAGTTCATATGACCAAGTGCATCACCTTGGATAGAACACATATTGGTAGTCAATAACAAGGATGGAACCTTTTCGATGTGCATTGGTTATTCAATGTTAAATAAGGTGATAATTAATTAAGAATAGGTAACTCCTACCCAAATTGATGATCCTCTTTATTAACTTAGATGGGAAGAGGTTTTTCCAAAGTTGGACTCAAGTTTTGGCTATCATCATATGAGTGCAAAGACTCGCGGTCTGCATTATTTAAGATGTGCCACCCCCTGTCGCCTTGTTGTAGACACATGTTAGTGCATACCAGTATCGACTCAATTAACTGCGTGAAGAATGAGCTCTCCACCATCATCATCGGTGCCTATGATTGGTGACGGTCAAGGAAGAACTTTAGGCTAAACATTCCCTATAATTGCATGGTTCTGAACTTTACATGTATTGTTACTGAGGAGTTGTTGTTAACACAAAGCTTTGGACCCAGTCTAATAAAATACGAGGAGACAAAATTTTAAAGTTAACCAAAATTTAAATACATTGGTCAGGGTCGATGCTATATTCAACTTCATCAGTTGCCATGTGTGCCTTAAAACAATGAGTGGAAGTGTCTTTCACCAAAATCCCGACTCCACTTTGATCCTTATTTGTTGTGCCATCAAAGAATCCCATGGGTGAATTACCAAATAAAATTGGTCGATTTATCAAAAATTGTACTTTGTTCGTACCTGGATCTATGACGAATTTTGTTGATGCTTTAATAATCCGTCTCCCAACCTCCTCTCGGTTCTGTCTATAGCCTTAAAAAAGAATGGCATTCATTAAAATCCATAAGCCCCATGTGACAATAAAGGGAATTGATTTTACCTTGGTATTTGTTAAAAACCAGAGCTTTAAATTTTCTTAAAGGGGTTGCAGATGCCAATTATTTTTGACTTAAAGAAAATCTCCCCTGGTTAAGACTTTATTTCGTAAGCATAAACACATAAATAGAATTGATTTTGTAGGAGCTTTGATTTTCCATATCACTGTATACCACCACTTCAAATCATCATTCTCATAACGATATATAAATGCATTATAGGCCTCTTTTATTGTCTGCACAATCCCTTCTATTTTGTTCCAAGTCCAAGCCAACCTATTTGGTTCTGTAGACAGAGTGATCCCATTTTGGTAAATTCCCTGTATGTATGTGTTCCATTCACTGGCTAGAGTTCCTGTGAGTCTAAGATCTTATGCAAAAAGCCAAATACTAGAACCTGTCAAGTTGGAGATATTTGTCTTACGTATATATGCAAGATAATAAAGGCTCCGACTGTGTAGGTGTGGTAGTAGTTCTTCTGATAGTATAAAGCCAGATCCTCCACCCAAAAAAGGATCCAAGCCTAAAAGAACTCTCGTACCTGTACCAACCTTCCAAGCAATCCACCGCTTAACCACAAGTAGTGTAGTCAATATATTTTTCCAGATAATGGAGGCTATTGGGAAAGAAAAGTGTTTCTTCCTCGACCATGATACAACATCAACTCCTTTCAAATATGTCCTTCTCATAGTGACACTCCAAATACCATCATGAAAAAGTGCCCTCCACAGTGATTTGGTAGCTAGGGCCTTGTTAAAGAGATTGAGATCTCTTATTCCACAACCTCCCTTATTTTTTGGCTTTGCTATCAGACTCCATCTTGCCAAATTATAACCCCCCTGAAAGTCCAACTGGTTGTTGCAACACAGTTCCATGCATGTCGGGCAAACTTTTAGAAAAAAATATTTAGTTCTAACATGATCTAGTATAGTCTCTTGAAGAAACACAACATCAGGTTTAACTGTAGACAAAAGCTCCTTGAGGGATAGCATCTTGGACTAGGCACCCACAATACCCCTAATGTTAAGAGAGATTAAGACTAGCATTAAGGAACCCTCATATCAGGGTTCAATGCTCTAAGTTGCCCAGAAGGAGAAGGAACATAAATAGGGTAATTTGAAGAAACCATTATGGGGTATGTTGCCAACCCTCCCTCAACAACCCCCATGTCTTTTTTCCTATTAGTGGATTTGTTTTTAGGATTCTTCCTGATGGTGACATTTTCAATATCCACAAGGCCAGTTCCATCTACAAAGGAGTTATAGGTCTAAAGAGGTGCTTTATTAATAAGAACTTCTTTGTATGAGGGTTCCAAGGGTTTGGTAAACAAATTTGTATCCAATGGAGGGGGAGAAGCCAAGGTGCATTCACTGTGTAAATGACGGGTAGTGTGAGGTCCCTGAGGAGAGGTCTCAGTGAAAATAGGGCTTTTGGGATTTGTAACAACCAACAGTTCTATCGATGAGGGGGAAATCAAAGGAGGGTTTTATGAGATGATAGGGTTAAAATGAGAAGTAAATGGATGGGAATTGTTAAAATTTTCCAAGAAAATTTCCCAGAAACCATCAAAAATATCTACCAGCCACTCCTCATTACTACTTAGCATCCAATGGAGGGGGAGAAGCCAAGGTGCATTCACTGTGTAAATGACGGGTAGTGTGAGGTCCCTGAGGAGAGGTCTCAGTCAAAATAGGGCTTTTGGGATTTGTAACAACCAACAGTTCTATCGATGAGGGGGAAATCAAAGGAGGGTTTTATGAGATGATAGGGTTAAAATGAGAAGTAAATGGATGGGAATTGTTAAAATTTTCCAAGAAAATTTCCCAGAAACCCTCAAAAATATCGACCAGCCACTCCTCATTACTACTTAGCAAAATAATGTCTTATTCAGTTAAAGAAGCACTAAAGAAATTTGGAAAGAAAATCTTTAACTTACCAATGAAAGATTCAGTAGAGGGGAATTAACTGGGCACCTTCATCTGAGCATTCTAAGTCCTCCCATTTAAGTCTTATTATCCCGCTTCTAAAACCAACTCCAATGACTAAGCCTCTCCAACCATTGAAGAACAATTTGTTTTTATATGGCCAGTGGATCTTCATACATGACACCGAAAGAGTTCTCTCCAATACTCTAGGGTTTGAATGAAGGACCCCTTTTCAGTGACAATCTCAACTTCTTCTGGCAGTCCTAGGTCTATGTCGAACTCCACTAAAAGCCAAGCCATGCGTTTGTTATTCCACCTTAGGTCCCTTTCATCAAAGAAAACAAATCTGCCAACAACATCTCCTATCCCTCTCAAAACCGCTAGATCCCAGTATTCAATGGGGAGGTTGGGCATTAGTATCCATAAGCATCTCTTTTGGAAGAACACTGTAAAAGGGTTGAACTTACCCTCACACCCTATGTTTTCTTTGTTGTATCAAGTCAATTAGGTGGCTCTTGAGTCCCACCTTGTGTTTTCTTTGTTGCATCAACTCAATGCTCGAACTCCATGCTTCCATGGCTCTGACCATCAATATATAATATTACAGGAATACAAACAAGCTTTTGCTTATACCCCTGCTCCACCGTGGTCGAGCTACTTCCAAGTTCCACCTATCATATCTACTCCAATCCTCTAGGAGAGTTTGCAGAGCGAAGCTGCCAATGCCAAACTACCATAAATATATATAAAGAAATTTGTTTTCATTGAGGAGCTCAACTTAAAGGATGATTGGATTGCTGTCATCCTATGAATTTACATTTATGTATATCATTTTATCCATTCATGATCCTATCAATTATTTAAATTTTTTGTTATTTGATTAAAATTATGTAACTTCAAAGTTCAAACACAATATTATTATTTGATTGAAATTTTGTAACTTCAAACGGGCCTTGAAGGCTTCATATTTGAAGCTTGGACCCGAGAGTGGGTTTGTCACAAATCTCCATCAGAGGCTATTTAGAACATCATTTATCAATTCCCAACTGCAACAACAACACCAATTGCTTATTTCTTCATATGTCACGTGTACATGCATATGATTCCATGTGGTCCTTGCCTTGCCCTATTTTCCATTGTCACCCGATTGAAGCTCTTCAGAATTTAGCCTCCCTTTAACTTTCCTGAAATGGATGGGACAAGGAAGACCATTGTTTTCACTCTGAAACCGAGTACTTCCCTGTACAGCTGCCATTGGCCATGGTTGCATCCCTAAAGGAAACATGTGTGCGCACTATGCCTCTGAGCTTTACCAAAAATCCTGGGGATTTGGGGAAGTTCCCACTCCCCCAGCCTCCATGCATCTAGTTAATGATTTAGATCAAGAATCCAGACTTTGTATCTAAAATTGTATTGCATGAGCCATTTTACCCAATTGCTCAATCGTCGACTCGACACCTTCCTCTGGTACACGGCTTAAGATTCTTGGGATTTATTAATATGAAGACCACTGATACTACTACACTTACAATCCCAACTAGCTATCAAATTTCAATATGATTGAGAATATGCAACAACATCTGGTGAAGGAAAATGCTAAAAGCTGGAAATTTTCTTAGAATGGCCAGTGACCACTCTTGTGTTCGACTATACAAACTGGGACAAAAAAAAATTTGTAATCTTGATTTTTAGAACGACAATGCTACTTTACCTTTTGATTTTGTTTCCCTTATCGATCGGTCTTGAATAGAATAGGAACTTCAACCATATAACAAGAACTTCAACCATCTATGCATCTCCTCTCTACTTGGTCTCCCTACATTTTACTTATGCTTCATAACCCATCCTCTACTTCGTCATACCATAGAGTTAGTATGTATAACAAGATCTAGGGGGAGGGCTATAGAGAAGGAGCAACCAGGGTCCTTAATCAGCTATTGAGAACAAAAGTTTCCCGAAGTCAGATAGTTCTCTTTGCTCAAACCATAGCATAGCATGTAACATGTAAGTAGCGCTTAAACTTATTCTATCCTAAGTACGTGTGGAATTCAGAGTGTTGAATGAAAAATTAAAACATATATTGTTTTCATTGGCATTCAATTCTATTGTAGGGTACACAATTAGAGTGACAAAGAAACTTGCTATTGGTTTTCAATCCAATCCAACTTCTTTGTTGAACTGTTCTCTCTGATAGAATTGCAAGAAGGAGGATTATAAATGGCATAGGCAACACAGTTGTTTGATAGAGGTGCATGAAAGTGAATTATGGTCCTCAATTCAACAAAGTAAAATTTTTTTACCATTCAGATTCTTTCCCTTCACCTTTTTTACTGCCTTTTTGCATACATCTCTATTGTTCACTAATTTAGCAGTAGATACAGACCAGACTCAATGCCCAATGTTTTTGGCTTCTGAAATAGTATCTTCCTTTTTGGGCTTACATTATCATTTTTTCCATTGTTAAGTAGGATAGATTTTATGTAGGCTAGAATTTATATTAGTATGAAAAACGCTAGTGATTTACAAAGATTGAACTTTTCCAAGAATAAGCATTGCATTGCTTTTAGAAGAGTTGAAGAACCCAATTCTTCATCAAGCTTGTATTGTTTGAAGCAGCCTAGGAACCCGTTTTAAGAGGTTTTAAATATTATTATACTGGTTAAAAGTTGGATTGGAATTGGGCTAGCAAGCTAACTGTAGCTGCACTGATGTAGAAAAAAAGATCTATCAAATTAGTTATGGAAATTCATACTGAACATCTGAAAGTGGATTTTCTGTGTGTCTCCTAAGTTATGTTTCACTAATAAATTCCTCATGTTCAGACAAATCATTAAAGAGTAAAATAGTAATAATTTTGGCTGTAAGGATGAAAGTTGGATTGGAATGGGGTTAGCAAGTTAATTGTATTATTATGCTGGTTAAGAGTTTAAGAGGAGAGATCAATTTTGGAAACTACTGAGATGGTAAAGGTGGCATAATGCCTAGAGACTGAGCTGCTAGATCGGATTGAAATATGGTTGTGTTATATGACATATATAATGTTCAGTACTTCCATATCCACTGCAAAATAAAGCCTTTGACTTTACTGTGTAAATAAACAATGAAATTTTGATGTACTAGTACTTTTTCAAATGAAAAGAATTACTTATTTTTACATGTGATCATTGAAGGGTTCAATATATCATAGGCAATATCTCATAGCCCTTCAAAGTTAAATGGGACTTCACCCTTCAAATTTGATCCGACTCCTGTTATTCTGTTTTCATTGTTCGTAATTTTTAGTTTTTCAATCTAAAATCTTTATTGGAATTTGACACTGCATAATTTTCTTTGAAAGAGGAGGGAAATTTGAAAATATGCAAGGAGGCCGTAGGGATGGTGACATGTCTTTCTTTGCAAACCCATTTGGTTCAAAAAATGGGGGAAATTTTTTCTCCAACATTTTTTACCGTGACCCTTTCAATGATCCCTTTTTCACGAGACCATTGGAAGCGCTTTTGGGATGGGTAGCATGTTTGGGCTGGAAGGATTCTTCGGCAAACAGAATGGTTTCCTTGATAACCATGAGTATCAGGAGCCACAGGTAATTCTACACAGAAATTGATTTATCATTAGGTTAATTTGATTTTGTGACTATACTATATGGGCATTGATTTCTCAATTTATTGTTTCTATAGAAGTGGGAGGGATGCTCAATTTGTTTTGCCATTTGAGGCAGGATTTCATAAATGTATACTAAGGATAGTGAATTTAATAACTATGGATGTATATTATGCAGCCTGCTCGAAGGGGTCCTGTGATTGAAGAGCTGCCTGATGATCATGAGGATGGACATAACGGTTCGAGTCAGGAGTCCATTGTTGAAAATCCAGATGAAGACCAAGGCAAAACAGGTACAAAATTTCTTTATTTTCTAAGGAGCACAGGGGTCTTGCAAATCAAAGGCCATATTTTTTATTTTTATCTTGCTGGACTTTGTAAAATTAGTCACAGTAGATCTAATGAACAAGTAAATCAATCACAACAGATGAATATAGAAAATATGGTGCAAAACTATGCAAAACATGCAACAGTGCTCAATATCCCAGTAAGGGTGAATGATTACAATACAATACTATCACAATGACTGAGCAATTCGAATTGCCTAAGGAGGTCATTCGAATCACTGAATGGAGTAGCTTGACTCCAACTAGGAGTCCTCATCATCAATCAGTAGTGGCCATCAATGCACAAGAACCAGTCATCCAGGTGTCAATCTGAGTCTAACTAAGTGTAACAAGTGTAACTGAAGTGTGTAGCACTGATTAAGGGAAGGAGGCTCAGTGGGGGGTGCATGGGAGGCTAACTGAAGTCAGAACAAGTCATCTAGTCAATCTGGAGGTCCAACGGAAGTGAAACAGTCAGTCGAGAGTGAAACTAGCCTCAAATTGGGGAGAATCGGAGCTAACTGAGTGTAACTGAAGTGGAATTGCAGTGGTAGGTGAAGAAGTGCACCCTTCTCTGGCAGTAGGTGAGAAGTGGGCGCCTTCCAGACTAGGAGGGCTAAAACTCTGAAGTAAATGGCTCCCGGCTGCTAGAATAAGGTGGCTAAGGTGCTGGAGGCATCAACCTGGTGACTAGGATGCATGCAAAGTGCATGCAAACCCTAGAATTTGCATGCAAACCCTAATTGCATGTAAACCCTAATTGCATGCAAGATCCTGAAAAAGATGATGTGGATATCTGAACACCCCCCCTCAAGCTAGACTATGATGTGCAAAAAAAAATGTGGGGCCCTGGTAACTAAGACCAAAGGTCACCCCAATACAATAATCCAAAAAATGCTGAAAATAAACTAAGTGAGGAAAGAGGGAAAACCCAGTGGGAAGAAATCCCCCCCTCAAGCTAAAGCATAATAATCAATCAATCTGTCTCCACCATGATGGAACTCACCACCAATAGTGAACGGAGGTAGCAGCACTTCTTCTCAGTGAAGCTCTTGGTGAAGATGTCCGCAATTTACTCATCAGTAGGGCAATATTGCAGAATGATGGTGCGGTCATGCACCAACTGTCGAATGTAATGCATATGAATCTCAATGTGTTTGGTCCTCTGCCATTGAACTGGATCTATGGAGATCTTGATAGAACTTTGATTGTCACAAAATAGGACAGTCGAAGTAGTGCCACCAAAACCAAACTCGGAAAGAATACCCTGCAACCAAACTGCCTAAATGCAGGCATTGACTACCCCTCGATACTTTGCCTCTACTGAAGAAAGTGCAATGGCTGCTTACTTTTTGCTAGACCAGAAAATAGCACCATGACCAATCATGAAAACATAACCGGAAGTGGACTTCCGATCAATGCTATCACCTGCCCAATCTAAATCAGTAAAACCAATGAAATCAAGCTCAGAATCTGCAGCATAATGTATGCCAAACTGTCTCGTACCTTGCACATACTGCAAGATCCGCTTCGTTGCTCGCCAATGAAGCTCATGTGGCTGCTATATATACCTTGACATGGCGCTCACGGCATATGAAATATCAGGCCTTGAGTGTGTCAAATAAAGTAGTGAACCAATCAACTGTCGATACATACTGCAATCTGCAAGCGGTGTAGAATCTCCCTCCTCAAGACTGATTCCTGAGAGGAATGGGAATGGGGCTGCCTTACATTTTTCCATATTAAACTTCAATAACAGGTCAGAAGCATATTTTTGCTGAGATATAGTGATACCATCAAAATTTTTAGGTATCTCCAAGCCCAAAAAGTGACTCAGCAAGCCCAAATCGCTCATGTCAAAAGCTAGATTTAAGGCAGTTTTTAGCTTGTTTATTGAAGTAAGAGTGCTACCAGTAATGAGAAGATCATCAACATAAAGTACAATAACCAACAAATTACCTTTAACTCACTGAAGATACACATTCGGATCATATTTGCATCTTTGGAAATTCTGAGAAAGAAGCAAGGAGTCCATCTTTGCGTACCAAGCTCTTGGGGCCTGTTTTAACCCGTACAAAGATTTCTTCAATCTGAAAACTAATGATGGATCTGATGTATAGCCCTCTGGCTGCTGCACATATACCTCTTCAACAAGGTCTCCATGTCAAAATGCACTCTTCACATCCATGTGATGCACTTCCCAGTGCTTGGATGCGGAAATAGCCAAAACAAGGCAGATGGAATCCATCTTTGCAATCGGTGCAAAGGTCACAGTGTAGTCCACTCCTTGGACTTGGGAGAAACCTTTTGCCACCAACCTTGCTTTGTATTTGCTGATAGAGCCATCAACAGCAACTTTAGTGCAGTAGACCCATTTACACTTTACTAATTTTCTTCCAGGTGGAAGAGAAACTAGCTCCCATGTGTTGTTCTTTTGAAGAGAATTGTACTCTTCATCCATGGCACTTTGCCATCTCGGATCTCAGTGGGAAGAATAGTATGATGTGGGATCTGAATCAGCCATCAAATAAAAAATATCAGGAAGTAATGGATCAGAAATAGAAAGAGCCATACCTGCTCTTTGAAAGTCTGCTCTTGTTCGTCTCGATCAGCAGGATTTCCAAGGTTCGAACCAACAGATTGAAGAGTGTTTTGGGCCCACTTTGGTAACTGAGGAGGATCATAATGGTCAGATTCTGAACCTGATATGTCATGATAATCATATGCTGCTACAATATCAGAAATATCAGAACTCATACCTTCATTATCGCTGCACGGATCTTCTTCTGGTGAAGGCGGTGAATCGGCAGTCTTTCCCTCGACTAGTTGCAATTCTTGAAGCGGTTCTTCAAATTGCACACTACGCCCTATGAATATCTTTTTAGATCTGATATCCATGAGTTTATATGCTTTTGATTCTTCCCCATATCCTATCAGTATGCACTCTGTACTTTGTGGATCCAAAGCTCGTCTCTTCTCGGAAGGAATTCTAGCCCATGCAGTAGAGCCAAAAACTCTCAAATTTGACACATCCGGTTTGTGACCAAAGAATGCTTCGAAAGGAGTCATACCTTTCACGGATGAATGTGGAACATGGTTCTGTATGTATGCAGCAACATTGATTGTTTCAACCCAAATATTTGCAGCCAAACCTTTTGATTCAATCATGCATGTAGCCATCTCTTTCATTGACCGATTTTTCCTTTCCGCTACACCGTTCTGCTGGGGTGTGTAGGGAACTGTATGTTGGATTTGAATTCCACTTTGGGCACAAAGTTGTAGCAACTCAGACTTAATACATTCTCCACCATTATCAGATCTAAGAGCTTTGATCTTGCTCTCAGTGGCGGTCTCAACAGAAGCCTTAAAATCCTTGAATTTTCCAAGCACTTCTGACTTGTTTTTGAGAAAGAATACCCATGTAAAGCGGGAAAAATCATCAATAAATGTCAAAACATACCTTGAACCATTTAATGACATATGGGGTAGCGGACCACTGATATCAGAATGGATCAATCCCAAAATTGTAGAAGCTCTGCTAGCTTTGCTGCGGTCGAATCTGTGCTCAGGGTGCTTCCCAATGATGCAACCAGTGCATATTCCCTTCGAGGAATGGAGTTGTGGAAGACCATCTACCATGGATTTGTTTGATAACAGCAGCAAATACTTATAATTAAGATGTCCAAATCTTTCATCCCAAAGCCTACTAACCTCATTACCATGTGTGCGAAGAGTAGTGGGCTTTGCAAGCGGAATAAAGTGTGAAAACTCATAACATTTTGCAGTGTGGTTTGCCTCTCCGACTGCAACATGTCTTCCACTTTTGATATCAGAAATTTCAACTGTATTAGGGCTTAATGTAACTTGCTTCGGTTCACCAGTGTGTGTCATTTGATACACAGAAAGAAGATTTGAAGCCAAGGAAGGCACATAGAGAACATTCTGAAAGCTTCCATGATCTACATGAATCGTACCTTTGCCCTTTGAAGAAATTTTTGAGTCATCTCCCAAATGGATGGGGATGGAGCTGTTTGGATCGAATGAAGAAAAAGAATCAATATTTGCAGCCATATGATTTGGTGCACCCGAATCTATCAAGAGAGTAGTGCGCTTCGAAACAGTTGCCATGAGTGTTTGTCCTCTTTCATGATCATCATTCCTATCCTTCTTCCTTGCACCATTAGGAAGAGTTATGTTGTTCTTTTCCAAAAGGAGGGCCATTTGATCTATAGTCTTCTTCATACATGAACTTTTGGGATGAAAGCCACAGTTACAATAAGTATATTTAGATTTTTGGTTACCTTCTTTGCCCTTTTGCTTGGACTTCCAACTGGATGGTGCATCCGTTTGTTTGCCTTTCTCTTTTTGCTTGTGAGGCTCGAATTTGGGATTCTCCTTCTTTTGCTTTCCTTTACCATTCGAGATCTTGGGTCCTTGAACATATAGGGCTGAATCTTTGGAGCTTATGGACCCCATTTGAATCAACTTGTCATGCTCTTTTGTGACGGACTCAATGAAGGCATTCAAGGTAGGCATCTTCCAATTCGGGGTAGTTAGCCGACCGGAATTGAAAGTAGAGACAAATACTGAATAATCTTTACCAAGCTTGCTGAGAATGGAGAGGATCAATTGTTTATCCTCTTTGATAACTCCACTGTTCTTCAACTGCAAGTTCAAGTTCTTGAATTTTGTCAATAATTCATTAATGGTCTCGAAATTCTCAGGACTAAGGCCAATCAATTCATTCTCTAATTGAAAAGCCCTAAGCTCATCCTGCTTTCCAAATAGTGTTTCAAGTTGCTCCCATATAGCTTTTGGAGTCTTCAATCCGCTGAGATGGAAGTGAAGATCTTTGGTGATAGAGAGACAAAGAAGACCATAAGCTTCATCAAGCTTATTGTAGTGTTTGGTTCTATCTGACAGATTGTTTGGCTCCAATTCAAGACCAAGAGTGACTCGGTAGTAACCTTTTGAACGTAATATGATCTCCATATCATCTTTCCAATCAAAATAATTGAATGGGGTGAGGATAGGCTTTGAAGAAGAGTATTCCATTGCTAGGAGCGAGGGCACACTGATGTAGAGGAGCTTGCATGCACAGTGTAGCGAATGCAAAAGATGGAGACAATAACCTGCAAATCACAGTAAAACCAAGAACAATGAGGTCGAACAATCCACCCTTTTAGAGTTGCATCACACCTGGGATTGGAGATCAAGCAATGTTGAATGGGTCCAATGTATCAGATCCAGGAATTATGTGGAAACTCAGGCTTCTGGAGTGGTATTGGAAGTATTTTTAAGCTTTGCATGCACAGGAGCGAATGCCCTTGAGATAATTCATGCCAAAACTTTTTGCAATTTTTTTTTTGAGCAATTCACTCAAATCTTCTTGTAGAACCACCTGTAGAAAAGAGATCTTGTCCTTGCAATGGATCTGATACCATGTAAAATTAGTCACAGCAGATCTAATGAACAAGTAAATCAATCACAACAGATGAATATAGAAAATATGGTGCAAAACTGTGCAAAACATGCATCAGTGCTCAATATCCCAATAAGGGTGAATGATTACAATACAATACTGTCACAATGACTGAGCAATTTGAATTGCCTAAGGAGGTCATTCAAATCACTGAATGGAGTAGCTTAACTCCAACTAGGATTCTTCATCATCAATCAGTAGTGGTCATCAATGCACAAGAACCAGTCATCTAGGTGTCAATCTGAGTCTAACTGAGTGTAACAAGTGTAACTGAAGTGTGTAGAACTGATTAAGGGAAGGAGGCTCAGTGGGGGGCACATGGGAGGCTAACTGAAGTCAGAACAAGTCATCTAGTCAATCTGGAGGTCCAACGGAAGTGAAACAGTCAGTCGAGAGTGAAACTAGCCTCAAATCAGGGAGAATCGGAGCTAACTGAGTGTAACTGAAGTGGAACTACAGTGGTAGGTGAAGAAGTGCGTCCTTCTCTGGTAGTAGGTGAGAAGTGGGCACCTTCCAGACTAGCAGGGCTAAAAATCTGAATTAAATGGCTCCCGGGTGCTAGAATAAGGTGGCTAAGGTGCTGGAGGCATCAACTTGGTGACTGGGATGCATGCAAAGTGCATGCAAACCCTAGAATTTGCATGCAAACCCTAATTGCATGCAAGATCCTGAAAAAGATGATGTGGATATCCAAACACCCCCCCTCAAGCTAGACTATGATGTGCAAAAAAAAATGTGGGGCCCTGGTAACTAAGACCAAAGGTCACCCCAATACAATAATCCAAAAAATGCTGAAAATAAACTAAGTGAGGAAAGAGGGAAAACCCAGTGGGAAGAAAGCCCCCCCTCAAGCTAAAGCATAATAATGAATCAATCTATCTCCACCATGATGGAACTCACCCCCAACAGTGAACAGAGGTAGCAGAACTTCTTCTCAGTGAAGCTCTTGGTGAAGATGTCTGCAATTTGCTCATCAGTAGGGCAATATTGCAAAATGATGGTGCGGTCATGCACCAACTATCGAATGTAATGCATATGAATCTCAATGTGTTTGGTCCTCTGCCGCTGAACTGGATCTGTGGAGATCTTGATAGCACTTTGATTGTCACAAAATAGGACAGTCGAAGTAGTGCCACCAAAATCAAACTCGGAAAGAATACCCTACAACCAAACTGCGTGAATGTAGGCATTGACTGCCCCTCGATACTCTGCCTCTACTGAAGAAAGTGCAATGGCTGCTTGATTTTTGCTAGACCAGCAAATAGCACCATGACCAATCATGAAAACATAACCGGAAGTGGACTTCCGATCAATGCTATCACCTGCCCAATCTAATTCAGTAAAACCAATGAAATCAAGCTCAAAATCTCCAGCATAATGTATGCCAAACTGTCTCGTACCTTGCACATACTGCAAGATCCGCTTGGCTGCTCGCCAATGAAGCTCATGTGGCTGCTGCATATACCTTGACATGGCACTCACGACATATGAAATATTGGGCCTTGAGTGTGTCAAATAAAGTAGTGAACCAATCAACTGTCGATACATACTGCAATCTGCAAGCGGTGTAGAATCTCCCTCCTCAAGACTAATTCCTGAGAGGAATGGGAATGGGGCTGCCTTACATTGAGCCATATTAAACTTCAATAACAGGTTAGAAGCATATTTTTGCTGAGATATAGTGATACCATCAAAATTTTGAGCTATCTCCAAGCCCAAAAAGTGACTCAGCAAGCCCAAATCGCTCATGTCAAAAGCTAGATTTAAGGCAGTTTTTAGCTTGTTTATTGAAGTAAGAGTGCTACCAGTAATGAGAAGATCATCAACATAAAGTACAATAACCAAAAAATTACCTTTAACTCGCTGAAGATACACATTCGGATCAGATATGCATCTTTGGAAATTCTGAGAAAGAAGCAAGGAGTCCATCTTTACGTACCAAGCTCTTGGGGCCTGTTTTAACCCGTACAAAGATTTCTTCAATCTGCAAACTAATGATGGATCTGATGTATAGCCCTCTAGATGCTGCATATATACCTCATCAGCAAGGTATCCATCTAAAAATGCACTCTTCACATCCATGTGATGCACTTCCCAGTGCTTGGATGCGGAAATAGCCAAAACAAGGCGGATGGAATCCATCTTTGCAACCGGTGCAAAGGTCTTAGTGTAGTCCACTCCTTGGACTTGGGAGAAACCTTTTGCCACCAACCTTGCTTTGCATTTGCTGATAGAGCCATCAGAAGCAACTTTAGTGCGGCAGACCCATTTACACTTTACTAATTTTCTTCCAGGTGGAAGAGAAACTAGCTCCCATGTGTTGTTCTTTTGAAAAGAACTGTACTCTTCATCCATGGCACTTTGCCATCTCGGATCTTGGTGGGAAGAATAGTATGATGTGGGATCTGAACCAGCCATCAAATAAAAAATCTCAGGAATTAGTGGATCAGCAATAGAAAGAGCCATACCTGCTCTTTGAAAGTCTGCTCTTGTTCGTCTCGGATTAGCAGGATTTCCAAGTTTCGAACCAGCAGATTGAAGAGTGTTTTGGGCCCACTTTGGTAACTGAGGAGGATCATAATGGTTAGATTCCGAACCTGATATGTCATGATCATCATATGCTGCTACAATATCAGAAATATCAGAACTCATACCTTCATTATCGCTGCACGGATCTTCTTCTGGTGAAGACGGTGAATCGGCAATCTTTTCCTCGACTAGTTGCAATTCTTGAAGCGATTCTTCAAATTGCACATTGTGCTCTATGAATATATTTTTAGATCTGATATCCATGAGTTTATATGCTTTTGATTCTTCCCCATATCCTATCAGTATGCACTCTGTACTTTGTGGATCCAAAGCTTGTCTCTTCTCGGAAGGAATTCTATCCCATGCAGTAGAGCCAAAAACTCTCAAATTTGACACATCCGGTTTGTGACCAAAGAATGCTTCGAAAGGAGTCATACCTTTCATGGATGAATGTGGAACATGGTTCTGTATGTATGCAGAAACATTGATTGCTTCAGACCAAATATTTGCAGCCAAACCTTTTGATTCAATCATGCATGTAGCCATCTCTTTCAGTGACCGATTTTTCCTTTCCGCTACACCGTTCTGCTGGGGTGTGTAGGGAACTGTATGTTGGATCTGAATTTCGCTTTGGGCACAAAGTTGCAGCAAATCAGACTTAATATATTCTCCACCATTATCAGATCTAAGAGCTTTGATCTTGCTCTCAGTGGCAGTCTCAACAGAAGCCTTAAAATCCTTGAATTTTCCAAGCACTTCTGACTTGTTTTTGAGAAAGAATACCCATGTAAAGCGGGGGAAATCATCAATAAATGTCAAAACATACCTTGAACCATTTAATGACATATGGGACAGTGGACCACTGATATCAGAATGGATCAATCCCAAAATTGTAGAAGCTCTGCTAGCTTTGCTGCTGTCGAATCTGTGCTCGAGGTGCTTCCCAATGATGCAACCAGTGCATATTCCCTTTGAGGAACAGAGTTGTGGAAGACCATCTACCATGGATTTGTTTGATAACAGTAGCAAATACTTATAATTAAGATGTCCAAATATTTCATGCCAAATCCTACTAACCTCATTACCATGTGTGCGAAGAGTAGTGGGCTTTGCAAGCGGAATAAAGTGTGAAAACTCATAACATTTTGCAGTGTGGTTTGCCTTTCCGACTGCAACAAGCCTTCCACTTTTGATATCAAAAATTTCAACTGTATTAGGGCTGAATGTAACTTGCTTTGGTTCACCAGTGTGTGTCATTTGATACACAGAAAGAATATTTGAAGCCAAGGAAGGCACATAGAGAACATTCTGAAAGCTTCCATGATCTACATGAATCGTACCTTTGCCCTTTGAAGTAATTTTTGAGTCATCTCCCAAATGGATGGGGATGGAGCTGTTTGGATCGAATGAAGAAAAAGAGTCAATATTTGCAACCATACGATTTGATGCACCCGAATCTATCAAGAGAGTAGTGGGCTTCGAAACAGTTGCCATGAGTGCTTGTCCTCTTTCATGATCATCATTCCTATCCTTCTTCCTTGCACCATCAGGAAGAGTTATGTTGTTCTTTTCCAAAAGGAGGGCCATTTGATCTATAGTCTTCTTCATACATGAAATTTTAGAATGAAAGCCACGGTTACAATAAGTACAATTAGATTTTTGGTTACCTTATTTGCCCTTTTGCTTGGACTTCGAACTGGATGGTGCATCCGTTTGTTTTACTTTCTCTTTTTGCTTGTGAGGCTCGAATTTGGGCTTCTCCTTCTTTTGCTTTCCTTTACCATTCGAGATCTTGGGTCCTTGAACATATAGGGCTGAATCTTTGGAGCTTATGGACCCCATTTGAATCAACTTGTCATGCTCTTTTGTGACGGACTCAATGAAGGCATTCAAGGTAGGCATCTTCCAATTCGGGGTAGTTAGCCGACCGGAATTGAAAGTAGAGACAAATACCGAATAATCTTTACCAAGCTTGCTGAGAATGGAGAGGATCAATTGTTTATCCTCTTTGATAACTCCACTGTTCTTCAACTGCAAGTTCAAGTTCTTAAATTTTGTGAAGAATTCATTAATGGTATCGAAATTCTCAGGACTAAGGCCAATCAATTCATTCTCTAATTGAAAAGCCCTAAGCTCGTCCTACTTGCCAAATAGTGTTTCAGGTTGCTCCCATATAGCTTTTGGAGTCTTCAATCCGCTAAGATGGAAGTGAAGATCTTTGGAGATGGAGAGACAAAGAAGACCATAAGCTTCATCAAGCTTGTTGTAGTGTTTGGTTCTATCTGACGGATTGTTTAGCTCCAATTCAAGACCAAGAGTGACTCGGTAGTAACCTTTTGAACGTAATATGATCTCCATATCATCTTTCCAATCAAAATAATTGAATGGGGTGAGGATAGGCTTTGAAGAAGAGTATTCCATTGCTAGGAGCGAGTGCACACTGATGTAGAGGAGCTTGCATGCACAGTGTAGTGAATGCAAAAGATGGAGACAATAACCTGCAAATCACAGTAAAACCAAGAACAATGAGGTCGAACAATCCACCCTTTTAGAGTTGCATCACACCTGGGATTGGAGATCAAGCAATGTTGAATGGGTCCAATGTATCAGATCCAGGAATTATGTGGAAACTCAGGCTTCTGGAGTGGTATTGGAAGTATTTTTAAGCTTTGCATGCACAGGAGCGAATGCCCTTGAGATAATTCATGCCAAAACTTTTTGCAATTTTTTTTTTTTGAGCAATTCACTCAAAAATTCTTGTAGAACCACCTGTAGAAAAGAGATCTTGTCCCTACAATGGCTCTGATACCATGTAAAATTAGTCACAGCAGATCTAATGAACAAGTAAATCAATCACAACAGATGAATATAGAAAATATGGTGCAAAACTTTGCAAAACATGCAGCAGTGCTCAATATCCCAGTAAGGGTGAATGATTACAATACAATACTGTCAGAATGACTGAGCAATTCGAATTGCCTAAGGAGGTCATTCTAATCACTGAATGGAGTAGCTTGACTCCAAATAGGATTCCTCATCATCAATCAGTAGTGGTCATCAATGCACAAGAACCAGTCATCCGGGTGTCAATCTGAGTCTAACTGAGTGTAACAAGTGTAACTGAAGTGTGTAGCACTGATTAAGGGAAGGAGGATCAGTGGGGGGTGCATGGGAGGCTAACTGAAGTCAGAACAAGTCATCTAGTCAATCTCGAGGTCCAACGGAAGTGAAACAGTCAGTCAGGAGTGAAACTAGCCTCAAATCAGGGAGAATCGGAGCTAACTGAGTGTAACTGAAGTGGAACTGCAGTGGTAGGTGAAGAAGTGCGCCCTTCTCCGGCAGTAGGTGAGAAGTGGGCGCCTTCCAGACTAGGAGGGCTAAAACTCTGAATTAAATGGCTCCTGGGTGCTAGAATAAGGTGGCTAAGGTGCTGGAGGCATCAACCTAGTGACTGGGATGCATGCAAAGTGCATGCAAACCCTAGAATTTGCATGCAAACCCTAATTGCATGCAAGATCCTGAAAAAGATGATGTGGATATCCGAACAGACTTGTCATTTAGTTTGGATTTGATGGTTAAACCATGGTATTCATATTCCCACCAAGGTTCAAGTCATCCAAGAGATGCCCTTCTCTGTTTGCGGGCACTCTAGAGTTCTTCCTTCAAGCCCTGGTGCATTGTAATGCTTTCCGACTTGGGGAAAGGCATGGCTGCTGCATTTGACTATAAAAAAAAGTAAAGTGGCCTAGGGTTTTTCCTTTAGGTTTAAGGTGGGTATACTCATCGTATTAAAAAAATGAAAAAATTAGAAGGGCATGTTGCCGTGTCAGATAAAAAGGGAAAATCCAAAGTTCATCCAGGGCATCGATTCCTAGAGTCTTGTAACACTGTTTAGTTCATTTACAGTATCAGTTGATGGAATGGATTGTTTTTTTAAACTGTAGGACATAGAATGCAGAGGCAGAGGGGGAACCAGAGTGTAAGTCAGGGAACCAGCAATTCTTATCCAAGGAAGTCATCATCTCAAACCTTCTCATTTCAAGGCTCCAAAATAACCTATGGAGGACAAAACAAGGCATACTATACATCCTCAACAACTAGGAGATATCTGCTCTACTCACATATCTGCTCATTTCAAAGCTCCAAAATAACCTATGGAGGACAAAAGTGCGGATATCTGCTCTGCTCACATGGTATCCCAGCTACTATGTATGTGATAACAAGAACATTACATTAATAATCATGTACAAGATAAATAAGTAGATATATAAGACGCTAGTACTCCATGTAGTTCAAGAAACCATTAAACTTTTGTAACTAAATTTTGTTTGACTATTTATGAATAGGATGAGAACCAAAATAAATAGGCATTTTTTTTATTCACTTTTTGAATCCATGTTTGGCCAATCCATTTTGGAGAAATACCTTTATTCTAATACTACGGGTGTGAAATTTATTCTATTGCCTCACTGAGAGTTGGAGTCGTAGTAAGAATCTTTCTTTACAGTGTCGATTATTTGTGTAATGAGTGCATTTTTTATATTTCTCTCTCAAACCTTGTTAAATGTTCTAATTTTCTGCATTTAGTTATTTATATTTTTACTTTTATTAACTCAGTAATTTTCTTGTTGAATATAGCAGTTATATGTTTGGTGTTGTGGTTATATATTTTATTATTCTCTCCTAGATGTTCACTTTGTATGTAAAATAAAATTGCATTTGCATTTTCATTTAGCATTGTAATATTTTAAATAATGTTTAACTCTGAATAATGGTTTCCAAGCCATAATTTAGATGGGTTCCCTATTTCGAATAGTGGGATTCTATTTGGGACTTCTCCCTAGGGTGAATTCATGATATTGGAAAAAGGACATTTTACCTTATCATCAGTTTTTGTGCTATTAGGAGGGAAACCTTAGTATGGTTGATAGAGACAACTTTGAACCATGTGATGTTTATTTTTATTTTTCAATTCATGGCATGTGCTATAGCCACACATTCACCCAAGGCGAAGAGTTAAACCCTAAAATAGTCTTTGAAGATAGTGTTGCTGATTTTGAAAATCCCAATTTCCCAAAGATTGAACTCAAATATGTTGTCTCCAATTAGGAAGTTAATTCTTTCCATCATGTTACGTGGGCATATGATCAACAATTTTTCTATTTTCCCATCGCTCCACTACTTATTAGATGCAGAAAATATAGTAAGGAATATCATTCAAACTAAAAAAGAAATTGTAGTTGAAATGATAGATGATCTAGATGACCTCATCCTTTCAAAATCCTGTCAACCTTACATACAATTCTACCAACTCCTCTTTCACCTACTTACTCTTCAAGTTCCTCAACCCACAATTTATAAGTTGAATATAATAGACGAGCTTCCGTAATAAGATTTTGGGCACTTTGGGAGCACTTATGAACAGTGTGAAGGTCGTAGCAATCTGTAAAACACCTTGAATCAACAATAAACAAAGGCATATTCCAATCTGGGCACAAATAGCCCTATTTGACAGTAAAAAAGGGCATGGATCAGCCTTAATTCATCCCTTTGGGTGCATCTTAAGGTAATGTTCAGTTCTGCACCAATTCTGGGCATAGCATAGGCAGATCTAGGCACAAGCAGCCCAATTTTGGCTTCCTAAGATCCATAAAGTAGCAGCAGTGAGGCCTTTCAGTCACTTCTGAGCAATTTAGAGATTGTAACAGCCATCAACAGCCATCAATTAGCAGTAAAAAGCACTAAGATTCTCAATCCTAATAATGTTATGAGATGATTCTTTGTGGAAGCATACCAAAAGAGCAGTAAGAGGCATCATCTACAGGTCTAGATACATTCTGTCCATGATATGAGCATAGTTCACCTCCAAACAGTAGTTCCTTCACTTTGATTTCATTTGCAGATCTCAAGTTTCATGACGATGCACCCAGACCTAATGATCAAAACTAGTGCTCACCCCCTCTGAGGATTTATGGCTATCTTGGAGGAGCTACAGTGTTGCGGATCTAAAGCATTCATAGCCAAAAGCATTTTATGACACAAATTAACATAGCAGCCATACCTATTATGGCTTATGTCCTTCCTGTAGTGTGTTTATCCAAGAGGAATTGAAGCCTTGCTGAGACAACTAGCCTGGTTGTAATTAAAGAAGGGTTTGCATTCATGGTATGAACATTCAGCCTGAGAGGGTTTGATCCATTTTCCACACCATGAACTTGTTTCCTGACGTATATATCTTATATATCTTATATATCAATTTTCTTTCCATATTCATGTGGCAATGTGTTTATTTGATGTTATTGTTTCTTTAGTGGTTAAAAATTTCAAAAAAAAATGAATATTTTTGTGTTTTTTAAGTTTGCCGATTTTTTGCCGATTTTTGCTGATTTGCTGCCGAGATATCCCGAAACGATGTTTCCTGGACCCTGCTAATTTTGTTTCCGTGCCGATATTTGTAACATTGGTACTATAGAACTCACAATTTAAAATTATAGGCACAAATTCAGAAGGCCTCGAGAGAAATATGAGACTGATGTTGGTTTTGCATGGATTAATAGCTGGTCTCTTTGTGTACTATGTACCCATTATAGTATTTCTAGTCTTTTCAAGCTTGAATGCCAAGATTATACCTAATTTCAAAGTTGAATAATCTAGCTATGCATGTGGAGGAAGCACTGTGTTGAGTGTTGCTTATGGGAAGAGGACAGATGGGTTCCATCCTACTATGCACTAGCTATTATTTTCATAATGTTATGGTCTATGACAATAATTATTGAAGATTAGTTGTACATTATCACTGGTAATATTTCATAGTGGTACTTTTGCAAGGCTGACTCATCTCCTCCTTGAAGTACTAGGAATCATTTGAGGTACATGTCACTTGGGTTTCTTCCTGGGCTCCTTGTATTTATGCTTAATTTTTATTTTTCTTTTGATGAGTCCTACATTAATCAATTTTTCAATAAGGTTGATATATTAGTTTAAGGATCATTGCATGGATCAATGAATGACTAAATTTCTAATGGTGCATCCCATAGTTGAGGCTTCCCACACAGGACAGAAAAATAAAATTATCTGAAACTTGTCATTTATGATTTTTGCAATATTACATTGAGGGATGTTGTAGTCGATCTCTGTTTTTTCCCTAAAAGGTCATTGGTATGATTTCTATAATCAATCCTCATGTTAAAATTCCTTTCTTATGCTTACACTACATCTATTTTTCTCATTAGAAGTTTGACTGCTATTTGACTTTGCCCCATTCCATGACTAGTGTCTCTTTTTAATCTCTCAAGAATTATTGAAAACCAATGTAGCTATTTGAAACCTAGTGCGTACTTGGAAACCATCTTAACCTACACAACACATTCTATTATCCGACACTTATCCATCTAGTTCTAGATGCAATAAAATAGAATAAAATGATCTATGAAGGTTTTCCAAGTTACTTTATCAATAGTATTTTCAACGACATCTGCAAGTAGTGAGGTTGCAATTGCCAAGTTATGAACCTTTTGTGGTTTCCACGGTATGTATCTTATGGCTAGGAACATGATATTTTGCAATAAAGTGGATAACCCTGAACACAATCAATGGGAAGTGAATAACCCTGAACAAAATCAATGGGAAGTGAATAACCCTGAACCAAATCGATTCCTTTTTAGATGGTGCGAAGAAGAGGTAGACAAGGAGGCTCTTCAAAAACATTAATAGGAATCTATGATACCTTTAATATCTAAGTGAGGGAATTTTATAGTGTCTTCTTTGTCTTTTCGAACAACACCAAGTGCTAAGAACTTATGGAAATTTACCCATTTTATTGTTGGCTTTCCATAAAGTGTAGGAGTGATGGTCAACAAAAAAGCAGAGGTGGGTTTGTATAATTTACCATATTTTTGGAGTTGATAGGTATTATATTGTCCATCATGGATGGCATGTCAATCACTCTGATAGGGATACCCACTAATGATTTCAGAACAATGGAGTGGAGTGATATCATAGTCAACAATATTCTTGAAGGGGCTAATGGAAAAAGTGATTGCACATTTCTTTGTTACCAGCGTGTAATTCCTAACAACTTTAACCCGATTGAGGTGATAAGGGGTAGGATGTGCCATAGAAGGAAGTTGTAAATATGAAACAAGCTTTAGAGATACTAGGTTCTTTTGACTATCATTTTAAATGATGAGGAAATAAGTGATGTTTTACTTGTAAATTGTGTGTGAAGAAGGCTTCTTTTGGACTGGCGACATAGTCCTTGTTAATCAGAATGCATTGTGGATTTGGAGCATTTGAATTGTTAATTGTAATCTCTACATCTTCAGGTTGTTTTTTTGTGAGGAAATAAATATCTTAGGATTATTTTTATGTGAGGACAGTCTTGGACTCTTGTTTGAATTCAAGAGCTCTCCATTCATCAATGGAACGATTCAACCTCTTATGATAGGTACAATATTTCTCTTTACCAACAAATGAAGAGGGATGGTTTAAACATTTAGGTTGTTCATTAGGGTTGGACAAAGCCTTGGAGCTGGAAGGAATTGAGGAAAAAGTACTAGTGTTGTTGGAACTATTTTGATCACATTAAGGAGGTTGAAGTTGGGTATTTCAAACAACAAGGATTCAAAGGCAAGTGAAGTGTGGAAAACAAGGATTTTCTACCAAATTCCAATTGCATTTCAAGTCCAACACCATTCTTTAAGTGAAAACTTGGATCAACATCAATATTTTTCATTTCTTTGGTTGAGAAAGTTAGAATAGCAGATGGATTTGATATAGGGGCTAGGTGCCTTCATGTTTCCATAGATAGTGTTGATAGTTTCTTGCAGCACATTGATTGATGTAGGGGAAACAAAACTTACTTGATCTAAACTCAAGTATTTCAACATTCTCTTGCAATCATCAGATTGGGCTCAATGATAACTTTTGTAAAAAATGCTACATGTCTGTTTTCATTAGAATTAAGAGTTTGATTCTCAATCCTACAAGATTGAGACCAAGAAGATGTATGCTATATATTTGAAGGTGCCAATATTTTACATATCTTGACCATACGAGTTGAAAGGAAAGACATGCTCATAGAAACTATGGACTCCATTCACAAATACAACGATTGCAAAAACTCGAACTCTTCAAGCTAGATTCAAGGCTACAAAGATCAATCTTCATGATTCATGGTGCCATGCGACCTGACTTTGATTCCTGGGAAGAGGATTAACACCCACAAGCATTGGGCTCTGCAATCACGATTTTGATCCACGAGTCTGTAAGAAGTGGAAGTAAAATAAGCTATTGCCTCTAATTTTCGTAAGTTGATGATTCCCTGGTCCTGTTGGAGTCTTTTCCTTTAGGTTCAAAACTGTGAAGCCATCTATTGAAATAGTTAGTCACTCTTGCTGCCTCTGAAACTTGTTTCACCCTCAGTTTCTCGCTCTGATACCACAATTGGTGCCAGGTTGTAATAGACTATGCCACTCATATTAAATCCATGTAGAGACACAATTTTGTCTCCATTTTGCAATTTTACAATCTACCTTTGGTTGCAAACAATATAAATGCCACCCATGTATTTGTTTAAATGTGGTGTGTTTATAAGGCTACAAAACTTCTCTGTGACTATGCTGGAAAATCAAATCTCCTCTCTGAAGTTTTTTCAACACATATTATATAAATTGGAACTTGTCAAACGCACTCTACATTTGTGGTCTATTAGTAGGTACAGCTCTTGGAAGCTACTCAAGAACATGAAAATTATAACCAATCGCTAAAAATTATTCCTCTTTTGTATTGTACAAAACAAAGCAAGAGATAGGTATCGCTTTCTGCAAGATAGGGCATGCAACTGACACTGATTTGCTAGAAATGAAAGCATGAAACTCACACACGTTGCATTCAAGCATAGACTAGTCTTTCACGTAATGGTATGTTTCTTTATTTATGAAGCATTGGTATTCCATGTTGTTATGGGATAAATTGTGTCAATTCGTTGTCTTTCTAATTGAAGAGACTCACTTGAAAACAATATGTTTTTATGAGAATGCACCATATAGAAGAAAAGATAATTTTATTAATGTCCACAAATGATCATGTGATAGGTCAGTGTGATCAAAGATTACAGTCAGTGGCCATTAAGCAGTGGGATTATCTAGAACAGTCCTAGAGCTAAAATGTTACCAAAATACAAGAGATATAAATGGCAATAAAAGAAAGACAAACCCGATCTAGGGAAACCCTATTAGGTGCAAGGCCCTAGCTCCACATCAGCATCATAAATGAAAATGAAAGTAGAAGAGGGAGAATAGGAATCCCTATCTTCATCAGCAATTGTGAAGGGACTGATCCAAATCTTGATGATGTTGTTTGGGAAAATGTAATATTTGTAGGATATTTCATTCTTCATCAGTATTACTAATCCTTTTTATTGGCTGATTTGGTCGCAGTGCTAACCCTTTATTCATTTGTTTAATTTGTTTCTAGGAAGTGTACTTTTCTCTCATATATTTTCTTTTGGTTAAACTTTTTCTTGTATAAATTTTAATGAATTGAATCATATTTCAGGAAAGATCAATTATTCTGTGTTCTAATGGACCAGAGAAACCCATTGGTATGTCTTGTTTTATTTGTACTATACCAACTTTCATTGATTTGATTTTTTTTTTTGTATTTTTTTTTAAAATATAACTTGTCTCCTCTTTGGAGGACATAGAAGCAAGCATTATATAATTCAAGTGTTCAATCTATACTTTTGTGGTTACTTGTGATGCAGGTGCATGTGGCATTGAGAATTTGAGACAAACGTCTTTACTTTTGGGGCAAAGATTTGTTATAAGAATAGATGGATGGGATAGGAGATCAAAACTTCCAAGAGGCCATGTAGCAAATGTTTTAGGCCCAATTGGTGATATTAATACATAAAATATGACTCTCTTGGTGGAGAATGATATAAATATCTCATCTTTCATCTCTGTGTAAGTAAAATACTTGTACCCAGGTGAATCTTGATCATGTTTTGAAGGGCTAGTATGACAGTCTATTTCACCTTAACTGTTCTTGAGATAATCTTTTAGTTTTCTTTTGTCTTGTACTAGTCCTTACATCCTTGTAACTTCAATTCATTGCAAGAACATCCATAAGATAGAGAGGATTATCCATGGGTAATACTAGAAGAAGAATATCCCAAACGTCAGAATATGTGGTTTTCACACAGAGTTTACAAGTGATTATTAGTAGTTTATGGTTTCGTGTATTTGAATAATATATGTGGGAGCAATAGAAATTATTTTGGCATATGGCCCTAGTTTGTATGATGATCCTTATTGTTGGAAAAGTTTTCATTTCATTGTTTTATGATTGCATGCTTTGAAAACAGATGCTTGTGTGAAGTTAACATTCTTGTACTTGTATTCAATTATTCAAGTGTATATATTCTCATTTTGGCCACAAAGATAGACCGTACATAAATGTTATGCATCTATTATTTCTAGAGACAATGTGGTAAAAGTCAAAAGTCTGTAAAGGAACATGACACCAAGCTGATTCTACTTTTAACTTATTTCCCACTGTCACATTGTGTTTGACTAGGCCTAAAGGCAATTTGAATTTAACTTATTGAAAATCAATGTGCACCTAAGCTATTATGTAACCCATGGTTTAATGGTGTAAAATTATATGCATTTGTTTTGTTTGCTGCCATTCATTATGTGTAAATGAATGACCCACCTATTGACTGTGATACTTTTATTTGTATGTAGATTGTGTTAGAAGCAGATGGTTATCATCCATATCTTATATCCCCTAATAAGGGATTAAGGGCCTTTATAGAAGGAGTTTTGGAGCTAGCCAAAGAACCTGCGCATCTTTGTGTTGATGAGGTAATCTTAACCTCTTGTTTGAATTCATCAAAACAAAAGTGGATTTCAATTATTTCTAAAATTTCATTATGGCATCATATTGATACAAAAATGATGATTATATGGAAACTAAACTGAAATTTAGTTAAAAGATAGTATTCTTAACAAGAGCTGACGTTGTAGTTGACTAATATAGCTGCAAAATATTGGTTTGTCCTTTACATAATTTCTACTGTTAATCAGGCTTGAAAAGCTCTATTTAGGTGCATTAAATATTCTTATGTGATCTTGTTGATTGTGGTTTGCTTTTTTGCACACAATAAATCGACAAGCCTTGCATGGTTATTGTGAGTACATATTAGAAGTTCTCTGCTTGATCTTACAAACCTTGCAAATTATAATGTGTTTGCAATTTAAAATATCCTTTGGAAAGCTCCTCATTCATGAACATTGTACTCACACTCAGATTGTATTTTAAGAGTTGGGAAGAGGATTAGATACTTAGCACTTCAATTTCAGGTCTTTACTTGGTTGATAGGATTTCTTGAAAGACAAATGATTTGGCTATGTTCTTGTTGTAACTCCAGTTAGTCTCCAAAGTTCCAACATTACAATTTTGCAGTACCTAAAAATGATTTATAAAAGGAGGTTGTTGACTATAGAGCAGTTATGCAGAAGCCTTACGACAGAGAGCATTAACATAAATAAGAGGTTTACTTACATATAGTTTCCACAAAGCCTGCTAGTAAAAATAGCTATGACTTCTAGAATTTGAGTCATTTACTTAGTTTTTGTTATTTCACTAGGAAGGTTTCGCTCATGGCAACCATAGAGTTGCATTTTTTTTCCTAACACCTTTTTAGCTAGAGGAAACTGTTTGTCAGTTTTGGTAGGTTGGGACAAGTTATAATGACTATCCTTTCATACTACTAAGGAAAAACAATACGAAAAGTGTCTTGCCCTCCCTACCAATTTGTTGTAAAGTCAATTTGTATAACCAGACACGACACAATTTTTCGAAGATGAGATCTAGAGAGTGGAGAAGAGACCTGATTTTGGTCCAGTAACAAATTGATAAGTTTCTTTGAAGTGCATTCAAATAGGGGCAAAGAAGGTGGAAAAACCATAACTGGTGAAAACTAGTATGTGTTTGGCTATGTTTTCTTGATTCCATAGAAAAAAATTACGGTTCAGTCCAGGCCTTGGCTGAGTATCTAAAGCAGATGATATCCTGTTGGATTTCTGGAGACTCAATTTTCACAGAGATTTAAGGACAAATCCTTGTTTATTGGTGCAAGTAACCATCTATGTGATTTCTCCGATATTTTTTCTATTTCAAATATCAAAAGCGTGGCCTATGTTCCCAGTAATGAAGTTGAATTTAGGACAGTTCTAAGAGGCTTAAATATTGCTTTACAAAGACTCAAAGAGAGATCTAAGAGATAATTATCTAGGGATATTTCAAATTGGTCTTTGAAGCATTGTTGGAAATTTAGAGTGAACCACGTGGAAGCATTCATCTTGTTCCTTGATGCATTGGTTTCGTTCCTTGCCTTCCATGAATAAGGGGATGAATTGGAGACATATTCCCTGCATCCCCATTTGCATGTAATGTTGAGGAATTTTCTTCGTAAGATAGATAGATAGAGAGACATAGGGGTGTGATTTCCTAATGGCTCACAATATTGAAGTGGATGCTCTTACTCACAATCCTGAGTTAGTATTTTTTAAGGGTTAAGTAGGTGAATCCTACCATATTATGCCTTGCACCCCAGAGAGTATGAGATCCAGCTTCATTCAAGGTTAGGTCTTCTGACATCACCAGTTAGAAGACACACATCAAATTTATCGATAAAGTCACGATCACGATACTTCTGGTTACTCTTTCAATGTGATAAATTGCACTTCAAGATGCACATATTAGTGACAATGTGGACATTTGAACATAGGTTGCTAGCATTTTTCTTCACATGTGTTCATTTCTTCTCAATATGTGGGCATTACCTATAACCCTTGGTATGCTGCATGCACTTTCACCCTGTGTGCGGGCATTTTGGAAAATGTTGCAGGAATTTTTAGTGCTTTGTTCCATTTGTTTAACATTTTGTTCACTCATGTGAGCACTTTAACGCATCAGTGCTGGAACTTTTCATTAGTATGTGTGCATTTGCAGGCATTTTTTAGACTTTGGAGGGCATCTCAGGTGAGTCTACTGACATTTTTAACTTGTTGCGTACATATTCTTACCTTTTGTGGGTAGGTGCGGGCATTTTCATGATGCTTGCAGAGTACTAAAAAGGCTACTCATTGCAAATTCAAAATACTTAAAACTTATTCCTCAAATGATAATAATGAGCTTGGATCTCTAGACATAACAATCCTTTGTGGTTATTGTGCATGGATTGTCATAACTACAATGTATATCAACATAGAGTTCATCTTCAATTCAATTTGTGCAGAACTCAAGTATACATGTGTATCCGACAATTTGTGAAAGTAAATGAACACCATTGGTCTTTTCCAATAACCTTTGGAATCTTCAAAACATAATCAATACTTATAGTTTCACTCATCATGGTTTAGTGTGCTCAGTAACCCTACTTCATTGCTTCATCAATTCTTCTCAGTGTTGCAACATCTGCGAAGATATTACTAGATATTAGTGTCTTTTCTTGCAAACTTGTGAAAGTTGTTTAATATATTTGTGTCTTTTCTTAGAATTGCAAATGATGCAATCTGGGTGTTCATATTCTCCTCTCCCCAATTTTGAAAGGGTTCTAGCTCAATGGAAGAGCGCCTGCCTTACAAGCAGGAGGTTGGTGGTTCGATTCCTCCGTGCCCTATTGATATTGCAATATTGGTATTTTTAATAAAATATATTTTATTATGATTTATTATGGCTATAGAGGGGGTTTCAAAACATCTTTGTATGTTGTTACGAGGGGGGTTCTAAACTGCCTTCATATGTCACTACGAGGGGGGTTCGAAATTGCTCTTGTATGTTACAACGAGGGGGGTTTAGAAACACCCTTGTAGGTACCTATGAGGGGGGTTCAAAACTGCCCCTATAAGCCTCTACGAGGGGGTTCTAAACTGCCCCTATAGGCCTCTACAAGGGGGGTTCCAAATCGCCCCTATAGGACTATACGAGGGGGGTTCACAACTGCCCTTATATACATCTACAAGGGGGGTTTGAAACCACCCCTATAGTCCTCTACAAGGGGGGTTCCAAACCACCCCTATAGGTTTGTATTAGGGGGCTTATGAGGGGGGTTTAGAACCACCCTCGTAGGTCTCTATGAAGGGGGTTCAAAACCACCCTCGTAGGTCTCTATGAAGGGGTCTACAAGGGGGGTTTAAAACCACCTCCGTAGACCTATACGAGGGGGGTCACTTTTGGGGGCGGTTCCAATCTCATCAAAAACCACCCTTAAAGGGAAAAACTTTTAACATCGGTGCCTTTAGGGGCAGTTTTTCCAAAACCACCCCCAAAGCCAAAACCCCCCTCATAGGTCACTTTTGGGGGCAGAAGACAACCCCCCCTGAAGGACAAAAATGTAGTAGTGGCACTCCAACGATTAGAGGTAGATGAGAGAGCTTTGTCAATATAGGTAAGGACATTAGAAGATGAAAATGCAGAGCTTAAAGGGAAGAATTTGAAGCTCGAATCGGACAAATTTGACAACCTTCAGGAGTTAGATGACCTAAAAGAGAGCATTGAAAAATTGCAAGGAGAGAATGAGTCACTGGAGCAACAATTGGAGTTAGCAAACAACAAAATGGGAGATATCAGGCCCTTCCATGAGCAGGCTTGTGGAATCCTAAAAGAGACCTATGGAGTCAAAGAACTCATAGCAGAATAGATATACAAACTAAAAATAGTCATGGCCAAAGTCAAGGAAGTAAATGTTGAAGCCACCAGGATCAGGAGGAAACACTCACACATCAGTGGGGAGATTAGAAGGCACATCAAATGGAGAGAAGGTAAGTCAGGGTTTCCAGCAACCCTTCCCCTTAAGTCTGTTGTTGATTACAAGGAAGGAATACGCACCCTAGAGTATTCTAAAGACTATGGAGTAAAATTGGCCTTTGTAACTTTAGAAACTTATGAACAGTGCAAGACTGTATACTCCTGAATCTGGACCACACAGGAAAACTGCAGAATAGCCATGCCTCAAAAGATAGAAGACTTCCCTGATAAGGCTCAGTATTTAGCTAATCTAAGTATAGAGCTCCAGGCAGAAAGTGAATATGTGCAGAAGCTAGACACATTGACAGCAGAAGATCTACGCCAATTTATCAGCCAAGTTGTTGTTCATCAACATAGCCTGGAGGAAAGCCTCTGGATCACTACGGCTGAAGTAACAACCTTAGAAGAAGAACTGGTAAAGCAAAAGATATCTCTCAAATTTATGAGTCCCCTGATTGGAACAAACATCATAAGGGACACAAATCATTGGGGAATTCATATAGAAGAGGTGGAGAAAGTGTTAGCAGCCAGCCAAGCTACCACATCAGATAGTGGCCCGGCTATTGCAGTGGTGCAAGAAGAAAATGCAGCAGCGCCTCAGGCCCCAGGGGAGCAGACTCAGGGATAGCTTCCAGCAACCAGTATACCTCATGAGCATTTATTTGTTGCATATACCTTTGGAATATTAATGTTTTGTAATATTTAACTCCCGTTATTGCAAAATATTTTATATACTTCCCTTATGTAATATTCAGCACTACAAGACAAATTGGGGAATGTAAACGGTTAGGGTATAGGTGTCAGCTCTAGACATATTTTGTAAGGCTATATATAGTTGATAAGAAGAAGAGAGAAGGACTTTTGGCAGGTGAAACTCTTTTCTATTTTGTAAAGGAACTATTTCTGCTACATAAATGGAAATCGTTTTGGCCTGTGAAAGCTAGCACCTTATTTTACATGGAATCTTGTTGATTAAACTGCTGAACTATTTTTGCAAATTTTTGATACATTTCCTGGGAGATCTTTCCTGTTTTTTATGAATTAATTCTTTGCTGTGGATGGTTTCATATTCTTATGAAAATTTCTGTGTTAAATGGGTAATTGAATGTTTATAGTAATCTAAGTTATCTTAGATAATCTTTCTTTTTCTGCTGCAAATGCTCCTTTCAATTTAACAGCTATCTGTGTAATTAGTGGGTGTATTTTCCAGTTTATTGCCCATTCTTTAAATTTGCTCCTTATAAGGATAGGTAATTTAGATTAAAGTTAGGTTAGCATAGATTTGTTTTCCCACATGTATTTAACATAGGTCACTTGCATATCATTTTAAATACAAAATCATAACCGGTGGATCGGGCCGCAACCGATAAAACAAGCAAACCTTTAAAACCCACGGTAGCCGGAACCGTTAACCGGATGGATTCCCCACACCAAACAATGCGTGATCTAATTGGTATTGCTTACTGGGGAGAATTTCTTGCTGATTGATGCAGCGATATTCGAGGCATCAACAGTTTTTGGCGCTAGAAGGAGGGCCACCAGTGCATGGCTATTAGAAAAGATTCTTTTGTTAGAAAAATTTCCACTGAAAACCCATCCACAATAGTCTTTCCAGAATTTCCAGATCTGGAATCCAGAAATCAAGAAGATCCCAACAGTGGAACAGAACAGTCAGAAGTAGTGTATGCTATCCCTTTTGAAGAAGTAAATCAATTCAAGAGACATAGCCGTTCTTACGTGAGAAGTCTTGGAGGATTAACCACAGTTCCTTTGTTACCTAGAACCAGAGCTCCTCAAAAAAATCCTCAGTGCATAAGATATTATGTCCTTGTTCAAATTCTATAAGAGTTGTTAGATTTATCTCTAGAAGAGATCACTGAACCTTTTGAGGAAGTTAGGCCAGAGACCCCTACAGGCCCAGAGGATCAACCTCCAAGAGATACTCCTCTTAACTCACCACCGCACTCACCACTGCGCTCTCCCCCGAGAGTCATGGCCGTACCCGCGTGGAGAGCTAGAGGGGCATTGAATGTAGTCGGACCATTCCATGATTTTCCCAAGAACCCAGAAAAGGTTCTGCCTAAGAATGACCCTAGCAAGGGAGTTTCTGTTGAAGATCACCTCAAAAGTTTTTACTTGGCTTTAAATCTTTTAAACGTAGAGCACAAGGACGTGGTCTGTCATCTTTTTCCTTATACTTTCAAACCTAAAGTATCTTCCTGGTACTTTAGTTTGCAAGCTGGTTTGATAACAAGTTAGGAAGATTTTGAGAAATGCTTTCTTAAAAAATATGGAAATCAGAAAACTGTAGCCACTCCAATGAAAGAATTATTGCCTATGAGAATGGAAAAGAATGAAAAAGTCCAAGAATTTAACCAAAGATTCACAACATTGTTGAATAATTTCAGTGACGCAACGAAGCCCACTGAGGAATGCTTAGTAGAATATTATACAACAGCTCTTAAATCCCCGCTTGCAATGTTCGTTAAGAGAACAAAACAACCTACCCTGATAGAAAATTTTAAGGAAGCCAAGAAGGTAGAAGAAGAACATGACAGCATAGCGAAACATGCTTTAGATGTAGAGGTTAAGCCAGCGGCTATCAAGAAACCTTTCTTGTTAACTAAGGATAAAGAAGAGCCCGCACCAGATTTAGAGAATGTCATCAAAATGATGCAAAAACTCTCCAATAAGATTGTAGATCTAGAAAAGGATAAAATAGCAAACTCTTCGAGACCACCTTTTAAACCTTTCTATAAAAAGAAAGAAGACAATGAACAACAAACCCCACCAGTCACTAATTCCGCTATTCTAAATCTAAATGAAATAGGAATGGACCACTTCTGCACTTTCCACCAAGAAAAACACTTAGAAAAGAGCTTCCCACAATGGATTAATTCGATGAGCTTAGTAATGAACCAAATGATAGATGCACAAATGCCCAAGCAAACGAACCCTCAACAAGAAAAAATTCCCGATAGTGAAGAACCAACTCCCGATACCATAATGATTCTTTGGGATTGGACTCCTGCCCAAGAACTGCCTTGTGAAGAGTTTGTAGATGAAATACAAACAGCATCTGTTAACATCACCACCCGGAGTAAAGGCCCAATGCCCGAACCAGTGGTAGAACCACCCAAAGCTAGGTCTAACCAGATACCGAGAAGACATATATTTATTATTCCGCCACAACCCAAAACGAGCTCGGTGGTTGCCCCTACAGTGACTAAGGAACTAAAATCGAAAAGAACTAAACAGTCCCAAGCTCCTCCAAGCAAAGCGGAAAATCATTCTACAACTATGAAAGGATGTGACATGAGTTATGATATAATTGAGGATATAAAAAAAAAGCTAGTATTTCCATTTTCGATATGTGTAGCTTACCATAGCAAAGGCAAAAGTTAATGGATGCCTTAGATCCGCAAACAACTGTCTCAGTAGAAAACATTGAGGAAAACCCAGAAATTAATGAAGTAAGTATTGGCGGGAAATCGAAATCCCAAACTCTCCCTTTCCTCTTAACCTTCGAGATTTCAATCACAATGTACACAACTATTTGGTAGATTCGGGTGCTAGCTCAAATGTCATGCCTTTGTCGATTTGCAAAAGGATTAATGGGTAGCCTGTCCCATCCCCATCTCAAATCATATAATTAGATAGGACTGTTGTTAAGGTTATTGGGGAGATGAAAGATGTACTCATTAGATTGTCATCCGATCCCAGAGTATGTCAGTTTATTGATATAATAGTGGTCGACATTCTCGAGGCATACGGTCTAATCTTGAGTAGGGACTGGTCTGCGAAACTTCATGGATATTTTGCAACAGATTGGTCTCATCTATGGTTGCCATATCAAAATTGTCAGAATCAGATTAAGATATTGAGGGAGCCACATATGAAACAAAATGTTACTCAGCTAGATGGAAAGAATGAAGAAGTGGCTTTTTCGTCTTCAGTTTTAGGAAATTACTTTTTGGAAATCGAACCTAGGAACTATAAGTCAGAAGAAGTTAGCCATGTTTCAGATAGACATCCTAATCTCCTTCAGTTTTCGCAGGCTGATGATATTGACTATAATATAGTAGACTTAGTCACTAACTTAGACAATAATCAAACTAACTTAGTTATTAAAGAAAATGTCTTTTGGACTCTTTACTTTGATGGCTCCAAGACACAGGAAGGATCTGGAGCCGGTTGCATTTTAATTGATCCTGAAAAGAATAAACATTTTTTGTCATGTAGGTTAGAATTTGAATGTACTAATAATACCGTAGAATACGAAGCTCTCATTCAAGGTTTGAAGAAAGCCATTGGTCTCAAGGTTAAATTTTTGAAAGTATTTGGTGATTCTGAAATTGTTGTTAGGAAAATAAGAAATATGATTCATTGCCTTTCACAACACTTAAAGAGCTATCCAACATAAATCTAGAATTTAATCTCGTGTTTTGATGCTTTTAACATTAATTCTATCCCAAGAGTACAAAACACTGCAGCTGATCTGTTAGCTACGTCTGTTTCCAGATTAGTACCTACTAATAATAAATGTTTTATTGAATTGATTTTCAGGCCTTCCGTGCCAAATAACACCACAAATTTTAGAGTATTCGACGATGACGAACAAATCATTAGTTTCTTAACCAATGCAAATGCTTTTCAAGAAGCCATCATAGAAGAAGAAGAGCATGACTCAAGTCTACAAGATAAAGATACAGTTAAAGGTAACTTTATGCCCAAAGGTGTCAGCTCTAGAAATATTCTGTAAGGCTATATATAGCTGATAAGAAGAAGAGAGAAGGACTTTTGGCAGGTGAAACTCTTTTCTATTTTGTAAAGGAACTATTTCTGCTACATAAATGGAAATCATTTTGGCCTGTGAAAGCTAGCATATTATTTTACATGGAGTCTTGTTGATTAAGCTACTGAACTATTTCTGCAAATTTTTCATACATTTTCCGTGAGATCTTTCCTGGTTTTTATGAATTAATTCTTTGTTGTGGATGGTTTCATATTCTTATGAAAATTTATGTGTTAAATGCGTAATTGAATGTTTATAGTAATCTGAGTTATCTTAGATAATCTTTCTTTTTCGGCTGCAAATGCTCCTTTCAATTTAATAGCTATCTGTGTAATTAGTGGGTGTATTTTCCAGTTTATTGCCCATTCTTTAAATTTGCTCCTTATAAGGATATGTAATTTAGATTAAATTTAGGTTAGCATAGATTTTTTTTTCCCACATGCATTTAACATAGGTCACTTGCATATCATTTTGAATACAAAATCATAACCGGTGGATCGGGCCGCAACCGATAAAACAAGCAAACCTTTAAAACCCATGGTAGCCAGAACCGTTAACCGGACGGATTCCCCACACCAAACGGTGCGCGATCTAATTGGGATTGCTTACTGGGGAGAATCCCTTGCTGATTGATGCAGCAATATTCGAGGCATCAACACCACCCCATCATCAAAGCGAAGAGGGGTTTTCTGACAGAAGAAATTGACAATAGGGTGACAAGGTTAATCATGCAGTTGCTAGCAAGAAAGATCCTCAGAAAATGCAGGACTCTAGAGGTAAGTGCGAGCGCAATACTGCTTGGCACTGTGACAGCAGAAGGGGAACATTTTAATTGGTCGCAATACCTATTGAATGATTTCATGGACGAACTCAATGCCACGCAGATCAATGGAGGCAATTTCCACTATACGTGGCTTATAGTGCTGATCGCTTTTGTGGGATGGAAAGAACCAAAGGATTACGTTGGAGTAATCACTGATGCCAATGAATGCAGAGGGCCCCATTACTCAAACCTCTGGGAAAATTTGAATTCGCAAAGGCAACACGCAACTGCTGAAGTTTTCTATTAGTACTATAGCCAGCTGCGCAATGCGATTCTGGAAACTCCAAAGATTACAAAGAAAGTAACTAGCAAATATATTCGCATCGTCGATTTTTATGCTGACATGCATAGTATTCATATTTCACCAAAAGCACAGCATAAGGAGGTGGAATGGTATGTAGGAAAATATCACATGTACAAGGACGATATTGACAACATAATGAAATAATGGCCTGCTGAGTTCCGTGTTGAGGTTGTTGATGTCCCCAGTGATTCCGATGAGGATGAACCCATTCCGCAATGATGCCCGATAGTAGAAGAAAAGGAAGTGGCAAAAAGGAAGGATCCGGAGAACACTAGCCAGAAAAAGGGAGCACACAAGAAGCAAAAAGCTGATAAAGGCCAATTAGATATAGTCCTCAAGGAGGATGATTATGACATGATCACAGTAAAATTCATAGAGCAGATGGAAGATCTCATGACTGGAAAGGAGAAAAAAGATAAAGAAATACAAGATACTTTAGCCAAGAATCTGGTCGCATTGGAGGGGATTACACTAAAGATTGATGAAGTACAGAAGTGGTTACCCCCGCCACGCGACTCAGAATCCGAAGGGAAGTCCGGAGGGACTTTGCAGTAGCAACTGACCATGACCATCCCTACAAGGTCACGTATCATTCATCTGGATATGAACGTTGTCAATTTTCCTATGCCAGAGAAATTTGTGATAGACACGAAGGATGTCGAGTGAGTAGAGCTTGACTTAGCCAAAATACCACTGCCAGGCCTACACTTTTTACACCTGCAGTGTGTGGAGTAAATGCATGAAAGAACCGTTGACGTGCTCAAAGGAAAAGCTGAGCTGCAAGTAGCCAACAGGAAGCTGGAGGAAGATAGCTCGCAGAGAGCTATGTAGCTGTAAGACGCAGAGGATCATCAGCTAAGGCTGGAAGCCATGATCACCATGGTCGCAGATGGCATAGATGAATTTGAGGCACAAGCAGAACCAGCGGATACAGTTTCCAAGATTGGTGAATTGGTTACAAATCTTAAGACAGAAATGTAGGACATGGAGATTGTCCATGAGGCTAATATTGCTTCCTTGAAGGAACAAGTTAACCCACAGACCCCACCAAATGAGCAACAATTAAGAGCAAAGGAGGTGAAAGCCAGTACGAAGACCATTGCAATGGAAGTGGCTAAGTGTCAAGGATTGTTGGAAGCGGCCTCGACAGCATTCACGACCCTCGAAGATGACCTAGCATTACAGAAGTTAAAGGATGTTGTAAAGGAAAAGTAGGCTGCACTGGAGTAGCTGGATGTAGAAGTAAAAGCTATTGTATCGAGGGACAGGCTGCCAAAGTACCAAGAAATCAACGCACTGAAAAAGGAAGTGCTGGCGTTGAGGGAAAAAGAAACTGAGCTGGGAGATAAGTCACAAGATTTGCTGGAAGATGCTAGCATGATCTTGAAAGAGATTGAGGATAAGATAAAGAAGCTGTGCACCAATCAAGCACAAGTGGAAGGTTAGGCCGACAAAGAAATTAAACTGGAAATAATGGACACAGTTCGACAAATCGAGCAGGACACAAAACAAGTGGTCGACAAGTTGTTTGGTACATACAATGAGTTCACAGCGAAGTTAGCTCCACAGCAGGAGGAATAGCTTGGCAAGGTTGCAGGTGGCTCGGGGGTGATCCACATCTAAGTGTTAGGGGCCTATTGGGCCTGGCCCAAGTGGGACAATTTTGAACAAGGAACCTTTTTGGAAATTCGAAGCTGAGCGCAGCTCGGCCTAAGCTCGGTGCTGCGAGGATGCAATACCGTGAAGTGTCTAGTCTACAAGGATCCAGCAGGGCAGAGTGTTTGACGGGGAAGATGGCACGTGTTTCAGATAGACTAGCAGGAGTCTAGGTTTTGTAAAGATGCTCAAGGAAGGCTAAGTGGTGGGTAGGAGCGGATAAGGAAGAAAGCGACTAGTCGCACATACCAAAGATGCCACCACCTTTACCAGTCACACGAAGCCGTTAGAAGAAGAGCGACACTGTGAAATCGACCTGTTGGCATGCATGCGACAGGAAGGTCGATAATGACATGGGCACATGCAAAGGGAAGGCCATGATGGAAGATTCGCTACTAGGCGCCAGCTAGCTCGATGAGATGGAAATTATAACTATTTTTGGTAAACCTAAGGGTTTTTGGCCTGCGTATTGTAAAGACATGACCTATGGGCATGATCTATAAATAAGGCATGATTTTGTAAGGGAAGGGTTACTCTTCAATTTTGATTAAGAATTGATTATTGTACAATCTAAAAGCTTGAAAGCCATTGTCAAGGCTCTGCAGCTGAGTGCGCAGAGACCTATCTGAGAGAGAAGAGAGTCTGCAGCTGAGTGCACAGACTAAGAACGGTTGTACCCTTCCCATTAAGAGCAATATTAACAACCATTCTTATGGATGTAGTCTCCATCCGGGGGGTGAACCACGTTAATTCGTGTGCTATGTGATTGTTTTGTTTTTATGATTGTTCATTTGCTTAGTATGAAGGTTAATACTGTAGTATATATTACGTGATTGCTTTTGTATGTATTCCCTGTAGAGAATGGGAGTAATATGTTAAGTGATACATGACTGGGTGAATGCTAGGTATTCAAATCATAAGGGACACAAATCATTGGGGAATTCATATAGAAGAGGTGGAGAAAGTGTTAGCAGCCAGCCAAGCTACCACATCAGATAGTGGCCCGGCTATTGCAGTGGTGCAAGAAGAAAATGCAGCAGCGCCTCAGGCCCCAGGGGAGCAGACTCAGGGATAGCTTCCAGCAACCAGTATACCTCATGAGAATTTATTTGTTGCATATACCTTTGGAATATTAACGTTTTGTAATATTTAACTCCCGTTATTGCAAAATATTTTATATACTTCCCTTATGTAATATTCAGCACTACAAGACAAATTGGGGAATGTAAACGGTTAGGGTATAGGTGTCAGCTCTAGACATATTTTGTAAGGCTATATATAGCTGATAAGAAGAAGAGAGAAGGACTTTTGGCAGGTGAAACTCTTTTCTATTTTGTAAAGGAACTATTTCTGCTACATAAATGGAAATCGTTTTGGCCTGTGAAAGCTAGCACCTTATTTTACATGGAATCTTGTTGATTAAACTGCTGAACTATTTTTGCAAATTTTTGATACATTTCCTGGGAGATCTTTCCTGTTTTTTATGAATTAATTCTTTGCTGTGGATGGTTTCATATTCTTATGAAAATTTCTGTGTTAAATGGGTAATTGAATGTTTATAGTAATCTAAGTTATCTTAGATAATCTTTCTTTTTCTGCTGCAAATGCTCCTTTCAATTTAACAGCTATCTGTGTAATTAGTGGGTGTATTTTCCAGTTTATTGCCCATTCTTTAAATTTGCTCCTTATAAGGATAGGTAATTTAGATTAAAGTTAGGTTAGCATAGATTTGTTTTCCCACATGTATTTAACATAGGTCACTTGCATATCATTTTAAATACAAAATCATAACCGATGGATCGGGCCGCAACCGATAAAACAAGCAAACCTTTAAAACCCACGGTAGCCGGAACCGTTAACCGGATGGATTCCCCACACCAAACAATGCGTGATCTAATTGGTATTGCTTACTGGGGAGAATTTCTTGCTGATTGATGCAGCGATATTCGAGGCATCAACAGTTTTTGGCGCTAGAAGGAGGGCCACCAGTGCATGGCTATTAGAAAAGATTCTTTTGTTAGAAAAATTTCCACTGAAAACCCATCCACAATAGTCTTTCCAGAATTTCCAGATCTGGAATCCAGAAATCAAGAAGATCCCAACAGTGGAACAGAACAGTCAGAAGTAGTGTATGCTATCCCTTTTGAAGAAGTAAATCAATTCAAGAGACATAGCCGTTCTTACGTGAGAAGTCTTGGAGGATTAACCACAGTTCCTTTGTTACCTAGAACCAGAGCTCCTCAAAAAAATCCTCAGTGCATAAGATATTATGTCCTTGTTCAAATTCTATAAGAGTTGTTAGATTTATCTCTAGAAGAGATCACTGAACCTTTTGAGGAAGTTAGGCCAGAGACCCCTACAGGCCCAGAGGATCAACCTCCAAGAGATACTCCTCTTAACTCACCACCGCACTCACCACTGCGCTCTCCCCCGAGAGTCATGGCCGTACCCGCGTGGAGAGCTAGAGGGGCATTGAATGTAGTCGGACCATTCCATGATTTTCCCAAGAACCCAGAAAAGGTTCTGCCTAAGAATGACCCTAGCAAGGGAGTTTCTGCTGAAGATCACCTCAAAAGTTTTTACTTGGCTTTAAATCTTTTAAACGTAGAGCACAAGGACGTGGTCTGTCATCTTTTTCCTTATACTTTCAAACCTAAAGTATCTTCCTGGTACTTTAGTTTGCAAGCTGGTTTGATAACAAGTTAGGAAGATTTTGAGAAATGCTTTCTTAAAAAATATGGAAATCAGAAAACTGTAGCCACTCCAATGAAAGAATTATTGCCTATGAGAATGGAAAAGAATGAAAAAGTCCAAGAATTTAACCAAAGATTCACAACATTGTTGAATAATTTCAGTGACGCAACGAAGCCCACTAAGGAATGCTTAGTAGAATATTATACAACAGCTCTTAAATCCCCGCTTGCAATGTTCGTTAAGAGAACAAAACAACCTACCCTGATAGAAAATTTTAAGGAAGCCAAGAAGGTAGAAGAAGAACATGACAGCATAGCGAAACATGCTTTAGATGTAGAGGGTAAGCCAGCGGCTATCAAGAAACCTTTCTTGTTAACTAAGGATAAAGAAGAGCCCGCACCAGATTTAGAGAATGTCATCAAAATGATGCAAAAACTCTCCAATAAGATTGTAGATCTAGAAAAGGATAAAATAGCAAACTCTTCGAGACCACCTTTTAAACCTTTCTATAAAAAGAAAGAAGACAATGAACAACAAACCCCACCAGTCACTAATTCCGCTATTCTAAATCTAAATGAAATAGGAATGGACCACTTCTGCACTTTCCACCAAGAAAAACACTTAGAAAAGAGCTTCCCACAATGGATTAATTCGATGAGCTTAGTAATGAACCAAATGATAGATGCACAAATGCCCAAGCAAACGAACCCTCAACAAGAAAAAATTCCCGATAGTGAAGAACCAACTCCCGATACCATAATGATTCTTTGGGATTGGACTCCTGCCCAAGAACTGCCTTGTGAAGAGTTTGTAGATGAAATACAAACAGCATCTGTTAACATCACCACCCGGAGTAAAGGCCCAATGCCCGAACCAGTGGTAGAACCACCCAAAGCTAGGTCTAACCAGATACCGAGAAGACATATATTTATTATTCCGCCACAACCCAAAACGAGCTCGGTGGTTGCCCCTACAGTGACTAAGGAACTAAAATCGAAAAGAACTAAACAGTCCCAAGCTCCTCCAAGCAAAGCGGAAAATCATTCTACAACTATGAAAGGATGTGACATGAGTTATGATATAATTGAGGATATAAAAAAAAAGCTAGTATTTCCATTTTCGATATGTGTAGCTTACCATAGCAAATGCAAAAGTTAATGGATGCCTTAGATCCGCAAACAACTGTCTCAGTAGAAAACATTGAGGAAAACCCAGAAATTAATGAAGTAAGTATTGGCGGGAAATCGAAATCCCAAACTCTCCCTTTCCTCTTAACCTTCGAGATTTCAATCACAATGTACACAACTATTTGGTAGATTCGGGTGCTAGCTCAAATGTCATGCCTTTGTCGATTTGCAAAAGGATTAATGGGTAGCCTGTCCCATCCCCATCTCAAATCATATAATTAGATAGGACTGTTGTTAAGGTTATTGGGGAGATGAAAGATGTACTCATTAGATTGTCATCCGATCCCAGAGTATGTCAGTTTATTGATATAATAGTGGTCGACATTCTCGAGGCATACGGTCTAATCTTGAGTAGGGACTGGTCTGCGAAACTTCATGGATATTTTGCAACAGATTGGTCTCATCTATGGTTGCCATATCAAAATTGTCAGAATCAGATTAAGATATTGAGGGAGCCACATATGAAACAAAATGTTACTCAGCTAGATGGAAAGAATGAAGAAGTGGCTTTTTCGTCTTCAGTTTTAGGAAATTACTTTTTGGAAATCGAACCTAGGAACTATAAGTCAGAAGAAGTTAGCCATGTTTCAGATAGACATCCTAATCTCCTTCAGTTTTCACAGGCTGATGATATTGACTATAATATAGTAGACTTAGTCACTAACTTAGACAATAATCAAACTAACTTAGTTATTAAAGAAAATGTCTTTTGGACTCTTTACTTTGATGGCTCCAAGACACAGGAAGGATCTGGAGCCGGTTGCATTTTAATTGATCCTGAAAAGAATAAACATTTTTTGTCATGTAGGTTAGAATTTGAATGTACTAATAATACCGCAGAATACGAAGCTCTCATTCAAGGTTTGAAGAAAGCCATTGGTCTCAAGGTTAAATTTTTGAAAGTATTTGGTGATTCTGAAATTGTTGTTAGGAAAATAAGAAATATGATTCATTGCCTTTCACAACACTTAAAGAGCTATCCAACAGAAATCTAGAATTTAATCTCGTGTTTTGATGCTTTTAACATTAATTCTATCCCAAGAGTACAAAACACTGCAGCTGATCTGTTAGCTACGTCTGTTTCCAGATTAGTACCTACTAATAATAAATGTTTTATTGAATTGATTTTCAGGCCTTCCGTGCCAAATAACACCACAAATTTTAGAGTATTCGACGATGACGAACAAATCATTAGTTTCTTAACCAATGCAAATGCTTTTCAAGAAGCCATCATAGAAGAAGAAGAGCATGACTCAAGTCTACAAGATAAAGATACAGTTAAAGGTAACTTTATGCCCAAAGGTGTCAGCTCTAGAAATATTCTGTAAGGCTATATATAGCTGATAAGAAGAAGAGAGAAGGACTTTTGGCAGGTGAAACTCTTTTCTATTTTGTAAAGGAACTATTTCTGCTACATAAATGGAAATCATTTTGGCCTGTGAAAGCTAGCATATTATTTTACATGGAGTCTTGTTGATTAAGCTACTGAACTATTTCTGCAAATTTTTCATACATTTTCCGTGAGATCTTTCCTGGTTTTTATGAATTAATTCTTTGTTGTGGATGGTTTCATATTCTTATGAAAATTTATGTGTTAAATGCGTAATTGAATGTTTATAGTAATCTGAGTTATCTTAGATAATCTTTCTTTTTCGGCTGCAAATGCTCCTTTCAATTTAATAGCTATCTGTGTAATTAGTGGGTGTATTTTCCAGTTTATTGCCCATTCTTTAAATTTGCTCCTTATAAGGATATGTAATTTAGATTAAATTTAGGTTAGCATAGATTTTTTTTCCCACATGCATTTAACATAGGTCACTTGCATATCATTTTGAATACAAAATCATAACCGGTGGATCGGGCCGCAACCGATAAAACAAGCAAACCTTTAAAACCCATGGTAGCCAGAACCGTTAACCGGACGGATTCCCCACACCAAACGGTGCGCGATCTAATTGGGATTGCTTACTGGGGAGAATCCCTTGCTGATTGATGCAGCAATATTCGAGGCATCAACACCACCCCATCATCAAAGCGAAGAGGGGTTTTCTGACAGAAGAAATTGACAATAGGGTGACAAGGTTAATCATGCAGTTGCTAGCAAGAAAGATCCTCAGAAAATGCAGGACTCTAGAGGTAAGTGCGAGCGCAATACTGCTTGGCACTGTGACAGCAGAAGGGGAACATTTTAATTGGTCGCAATACCTATTGAATGATTTCATGGACGAACTCAATGCCACGCAGATCAATGGAGGCAATTTCCACTATACGTGGCTTATAGTGCTGATCGCTTTTGTGGGATGGAAAGAACCAAAGGATTACGTTGGAGTAATCACTGATGCCAATGAATGCAGAGGGCCCCATTACTCAAACCTCTGGGAAAATTTGAATTCGCAAAGGCAACACGCAACTGCTGAAGTTTTCTATTAGTACTATAGCCAGCTGCGCAATGCGATTCTGGAAACTCCAAAGATTACAAAGAAAGTAACTAGCAAATATATTCGCATCGTCGATTTTTATGCTGACATGCATAGTATTCATATTTCACCAAAAGCACAGCATAAGGAGGTGGAATGGTATGTAGGAAAATATCACATGTACAAGGACGATATTGACAACATAATGAAATAATGGCCTGCTGAGTTCCGTGTTGAGGTTGTTGATGTCCCCAGTGATTCCGATGAGGATGAACCCATTCCGCAATGATGCCCGATAGTAGAAGAAAAGGAAGTGGCAAAAAGGAAGGATCCGGAGAACACTAGCCAGAAAAAGGGAGCACACAAGAAGCAAAAAGCTGATAAAGGCCAATTAGATATAGTCCTCAAGGAGGATGATTATGACATGATCGCAGTAAAATTCATAGAGCAGATGGAAGATCTCATGACTGGAAAGGAGAAAAAAGATAAAGAAATACAAGATACTTTAGCCAAGAATCTGGTCGCATTGGAGGGGATTACACTAAAGATTGATGAAGTACAGAAGTGGTTACCCCCCGCCACGCGACTCAGAATCCGAAGGGAAGTCCGGAGGGACTTTGCAATAGCAACTGACCATGACCATCCCTACAAGGTCACGTATCATTCATCTGGATATGAACGTTGTCAATTTTCCTATGCCAGAGAAATTTGTGATAGACACGAAGGATGTCGAGTGAGTAGAGCTTGACTTAGCCAAAATACCACTGCCAGGCCTACACTTTTTACACCTGCAGTGTGTGGAGTAAATGCATGAAAGAACCGTTGACGTGCTCAAAGGAAAAGCTGAGCTGCAAGTAGCCAACAGGAAGCTGGAGGAAGATAGCTCGCAGAGAGCTATGTAGCTGTAAGACGCAGAGGATCATCAGCTAAGGCTGGAAGCCATGATCACCATGGTCGCAGATGGCATAGATGAATTTGAGGCACAAGCAGAACCAGCGGATACAGTTTCCAAGATTGGTGAATTGGTTACAAATCTTAAGACAGAAATGTAGGACATGGAGATTGTCCATGAGGCTAATATTGCTTCCTTGAAGGAACAAGTTAACCCACAGACCCCACCAAATGAGCAACAATTAAGAGCAAAGGAGGTGAAAGCCAGTACGAAGACCATTGCAATGGAAGTGGCTAAGTGTCAAGGATTGTTGGAAGCAGCCTCGACAGCATTCACGACCCTCGAAGATGACCTAGCATTACAGAAGTTAAAGGATGCTGTAAAGGAAAAGTAGGCTGCACTGGAGTAGCTGGATGTAGAAGTAAAAGCTATTGTATCGAGGGACAGGCTGCCAAAGTACCAAGAAATCAACGCACTGAAAAAGGAAGTGCTGGCGTTGAGGGAAAAAGAAACTGAGCTGAGAGATAAGTCACAAGCTTTGCTGGAAGATGCTAGCATGATCTTGAAAGAGATTGAGGATAAGATAAAGAAGCTGTGCACCAATCAAGCACAAGTGGAAGGTTAGGCCGACAAAGAAATTAAACTGGAAATAATGGACACAGTTCGACAAATCGAGCAGGACACAAAACAAGTGGTCGACAAGTTGTTTGGTACATACAATGAGTTCACAGCGAAGTTAGCTCCACAGCAGGAGGAATAGCTTGGCAAGGTTGCAGGTGGCTCGGGGGCGATCCACATCTAAGTGTTAGGGGCCTATTGGGCCTGGCCCAAGTGGGACAATTTTGAACAAGGAACCTTTTTGGAAATTCGAAGCTGAGCGCAGCTCGGCCTAAGCTCGGTGCTGCGAGGATGCAATACCGTGAAGTGTCTAGTCTACAAGGATCCAGCAGGGCAGAGTGTTTGACGGGGAAGATGGCACGTTTTTCAGATAGACTAGCAGGAGTCTAGGTTTTGTAAAGATGCTCAAGGAAGGCTAAGTGGTGGGTAGGAGCGGATAAGGAAGAAAGCGACTAGTCGCACATACCAAAGATGCCACCACCTTTACCAGTCACACGAAGCCGTTAGAAGAAGAGCGACACTGTGAAATCGACCTGTTGGCATGCATGCGACAGGAAGGTCGATAATGACATGGGCACATGCAAAGGGAAGGCCATGATGGAAGATTCGCTACTAGGCGCCAGCTAGCTCGATGAGATGGAAATTGTAACTATTTTTGGTAAACCTAAGGGTTTTTGGCCTGCGTATTGTAAAGACATGACCTATGGGCATGATCTATAAATAAGGCATGATTTTGTAAGGGAAGGGTTACTCTTCAATTTTGATTAAGAATTGATTATTGTACAATCTAAAAGCTTGAAAGCCATTGTCAAGGCTCTGCAGCTGAGTGCGCAGAGACCTATCTGAGAGAGAAGAGAGTCTGCAGCTGAGTGCACAGACTAAGAACGGTTGTACCCTTCCCATTAAGAGCAATATTAACAACCATTCTTATGGATGTAGTCTCCATCCGGGGGGTGAACCACGTTAATTCGTGTGCTATGTGATTGTTTTGTTTTTATGATTGTTCATTTGCTTAGTATGAAGGTTAATACTGTAGTATATATTACGTGATTGCTTTTGTATGTATTCCCTGTAGAGAATGGGAGTAATATGTTAAGTGATACATGACTGGGTGAATGCTAGGTATTCAACAAGTATAAGTCTATGAATGAATGAATAAGCTAACTAATCACACAGTGGAACATTGAACTTAAGCGCAGCATTTGGGCACGTAGTTTTGCATGCTTTACTTATTTGCGTACACCATAATGATAAACCCTTAAGTATCTTGAATGCATAAAGAATGGTAGGTTGATCGAAGTTGAACAGCCTCGAATAGCCGCTCGGTCCCGTAGACACACTATTCCAAGTCCGTGCTGCGAGGTAAGTTGTCAATAGCTTACCCACGCCATGCAGGAGATAGTCCCTACCGCGCAATCCTTAGACGCACTGGTCGTGCAAGTCACAAAGCTCGAAGAATCATACGACACAAAAAATAGACTCCGTGCGGTTTCCTGTCCGCGACAGTCTGCAAGATATTGCGCTGCTAATCCTCTCCCCACTCTCATATCACCAAGTTGCAGAAAATTGATTCTGCATCCACCCCCTCAGTTGTTCCCTTCGGGTGAGATCTCAGGCTGCACGCAGTCTATTGTCGAAAGGGCCGGTGAATAGAGGTTTTGTTGGTTCCTTGAACCGTGAAGTACCTGGGTCTATATTGGAAACCTCAAGAAGGTGATATACAGCCAACACACCCAACCTCCAATCCCTCTTTCTCTCTCTTTCTCTAAACCCCTAAAACCCAATATTTCTCTCTCTCTCTCTCTCTCTCTCTCTCTCTCACAAGACCCATAACCCCCTCTGTCTCTATATCTCTCTAAACCCCTAACCTCCTATCCCTCTCTCTCTCTAACTCTAAACCCCTAACCCGAAATATCTCTCTCTCTCTATCTCTCTATCTATCTATCTATTAACTATATCCCACCCCAAACCCCCACTCTTCACCCTCCAAACCCTCTCTATCTCTCTCTCTCTCCTCATCCCTCACACTTCCTCTAGATCCCTATTCCCATACTACCCCCGCATCCTTGGCAACCCACACTCTCTCTTTCTATCATCCTCTCACATACTCCTACCACTAACTAGCTCCTGGATATCTCTCTCTCTCTCTAATACCTTAACACCCAATATCCCTCCCTCTCTCTCTTTCTATGTTTCTATATCTCTCTAAACCCCTATCCATCAATATTTCTCTCTTTCATTCTCTCTCACCTACTCCTACCACTATCCATGAACCCCTAATCTCTCTCTCTCTCTCTAAACCCCAAAATCCCTAATCTCTCTCTCTCCTCGAACCCCTATTTTTCAACCTCATACCCCATCCCCCCCTTTCCATTTCTCTCTCTCTCCCCTACCTCTAGTAATCTCCCCATCTTTCTCACTCACTCTATATCCCTTTGCACATACTTCCCACCACCCCTTATCAATTCCTCTCTCTCTCTCTTCCTATTAGTCTCACACCTACTCCTATCACTAACCACCAACCCCTGATCTCTCTCTCTCTCTCTCTCTCTCTCTCTCTCTCGCACCACACAAACCCCCAAATCCTCACCCTCGTTACACTATCACCCACTCTACCTTATCTCTCTCCTACAACTAACTACTTTATGCTTCCCCCTAATTCTCCCCTACTTGTAACCACCCACTCACTCTCTCTTTCATGGTCTCTCACATACTCCTACAACTAACCACCAACCCCTGATCTCTCTCCCTCTCTCTCTCTCTCTATCTATCTATCTAAACCCTTGAACCCCTAATCTCTCTCTCTCTCTTTCTCTCTCTCTCTCTCTCTCTCTCTCTCTATCTATCTCCCCACCCAAACCCCCACTCTTCGCCCCCCTACCCCCTACATTCTCTCTCTCTTTCCTACCACTAATAATCTTCCCATTCCTCTCACTCACTATATATCCCTTTTCCTGTACTTCCCCCACAATTATCCACCCACTATTTATATTTATATTGTTCTCTCACCTAATCCTACCAATAAACACATCATGGATATCTCGCTCTCTCTAATCCCCTAACCCCAAATCTCTCTCTCTCTCTCTCTCTCTCTCTCTCTCTCTCTCTCTCTCTCTCTCTCTCTCTCTCTCTCTCTCTCTCTCTCTCTCTCTCTTTCTAAATCCCTATGATGAAGACCGATAATAACACACACATATTTACAAATTCTTCCACAACAATATTCAGTAACTGTTCATTTTCCTTTCTCACAAGATTATAAAAATCTTCTTCCTGATCTTCAAAAGCCTGAGCTTTGCTTCAAATGCTGCTCCAGATACTGCTTCCACCCATACTTCTTTTATGCTTTTGTAAACATCTCCTTCTGCAATATCCTCCTCATGCTTCATGCCTCTGATATGCATCTTCTCTTCCACACTATGCATAGGAATCTTCAGATTCTAATACCAATTGATAGCACCAAAAAATGACTTGGCACCAATTCCAAATTTCCTGCACTACGAGCTATGTGCATTCCCATTCCCATTCAATTCCTATTCATTCTTGAATGATTCACAACACTTCATGATCATCCTGATTAAATAACTCACCCAATGAAATACAACATAATATAATTACATGAGCACTCACTATCTTTCACCTTCATTAAATAAAATAATGTCACTCTCCACTCACTTCCTATAATCCAGCCATGTAGCTCTATAATTAGAAACTACACTAATTGCACCTATGACTCACTCAACTAGTAACTGAAAACAAGTAACTATCTATTCCATTCATCCCTTTATTTCAGGGTTTAGTTACATGGCTCAATGCCTACATAATTACTCTTTAAACGACACCTAAACACTCAACATACTTCCTGTCTCATCTTTACTAGGAAATAAAGGACTCAACATTCGTAGTTTTGACATGGAGGACTAATGCTCCTACATCACCCTGCAACCCAATATATTTCTCTGGATCTCTATCTAAACCCATAACCTCTAATCCCTCTCTCTCTCTCTCATTGTCAAGTACTAACCCCCAATATCTCTCTATCTCTCTCAAAATCCATAACCCTCAATCTCTATCTCTCACCCTCTAAACTACTAACCTCCAATCCCTCTCTCTACCTCACTCTAAACCCCCATCCCCAATTCTCTCTCTCTCTCTCTCTCTCTCTCTCTCTCTCTCTCTCTCTACAAACACCCACTCTTCACTCTCCTACCCCTACTCCCCCTCTTTATTTCCCTCTCTCTCCCCTACCACTAACCATCTCCTCGTCCCTCCCATTTGGTCTATATCCCTCTTCCACTACTTCCCCCCTACACTTAGTGACCGACTCTCCCCCCTTTCTATCAATCTCTCACCTACTCCTATAACCAACCACCTTATGGATCTCTCTCTCTCTCTCTCTCTCTCTCTCTCTCTCTCTCTCTATATATATATATATATATATATATATATATATATATATATATATTATATCTATCTATCTTTCCCTCAAAACCCCACTCTTAACCCTCCTACCACTAATCATCTCCCCATCCCTCTCACTCACATTATATCTCTCTTCCCCTACTTCCCCCAACTCTTAGCCACCCAATATATCTCTTTCTATTAATATCTCACATATTACTACCTCTAACCACTTCCTCTCTCTCTGTCTCTATCCCCCCAAACAAACCAAACCCCTACTCTTCATCCCCTAATCCCTACCCCCCACTCCATCTCTTTCTATTCCCTACAAGTAACCATCTCCCTCTCCCCACTACTCCTCCCTTACCCATAACTACCCATTCATTTTCTCTTTCATGTTCTCTCACACACTCCTACTATTAACCACCACACCCATCTCTCTCTCTCTCTCTCTCTCTCTCTCTCTCTCTCTCTACCCCATCCAAAACCTCCACTCCTCACCCTGCTTACCCTATCACCTAGTCCATCTCTCTCTCCCCCCTACCACTGACCCACTCCCTCTCCTCCCTACCCCTCAAATGCTAATAACCACCCACTAACTCTCTCTTTCATTGTCTTTCAACTACTCCTACCACTAACCACCAACCCCTAATCTCTCTCTCTCTCTCTCTCTCTCTCCCAATCTATCTATCTCCCCCCTTAAACCCCAAATCTTGACCCTCCTACCCCTACCCATATTCCTCTCTCTACACCTTAAAACTAATCATCTCTCCATCCCTCTCACTCTATGTATATCCCTATACACATAATCCCCCAACCCTTATCCACCCACACTGTCTTTTTCTTTCATTCTATAACCTAATCGTATAGCTAAATACCTCTTGGATCTCTCTCTTTCTACCCTAGCACTAATCATCTTCCCATCCTTTTCAATTTCTATGTATCCCTCTTCCACTACTAGCCCCACTACCATTAGCCACCCACTCTCTCTCTTTCTATTTGTCTCTCACCACCTACCCAATCTCTCTCTCTCTCTCTCTAAACCCCTAATCGCCAATCTCCCTCTTTCTCTCTCTATCTCTAAATTCCAATCCCCAATCTTTGTCTCCCTCTCTAAAAAAATAACCCCCAATCTCTCTATCTCTCTTTCTAATCCCATAAACCACAATCTCTCTCTCTCTCTCTCTCACTATCTTTCTCACTCTCCACCCCTCTCTATGTATATGTCTATCTATCTATCTATCTATCTCCTTTCCAAAACCCTAAATATTCACGCTCCTAACCCTTCGGCCCTAAATATTTCCACCTCTCTCCCCTACCACTAATAATCTTCCCATCCCTCTCACTTTCTGTATATCCCTCTTCCCCTGGTGCCCCCCAAGATTAGCCACCAAATATCTCTCTTTCTATCAATCTCTCACCTACGGGCCTACAACTAACCACCTCTGCGATCTCTCTATCTCTCTCTCTCTACCCTACCACTAATCATATTCCCATCTCTTTCAATTTCTCTATATCCCTCTTCCACTACTAGCCCCACTACCATTAGCCACCCACTCTCTCTCTTTCTATTTGTCTCTCACCACCTACACAATCTCTCCCTCTCTCTCCTAACCCCTAACTGCCAATCGCCCTCTCGCTCTCTCTATCTCTAATTCCAATCCCTAATCTCTCTCTCCCTCTCTGAACGAATAACCCCCAATATCTCTCTCCCTCAAAATTAATAACCCCCAATCTCTCTATTTCTCTTTCTAATCCCATGAACCATAATCTCTCTCTCTCTCTCTCTCTCTCTCTCTCACTATCTTTCTCACTCTCCACCCCTCTCTATGTATATATCAATTTATCTGTCTATCTATCTGCTTCCCCAACCCATGAATCTTAACCCTTCGCCCCTCACGATTTATGTCTCTGTTCCCTACCACTAATCATATTCCCATCCGTCTCACTTTTCCTATATCCCTCTTCCCCTGCTGCCCCCAAGCTAAGCCACCAAATCTCTCTCTGTCTATCAGTTTGCACCTACTCCTACAACTAACCACCTTTGCGATTTATCTCTATGTAGCCTACCACTAATCATATTCCCATCCCTTTCACTTTCTCTATATCCCTCTTCCACTACTATCCCCACTACCATTATCCACCCACTCTCTCTCTTTCTATTTATCTCTAACCACCTACCCAATATCCCCCTCTCTCTCTAAACACCTAACCACCAATCTCGCTCTCCCTCTCTCTATGTCTAAATTCCAATGCCGAATCTCTCTCTCCCTCTCTAAATGAATAACCCCCAATCTCTTTATCTCTCATTCTAAGCCCAAAAACCACAATCTCTCTCTCTCTCTCTCTCTCTCTCTCTCTCTCATTATCTTTCTCACTCTCCACCCCTCTCTATGTATATATCTATCTATCTCCTTCCCCAATCCCTGAATCTTCACCCTGCTAGCCCTTCATCCCTCACTATGTTCGTCTCTCTCCCCTACCACTAATAATCTTCCCATCCCTCTTCCCCTGCTCCCCCCTAAGCTTAGCCACCAAATATCTCTCTTTCTATCAATCTCTCACCTACTCCTACAACTAACCACCTAAGCGATCTCTCTCACTCTCTCTTTCTCTCTCTCTCTCTCTCTCTCTCTCTACCACTAATGAGCTTTGTATCCCACCTACTCCTTCCCCACCCATAACCACCTAATCACTCTCTCTTGTATGGTCTCTCACCTATTCCTACAACTAACCACCAAACCTCGATCTCTCTCTCTCTCTCCCTAAACCACTAAACCCCTCATATCTCTCTCTCTCTCTCCCTCTCTATCCATCTATCTATCCATATCCCCCCAGATCTCCACTCTGCAAACAACGATACTTACCTCCTCTCTCTATTTATCTCTTTCTCACGTACCAGAAATCATTGTCCCATCCCTCTCACTCGCTCTAATCTCTCTTCCCATAATCCCCCACAGTTAGATACCCACTCTCTCTCTCTTTCTATCAAACTCTTACCTACTCTTACCATGAACCCCTAGTCTCCAATCCCTCTCTCTCTCACTCTAAACCCCTAGCCCCCAATCCCTCTCTCTCTCTCTCTCACTCTAAACCTGTAACCTTTAAAATCTCTCTCTCTCTCAAAACCACTAACCCCCAATCGCTCTCTCTCTCTAAACCCCTAAACTCCAATCCCCCTCTCTCTTTCTCACTCTAGACCCCTAACCCCCAATCCCTCTCTCTCTTTCTCTCTCTATATATGCTAAAACACCCACTCCTCACCCTCCATACACTATTCCCCACTATATCTGTCTCTCTCTTCTACCACTAATCACCTCCCTCTCCTCTGTACTCCTCCCGTACCCATAACCACCCAGCCACTCTCTCTTCCATTGTCTCACTACTTCTACAACTAACCACGAAACCCCAATGTCTCTCTCTCTCTCTAAACAACTAAACCCCTAATCTCTCTCTCTCTCTCTTTATCTGTCTATCTATCTATCTATCTCGCCCCAAAAAAACCTCACTCTTTACCCTCCAACCCCTACCTATCCCCCTCTCTAATTCTCTCATTCTTCCATACAACAAATCATCTCCCCATCCCTCTCAGTATTTGTATATCCATGTTCCCATAGTCCCCCCACACACTTAACCACCCACTCTCTCTCTCTCTCTTTCTATATGTCTCTCACCTACTCTTACCACGAACCACCTCCTGGATATCTCTCTCTCTCTAATCCCCTAAACCCTAGTCTCCCTCATCTTTCCCTCTCTTTCTCGAAACCCTTATTCCCCAATATCTCTGTCTCTCCAAACCCATAACCCCAATCTCTCTCCATTTCTCCATCGTCCCTACCCATAAACACCCAATTACTCTCTCTTTCATGATCTCTCACCTACTCCTACCACTAACAACCAACCCCTAATCTCTCTCTCTCTCTTTCTCTCTCTCTCTCTCTATCTCTATCTCTCTCTCTCCCTCTCTCTATTTATCTATATATCTCCCCCCAAATCCCCTTCCTATGGAATCCTAACTCTACCTTTCCTCTCTATTTATCTCTTTATCCCCTACCACTAATAATCTCCCCATCCCCCTGACTTGCTCATGATCCCTCTTCTCATACTCCCCCCCATGCCTATCCACCCACTCTCTCTCTTTCTATCGGTCTCTAACCTAATCCTATAAATAAAGAACTCCCAGATCTCTCTCACTCTCCCTCTCTCTTTCTCTCTCTCTTTAAACCCCTAACCTCCAATCCCCCCTCTCTCTCCCTCTCTAAACCCCTAATCTCTCTCTCTCTCTCTCTATTTATATATATATATATATCCCACCTCAAACCCCCACTCTTCAGACTCATACCCCTAACCCCCTCTATATTAAAATCTCTCCTCTTCCCTACAGCTAATAATCCCCCCTCCCCCTGAACCACATCATATCCCTCTTTACCTACCCCCCACCCTTAGCCACCCAATCTCTCTATTTCTATCAGTCTCTCACTTAATCCTAACACTAACCACCTCCCATATCTTTCTCTCCCTATCTATCTCTCTATCTCTCTCTCTAAACCCCTAAACCTCTAATCTCTCTCTCTCTCTCTCTCTCTAAACCCATAGCCTCTAATCCCTCTCTCTCCCTCTCTCACTCTAAACCTCTAACCCCCAATCTCTTAATCTCTCTCTCTCTCTCTAAACCCCTAACCACCAATCTCTCTCTATCTCTCTACTAAACCCCTGATCCTCAATCTCTCTCTATCTCTCTCTCTCTAAACCCATAACTCCAAATATCTCTCTCTCTCTCTAAACCCCTAACCCCAAATCTCTCTCTCTCTCTAAACCCCTATACCCCAATACCTCTCTCTCTCTCTCTCTCTCTATATATATATATATATATATAAATCCCTAACCTTGAATCCCTCTGTCTCCCTTTAAATATAAACCCCTAACCCCTAAAATCTCCCTCTCTCTACCAAAACCCTAACCCCAAATCTCTCTCTCTCTCTCTCTCTCTCTAAACCGTTAACCATTAATATCTCTCTCTCTCTAAACTCCTAACCATTAATATCTCTCTCTCACTTTAAACCCCTAACCACAACACACATTCTTCACCCTCCTACTACTACCTCCCTCTCCATTTCCTTCTCTCTCTCCCAACACTAATTATCTTCACATCTATCTCACTCTCTCTATATACATCTAACCCTACTCCCCCCTGACACTTTTCCACCCACTCTCTCTCTTTCTATTAGTTTCTCACCTACTCCTAAAACTAACCACCTCCACCGGCCTCTCTTTGAATTTCTCAACCCCTCTCTCTCCCTCTCTAAACACCTAACCCTCAATAGTTCATGAAAAATATTTTTGATTTCAATATTTTGTGCAAAAGGGTCTCTATAAGGATGCATGTTTGGTGGTTGACTACTTGGAATCAATAGAAGACCATGATCCTGCTTTCCTTATGATGAAGATTAACTAGTTGATGACTCAAAAGATTGATGATGTTTGTTTAAAACCTGTTGAAAGTTAGAGTGTATTTCTTGTGTGGGACTATCCATAACCTGTATGACATTCAATTGGAAATAATGCTAGAGTGGACTTTCTGTAATAACTTCTCCATATGATTTGAATTGATGATTTCTTAGGAGCTTGATTGAAGTCCTTGGACAGTGTGTGTATGACCTTCTTTAGCAAAGCTCATGTATAATTGCTTGAAATCCATGGTGAAAAAATTCAAGCTCCATGTCGACTTGCATGCTAACGTCATCGTCAACTACCTTTAAATCAGGGGTGTATCTTCCATAGTGATTTCTTCTTACTCAAGGGAAGTGGTGACATATATTTGAAATAATTTATGTTCCTTATTTTATGATTGGGGACATACTTCTCATCATGATTATATTGGAGTCCATGGCTTTAATGCTTTGCCATTTCTATTGGATACAATCACTAGACTTTTAGGGGTTGAGTAGGCAAGGTGTTTGAGAGAGTGGCCTATGAAGGGAAATTGCGGGACATGAAAGAGGGTCTTTTGGCTTGTGCATTAATGATTATTGTCTCTGCTTCTTGAGCTAGTTGAGAGGTATGCTACTATGTAGTAAGTTTTTGCATCTTGAATTGTGCTATAATATCTTCACTAAAGCCATTAATGAAGCATTATTTATAAAAGAAATCAATCAAGCCCTATATACATTTTGCTAATTGCTCAAATATTATGATAAAGTCTAGTACTAAGTCTGTTTGGTGCAACTTGGTCAACCATTCCAAATAGTAAGCATCTTTATCGAAATGAGCATTGATGGATTTAACAAACTAACTCCATGCTATGTAGCCCCCATATGATTTGTTTAATCCATTCCCACCATTGCCATCGTTCTGGGTCCAAGTAAAACACCCCCACTCTAAGTTTTATCATGTCACCAGTAATGCCATGGATGGAAAATTAGTGTTCCACGTGGGTGCCAGAACTAGAGGGGTCAAAACCATCAAAATTGGTCTTGTCCATTTTAGAAAAGTGGTTCCAACGGTTATTAGTCTAGGGTGGTTTAAGGATGCGAGGACCCACAAGTGGTCGTTCATGGTGCAAATATCCTATCTTTAAAGATCCCTCACTAGGTATCTCCATGTATGGTTCATTCCATTGGTTATCAAATGGGAAGAAGTGAGATGTTAGTTGACTAATTTGGTCTTGCATACTTACCAGAGGGTTCACCATATTTTGTAGGGTTTTGACTTATTCTTATAATGTGGCAATCTCTTGATCCTATTGTGCAATAATATCTTTGAGTTGTGTTTAAAGTGCATAGTATTGATCATCTAGAGTGTCAAGCTACTTATCAAACTGCATGGTGTTTGACCAGATTTTCATGGTGTTCACGGGTGCCCCCAAAAATATTACAAAGTAGTGAGACCACAACGATCAGGGTCTCATGAGGAATCTAATGAGGTAGGTTGTCCACAATGGTGTGGTTAGGTCCACCAAAAAATTATTATTAGAGAGTGATATCGTGATGATCAATATAGATCAAGGAGTCTTTTGAGATAGGTCTCCTATAAGGTATGATTGGGATCGATACTTACTACTCATGTGGGAGTATTACTCCCATCTGATTAATATTACGGTGATGAAATTTCCAAATTCTTGATATTCCAAAATATGTAGGATTTTTGGGCATATGTAGCAGAATCTAGGTTTGTAGGTTCCTAAGGATAAAGGAGTGTTAGGTGCTATGGCCCTCTGATATATTGATGGGGTTCAATAGTAGTACTTGATTCAATCTTAGGGTACTAACTAAGGAGTTTTGACCATGCCCTTAGCAATATTATATGCCTACACAAACACTTTCTCGAGTGTTGTGCTCAGTGCCGCTATAGGAACAAAATGATTGATTAGATGATTTAACCATGGTTTCAGGTATTCTAGAGGACTTCTGATATACCTAAGGGTGCACAAAAGTAAAATTTTGTATATAGATGTTGTTGAATGTAGTGCTACTCAAAGGGATACCGATAGGGGTTTCAAGGGTTTCCAATAAGGAGATTCCACTTGTATTTCTTACGTGTATTCCTCCCCAACCATAGTTTTACCCATTGAACGACATATCTCTATGTTATTTACAGATGTTGGAACATGTCTCTAACCTAAAAAAAATCTAAAACTTGGGTGCATGCTTGGCCTAAGTGTTGATATTTCATGGATGCAACAACATTATTAACACAACATAAGCATATAACGGTAAAGCAAAAAATAACAACATACACATCAAGGAAACCATTATTTAGCCTGGAAAACCCTTGTGGGAAAAACCAATAGAAGATATCTTCATTATGCCCCTTGGCCAAATCTAGCCAAGGCATGGTCAATTTTGGCTCTACTTTCCATGGGTACCCTCGACCATTAGTGAGTTTCCAGTTACAAGCTCACTCCTCTTACATTGGAGTTTGACCAGCCTCTTATAAGCTTCAATCACATGAATACCATGGGCATATTTCACAATGGCATGTGAAGACCTCCCAATACCATGGTTCCATAACAACAATAACTAAAGTCAATTAACTTGCTCTATGACCGAGTCAATATTAACCCAACATTCCCCCATTTAAACTTGACTTGGGAATGTCGGACCCCCCTCAAGTTCTACCTGTCAGGAATCTGGAATCCCCCTTATCACCTAGGTCTACAACTTGATTTTACTAGTGAGTTACTAGAGGTACACATGCCTCTATTGATCTTACAATCGCATGAGCATTTCAAATGATTACAACTCTATTAATGAAACATTGCTTTATAAACATTTCTACCTAAGCATATACTTACTCATACAATAATAACCAAGCACTCTTGTACTAAGTACTTGAATTATGTTGCTCAATCAACTACAAACTTCACCATCTACTTTAGTTGATCTCTCTGCACAGTAGAAAGCATACTTTACCATCTCCTCTAGTTGATCCTTCTGCACAGTCGATTACAAACTTCACTTTTTTCTCCAGTATATCCCTCTGCACAGACGACAACATACTTCATTGTCTACTCCAGTTGAATTGTCTTCATGCTACTCCAATTATCTCTTCGGTTCTCACTAGCACATTCTCGTCAATCACATCATAAATCACAATAGTTTCCAACAAAGTATAACCCTCAACAACATAGGTGTCCCTCTAAAGCCGAAATCAAGTCTCTTGTTAGTTAAACAATCAACCAGTTGACTACCTAGTCGATTTTAACCACGACTACACAGTCGATCTGATAGCTTATCCACCAAGTCGACTTTTCATGACTCCCCAGTCGATATTGACCTCGAATGTCTTGAAGCATCCTAGTAGAATCGTAATACTCAGTCGACCCCTTTGACCAATCAACCACATCCTTAGTCGACCCAGTCGACCAATTAGTCTTGTCGATTACCCAGTCAACCACTTTACCATCGACCATCGATCGATCCACATTCCCATGGACCATTTTTCGAGCTGTCAACCACTAGTCGATCCACATTCTCATCAACCATCTGTCGAGTTGTCGACCACTGGTCGATCCGCGTTCCCTTCGACCATCCATCTAGTTGTTGGCCATTGGTCAATCCGCTAGAGCATGACTCCAACCACTCCATCGACTACACCAAGCCGACCATCTAAAAATCTTGACAACGTTGACTACTTCATCCACAAATCTCTCCCTTCAGATTTGAACCTTCTGTATCATTCCATGCAACCTCCTGAGAGTACCTAGAAAAAACATGCTATGATATGCTAATGTGACAAACATATCTGTATACCCACACTCCATGTTGCTTCAGCATACCCAAGACCTAGAATTTATGTTGCTTATTAGACTGACCCATTATGCTAATGGATCTGCCCACACCAATTCACACTACACCATGCAAATCAAGGCAACTGAAAATTTTTCTTCAACTGTTCTCATAACAGTAACTCCATCTACACTCCACCATGTAGATCCATGAAACCAGATCTTGATCAAATTGCTCTCGTTGGAGATTTAGAGTCTACCAATCTCTGATACCATGTTATTTCATGGGTGCAACAACATTATTAACATAGTAAAAACACATAATAGTAAAGAAAACAGTAACATCATACACATCATGGATCAATTATTTATCTTGGAAAACCCTAGTGGGAAAAACCAATAGAAGATATCTTCATTACGCCCCTTGGTGAAATCTAGACAAGTCATGGTTAACCGTGTCTCTACCAGCCACGGGTACCCTCAACCATTAGTGAGTTTCTAGTCACAAGCTCACTCCTCTTACAATGTAGTTCTACCAACCTCTTATAGACTTCAATCACATGAATACCATGGGAAGATCTCCCAATTCCATGGGAATACCTCCCAATACCATGGGTCCATAACAACAATAACCAAAGTCGGTTAACTTGCTCTATGATTGAGTCAAGATCAACCCAACACTAAGAAGGTGCTCTAATACCATTTTTAATGTACTTCATCCCAAAATTACAGAGCAAAATAACATAATGCAATATATTACCAGTGTTGAACATAAAATACAAGAGAGAAATAGATAGAACTTGATAAAGAACCCTTGTATTAGTGATATCCAAAAGAGAGAGCAATGTTCACTTGCCTTTTTGAGGGTGGAAACCTCCTATGAGTAGAGCCTCAAATATAAAAAACAATTTTTGATCATATTACACAACCTTCTACTCTATATATAGTGCATGAATAGTAAAAATCCTAATTACATGTGGTCCCACTATTAAAGAGAGCTAACCACCTAGTGGGCCTTAAATAATAAAGAGGCCCTTTTATATTGATTAACAATCTAATAGACCTTATTTGAAGAAGATGACCTCGCACATCAATAAAATACTCTTAAGTATCCTCAAACTAGAGGGGTTAGGGTAGAACCCTGACAAGTTGTGTTCATAAATTTTAGGTAGTAGCTACAAAGTTTTTAGCTTCTTCCATTTAATTGTGTTTGATTTAAAAATTCAATCATTTATTGTTTACAGTATCTACTTTTTCTACAATTAGCAAACAAACAATCATTTTCTTGCAAGTTGCATCTTGCATTGCACAAGCCACACTTACTAATGATACCAAAAGCTTTAAACTTCATATGATTGGTCAACAAGGACTTATAGTTAGGAGGGAAAATGCCTATTTGGTTTTTGCACCGGTAGGAGCGAAGTGCTCTACCACTCAATATGGGGGAGATATTGTCACGTAATGTAACGTAACGTAACATAATGTTACATTACAAAAAATAAAAAGTAATTAAAAAAAATCCCATCGTCTCATAAAATAAAATAAAAATAAAACCAAATGAAAAAAAAAATCCATGTCAGATCATAAAAAAAAAACTAAACCAACATAGATCCATCTTAAACCCAGATCTATCAAACACCCAGAGGGATCAAATTTATGGAGGTGTAATTTTTTTTTATAACTAAAACGGTTATTTTATTGAATATGAGGAGTGGATGGGGTTAACCCAAAGCTACCAATAATACAAAAGATTCAAAATCCAGCAAGATCTAGCAAGCTTTCCCAATCATTACAAACCAGAACCTCAGGGGATGGGAATCCAGAGGGGCTCTTCATTATTTATTTTGTAGGTCCCTTGAGACATAAGACATCCCATATTGGCTTTGAGGTCAGCTTCTTTATTCAATCCACGCAAAATGTGGAAGTAGAGGGAAGAGGAGAACCCGAGCAGCAGGTACCGTAGCCTTTGCAAAGTATTGTTGAGAGGAGGATTGCTAAATTGTTCATTTGAATTTAGAATTTTTATCAGAATTTCAAAGTCTCCTAAGATTTGAATATCTTTGTAACCATTGTCCCGAGCTATCTGACCAGCTTTTAACAACCCGAGAATTTCAGCCTGATTATTGGTTCTTTGTCCTAGACCCCAGCTGAAGCTATCTTTCCTTGTACCATCCGGGGAAAATATTATTCCACCAGCTCCAGATGTCCCGGGGTTCCCTTTAGAAGTGCCATAAAAAAAAATGGAAGCTTTACCCTGCTTCCTCCACCAGTCCTGAAAAGATGCCTCAGTAATTCGAAGTTTCCAGCTTGGAGTGTCAATGGGTCTGATCATGGCCGTGCTTCTATCTCTGAAGGTATAAGTTCCCATCCATTTATTTTCAGTAGGAAGGAGAATGAGATCTTTCTTAAAGGACTGTTGAGCCACAGTTTCAAGGAGAAGAGATTTGGCTTTTAAAGCAACCTGCGAAGGGAGGCTCAGAGTATTGTTAAAAATCCTATCATTCCTAGCCAGCCAAAGTTTCCAGCAGACATACTTTGGGATGGCCTGCTAGATCTGGGCCTATAGAGAGTTGCTGAGAAGCGCATAAGGGTATCTCTCCTTCCAAGATGAAAAGAGCGTAGCCATAGAGGCTTGAGATGGCACAGCTGCATTAAGACCCTAAAGACAGTGAGCCTAGACATCATGGGCGTAGGGGCAGTCCACAAACAAATGGTCCAAGGTATCAGTAGCATTACAACATAGTGAACAGCGATGAGGGCCCAGGATTCCTTTTTTTATCAGGTTGTCACCAATCAGGATTTTCCTGTGAATTAAAGTCCAAAAGAAGAAATTTACTTTGGGTAAACCGAGAGGGTCCCAAACTGATTTCCAGAATGAAGAATTATGTGTGGACGCAGTGTGTGATTGGAGGGAGGAAAATCCTTGCGCAGGGGAATAAAATCAGGTCCTTCCCCAACCCCATGAATCTTTAGCCTGAAGATGCACTAGAACTAAGCCCGTCAACCCTGTTAAGAGAGAGGTCTGCTGGAGAAGAAGATGCTCAGGAGCACGAGGTAATGACCACGAATTCCAATTTCCAAAATTATCCCATGAAGAGATATCAGTGAGCATGTGGATGTTATTCTGCATTAGCCAATGACGGATGTCTTGAATTTCATCAGAATTGATAAGAGGAACACGACCCATAATGCTATCATGCCACAGTAAGATTTTATTGTCGTTCCCAGGTATTCGATATAAGTGTTTCTGAAAGAATTCGATACCTCTGTGACAGAGATTCCAGGTCTTAGAACCTGTAGGGGTGTTATTAATCTGAATAATATTTCGTAGAGAGACTCCATTAAGGTATTTTTTCTTGAGAACTTGGCTAATTGGGTGCTTTCTGTTGGTGTACAACTTCCATAGGATTTTACCACCCAAGGCTAGATTAGCCAACTTAGGATCACGGATATTTAAGCCTCCTTCATCCATGGGGCGTTCAATAGTGTCCCAGTTAACTAAATGATATTTCTTATCATTTCCTTTTCCACCCTGCCACAAAAAGTCTCTTAACAACTTTGAGACATGCTTCATAATCGAGCTTGGAGCCAACAAAAAAGAGCCCTGATAAATGGGTAAGGCAGAGAGCACAAATTTAATGAGGATGACTTTCCCTGCAGTAGTGAGCCACCTACCTCCCCAGGAAGCAATTTTAGACTTGATTTTACTCAGCACTTCTATCCACAACGACTGTTTATGAGCTCCCAGAGTTAAGGGGAGGCTGAGATATTTAATCTTGTCCTAGCTATCATGTCCTGGAAATCCCATGAAGTGGGAAATTCTCTGAATGGTTTGGTGGTCTGAGTTCCATCCATAAATAGCACTTTTCCTTTTGTTGATGAGGGCTCCCAAGATAGAGCAATAGTTTTGAAGAATAACTTTGAATGCCTTCGCAATCTTTAAAAAGGCTCCACCCACCAGTAGAGAATCGTCAGCAAATAAGGCATGGTTAATGGGCGTGATACCTTTCAACAGCCTTATACCTGGGACTGATCCAGCCTGTTGCTCAAAAAACAACTTCCGACTCAGAGAATCAGCCATCAGAATGTACAAAAAGGGGGAAAGAGGGAAGCCTTGCCTTAGTCCCCGCGAAGCTTGAAAGTAGTTTGCAGGTCTTCCATTCACAAGAGGGGCTATCCAAGGCTTGCTTGTACAGGCTCTGATCAAATTGACAAAATTTAGCGCTGAAGCCAAAAGAGTGAAGAACTCTAAAGAGGAAGGAGAGATTGACCCTGTCGAAAGCATTGGTCATGTCAAGTTTTATGAGCATCCCCTGCTCCTTTCGATGGTAACTAGAGTGCATGACTTCTTGCACTTGGATGACATTATCCAAGATATATCTCCCTTTGACAAAGCCACCTTGGGAGGAAGAAATGAGCTTCCCAAGCAATGGTTTGATTCAATTAGCGATTAGCTTGGATAGAATTTTATACGAAACATTACATAAGGATATTGGTCTGAATCTATCAAAGGAGCTCGGACTAGCTTCTTTAGGGATTAAAGCCAAGAAAATGGAATTGATGCTACCTCCAACTTTAGCTCCGCGTTGGAAGGCTTTGACCATTCTTAGGAGATCAGTTTTTATAACTCCCCACCAAGTTCTGTAAAATTGAATTGAAAAACCATCAGGCCCAAGTGCGCTGTCTAGCTCCATAGACCATATTACATCGCTGATTTCAGATTCAGTGATAGGCTTCATGAGAGTTGAATTATCATCCGTACTGACTAAAGAAGGGATATTGGAAAGAAATTTAGAATTGATCCCCTCACATTCAACTCCATCTTCTGTGTATAGATTTTGAAAGTGAGTTGTAGCAGCCAATTTAAGCTGGTCAAAGCCTTTGTGTATCTTTCCATCGGTAGAAGTGATTTCAGAGGGGTGATTTCGGGAGAGCCGAGCCCTGTAATACTTATGAAAGTAGGATGTATTTCTATCTCCAGCTTTAAGCCACAAGCCGCGAGATTTTAGTCTCCAATATTCTTCTTCGCATCTGAAGGAGTGAAAGGTTTTAATCTGAGCAGAAATTTCCTTATCTAAATTAGCTGAGTTTATAACTTTACATTCCATATCAGCCTGCACCTCTGCTAAATGATGAACAACTTGAATTCGCTGGCTAGTAGGATTGATGTTGGGTTTTTTAATCCAGGCTTTCAGAGCAATCTTGGTCACCCTAATCTTCTGCTCCCACACAAAGCTGGGGGAACCTGAAATAGAGATAGACCATGCCTTATTCACAACATCCATGAAGCCATCTTTTTCGGGCTAGAGTGGACTGTATTGAAAGGGAATGGGTCCCAAATTTTCTTCATCTTCCAAAAGCAAAAGAATGGGCTTATGATCAGATGTGAGTTTTGGGAGAATTTTGGAAGAGATAAGCCTTTTATCAAGCAATAAAGAGCTTTGAACCAGGAATTTTTCAAGGCGGGCATAAATGTAATCCACACCTATTCTATTGTTTGTCCAGGTATACAAACCTTTTAGGGGTTTAATGTCAAGAAGATCCCACTACTGAATAAGCTCTTCCACTATGGGGAGCATTTGGTCTCTTCCATGGTTACCTCCTCTCTTTTCCTTCGGATCAAGGACAATGTTGAAGTCTCCGGCAAAGATGATATTCGCAGGAGAGGAGGTTTCCAAAAATTCAATAAGGGAAAGCCAGCATTCTTTCTTTTCAGAAGAGATAACAGGGACATAAAAATTAAAAAGGGAGAAAATGATCTTACTGGAAGAATGTCGAAGTTCAGTGAAGATCCAGTGTTGAGTTTCAAAATGACTTTCAAGATTAAACGTATCATTTGTCCACAGGGTGGCCAGACCGCCAGAGGTACCTCGAGCACTGATGGCCTTTCCGTCATTCTTATTCCATTTGGATTTTCTGATGTCGAGAAGGGTGTCCCCTTCGATTTTAGTCTCTTGGAGCATAAGGATCTCGGGAGTTTCAATTTTCAATAGGTCTTTAACTGCTTCAGCTTTCATAGGGTTCCCTAACCCTCTGCAATTCGAAGAGACTAGATGCATTATTTACGGGGTTGGAGAGAGTAGAACCGCCCTTGGGGTTTCTGTTTCTGGTGTTCCTCCCAATAGACATTTCAATGGTAGGTTGATTTCCTTGCATTTTTTGCGTCTCTGCTTCCTCTTCTTGAGCTTCCTTATGGGATTTCCTCCCTGCTTTTTTCGATGGTTTGTCAAAGGACTCGTCCTTGGAGGATCCGAAGATTTCAGGTTGTTTTTTCCTGATCATTTCAACATAGGAAGGGGGAGGGGGGATGACCATGGAGGCATCCTCTGCTCTTCCCTTCTCCACTGATTAAGAGACAGATTGCTGTTCGACCTCCTCAAGAATAAACTCTGGAACTTCTGAGGCGGTGTTGAGGGGTTCAAACTGATTCTTAACTGTTGCTGCCAATGAGGGTTTAGTGCTCCCTTCTCCCTGTGTCAACCTAGGATTGTGTGCAGTTGTCTCTGATACCACTCATTTACCTTTGATTCTGATATTTTGTTTAGGTTGGGCTGCTTTCTGCACCTGAGTCCATTGCTCTTCACTGGAATTCTCCACAACTTCCTCCGCCTTCTTCTTGCAATTCCGTGCAAAGTGACCATATCCACAACAGTGTTGACATTTAAAAGGGAGCTGCTCGTAGTCCAGTTCTTGGATATGGACCCAATCAGCCACGGTAAGCTTTATGGCTTCAGGTAGCCCCACTTCCAGGTCCACTTCAACGCATATTCTAGCCCAGGAGTACTGGTCCTTTATCTCAGCTCGGTTAATATATCTCCTGAGGGCATTACCGATGGACTTTAGGGACTTCGGATTCCAACAGTGCAGAGGTAAATGGGGGAGACGGACCCAAACTGGAACAGCCGAGGGCACGTCCTGTGTCGGGTCAAAGTCTGGTGTCCAATTGTTTAAGTAGAGTCCCTGGGGGCCCATGAAATATGGACCATTTCTGAATATGAGGCTTCGGTCTTTTACATTATCAAATACAAATACAAAAAAGCCCTTACAGGATTCAGAGGCCAGTGAATTGTCCGATAAGCCCTCGTTCGACAATATTCAGAGCTGCCCGACAAGATTCTTCAGGAGGAAGAGAAACCGTGGGTATACTGGCGAGCTTCTTGATGAATTTATGTTGAGCTTCTGAGGCTGGTCGTTTGATTCCTGCAGCAATGCGATTTCGGAAGGCAGTGATCGCCGGTGGGGGAGCCTGTTGGAGCCAAGGCCGCAGCTATGGTAAAAGCTGCGAATTTTGAGGAAAAAGCACAAGCATGGAAGGAAAGTGCTAATGTTGAACAAGCATTAAGTTTTGGATAGAAGGAGACGGTGCGTAGTACGGTGCCAGATGGAGGAGCTCAGCGCAGATCACGGACCGGAAATCGCGGAGCTCGCGCGCATGTCATAGAAGGATGAATGTGGCTGAATAGAAAGCTCAGCTACCATAATAAATAAAGCGACGGATTAGAGGGCTCAGCTACCCTCATTTAAGGCTAAGTACAGAAGTTATGATTGCTCGGATCAAGAAGGAGCAACGGACTAAAGCATTGAAGGCGAAGGACAAGGTGCCCCTACCCGTAAGATGCGCCGAAAATCATGGAGCCTGCAGGAAGCGGCGACATGACTGCAAGCGGCGCCTACAGTACACCTAGCCATGTGCGTGGTTAGGGTTTTTGGGGATTAATGCTGGGAAAGGCCCACAGTTTTGTAAAGGTGCGACCGCCATGGCCACCTATATATATGAATAATTGTAATGGGTAGAGGTTAGTTAGCTAGTTAGTGAACTGGTCAATTAAGTGAGTCAGTTAGCTAAGCCTGTGAGTGTGCTAGCTAAAATAGTATATATTAGATGTAAGAAGGATTGATCGAGATGATCATCCTCTGTTACGATCTTGTTGATTGTTTTCTACCGTGTTGCTAGAAAACAGGAGTTAGAGCTGGTTAGCAGTGAAGCTAATCCTTGAGTCGCAGACAGTCAGAGTCGACGTCTGAACTATTGTAATCTCTGAAGAGGAAGAGACTAGATCGAGAGAAGGGCTCCCAGCTGTGTGCGTGGAGTTTCCTGGAAAGATCTAAGGCTGCAGCTGTGTGCGCAGCAGAGTGTATAAATCTATCATTTTCTGGTTAATATAAGATACTCCCGTGGACCTGATTTTCCCCGTGGAGGTGGACTTCTTATTTCTCGTTGTTGTGATGTTGTGATTGAAGTGATTGCCTGTTTTAGTTTACTAACAGTGTATATAGGAATGTTGAATTATCTTCATGAGTGCGTTGAGTAAGTTCTTAAAGTTTCCTTGGAAATTACTATCGTCAAGGGTCGAAGGAATCGGTAAGACAATGTCACTGCAGCGATAGGAGATCGTGTTGCTGCGACGGGCGCGCTAGCGAGCGACGCTTAGAATATCGGCGCAGAGGGTAATTGGTCCTAGCGCAGGAGTGGAAGTACCGCGCAGCTCAGCTGCTGAGCAGGAGCTTGAATGATGTTGCGCTCATGAGTCTGAGGAAGGGTCAGACATTCACCTAAGAAGAATCGTTGAGGAGGAAAGAACAGTCTCCGTGTCGCCCAGGTTAAGGAAATCTGATTCCTTAGCCCCCCATAGCCACTTCGGGTGAGACCTCGAGCTGCCGCGCAGCTCGCTGCCGAGAGGGCCAGTGCGCCAAGGGGTTTTGTTGCTGCGCTTCATTAAAACCCGGGTCTGTCCAAAAAGCAGCCAACAAATGGTTCTGTTGCCGCGTGAATGAGACTTGTTATTTCAGCGACACACGAGATTGAGACGAAATCCAGAGAAAGAAGGAGCCAACAAATGGTTCCCTTGCCTTATGACTTCTTGTTGTTAAGCCAACATATGGTTCTGTTGCCTTGAGAACTTGCTCAGCTAACAAATGTGTTACTGGAATCCTACAGCTACAGAAATTCAGGAGTGGTTCGATTTAAAGGCTAACGAGTTCGCTGAACAAGAAAATAGAAGCTCTAGACTCCAGCCAGAAGAATGGTTGCAGAAGTATATCTATACTAACCTTCACGAAATTTTATTTGTCACATTTGCACTTGAGTTACATGCTTGGATAGCCAAGTTAGCAGATACTAGACCCACTGTGCATATTGATCGACCAGTCACTTGGACCCCTGAGCTAGTCAGTATTTTGAAGCGGGTAGATAATTCTGTGTCCCGTGCAGTAGACTTTTGGTTGAATAGTCTGCTGGAAGGTTTCATCACTGAGTTTGCAGTGGATACAAGAAAGAGTTTCAGCGAAGCTGAGAGGAGTTTCTTTCAAGCACATAGAGGTAAGTTCCTGAATTCTTTGAACTTATCGATTAAAATGCTTCTGTATGAAAAAGCAAAACTATGTATAGCTTCAGATGAATAGCATAGACAAGTAATGTCCGTAGACTCTGATAGTGACCCTGAAGTTATTGGTTGCACTCGTAGTGGAAAACGGTATAAAGTAGGCCTTGACCAACATTCTTTTGAGTCGAGCCCAGAAGACAGTCAAGTTCCTAGAGGAAGCCACATAGAAAGACAACGGAGCGCTCATATCCCTTACCACCCTTTTACACCGCAAAAGCCAGACGAAGCTCAGTATAATTCCGCAGTAACACCTTCTAGTAGCCCACACGGTACTTCTAGTACCTCTGTGCCACCTTTGTTCAACCAGCCCAGAAGAACTGCTACAGCACCTCCACCTCAACCTAGCGCAAGAAAAATGGGTGATGACATGAAACTACCAATTTTTAGAGGAACAGGGATAGAAGACCCTGAGCAACACTGGTTCCTATGTGAAGCCATTTGGACAATTAAGCAAATTAATGATGATGCTGTTAAACTGGTTCAGTTAGCAACCACATTAAGAGAAAGAGCCTTAACTTGGTTCATGAAATACTCAGCAGCACAGAATAAGACGCTTGCTGATGTAAGAAATGCTATGATTAGAGAATTTAAAAAACCTAAATCAGAATCACAGTGTATAACAGAGCTCAAAGACATCAAGCAGTTACCTACAGAGTCAGTATGGGACTTTGACCAAAAGTTCAAAGCCTTGATAGATCAAGTAAGCTTTGAGTTTGCACCACAACAGCATAAGGAATGGTTCATTGCTGCGCTGCTTCCACACATTAGACTTCCTCTTATGCAACAGAATCTCACTACTCAAGAACAAGCTCTAGAGATGGCTATGAAACTAGAAGCTTCACCAATTGCTGGAACAAGCAACGATGTTGCGCAGTTGCAGAACCAATTAGCAAACTTAACCTTGCAAGTGCATGATATTAAGAAAGGCAAGGATGTCAAGGAAGAGATATGGTGTACAAAATGTAAAGCACAAGGTCATTCAAAGGACCATTGTCCCGTTTTCATAGAGTATATTGCAACTGGAGCACCTAACCCTTTACCACAAGCACAAGGGCCTTGGTGTGAAATCTGTAGAACTAGAGGTCATAGACCACAAGAATGTCACTTACTTCAGAAATATGTACAAACTCCAAAGAATCTATATTGTAATTTCTGTAAATCAGTAGGCCATGATGAAAACAATTGCAGAGCATATGACCTTATGATGGAAAGGAAACACGATGTTTATAGAGTACAATCAGAAGCGCAAGGACCCGTAGCAGGTCCACAGTATGACCAAACCCGCGACGGCCGAACAGGAAATTATAGAGGCCGCGGACGTACAACAAATTTTGGCCGCGGAAGAGGCCAGATCACTTGTTATAATTGTGGAGCGCAAGGTCATTTTGCAAGAGATTGCCAAAACCCTACAACCCTTTGCAGATATTGTAAATCTTATGATCATATCATAGAAGAATGCCCTCAGTTGATGACTAAGATGCAAGCAAAGACGCCACAGGTCAACCAGAATATTCAATTGATTGGAGCAGAAAAAATGGAGCCAGATCGTATAGTTAATATCGTGACGCGCAGTGGAACAACCACTGGTGCGCCACAGTTGGGAACTGGAAAGCAAGCGACGCAATGGGTGCGCCGCACTAATATTAAACCAGCCCCACTTAATCTGCAGAAGCAAAAAGAAGCATTCAAGCAAGCCCAAGAGTATTTCTTAGATCCCAGAGCTTCAAGTTCTGTCGCAACTCTGCATAATGATATCAGATCGCAAGTGCTAAGACAAGACAACCTGCTACAAGAACAGGCCACTACATCCGGAAGGACCGACAAAGAAGATGCACTAGGCAGTGTCCATACTTTTCTAAGAAACTGCTTAAAGCTGTTGCGCAATGAAAAAGCAACTATGGAACTTCAACACCTATTGGATAAATGTCAACAATCTGCTTCGACGAACACACCGCAGCGTGCTATTCACCAGATTGGGAGTCACACTAGAACTGGAAAAGAGATGAGGCTCACAGCGCAGATTGGAGCATTTGAGATGGACGAAGTCATTTTAGATTTGGGCTCAGAAGTTTATGTTCTCACCATGCAGACATGGGAACAGATGGGAAGTCCCCAACTTTCAAGATCCCCCATCCAGCTAAGACTCGCGAACCAGCAACGAGTCTCTCCATTGGGTAGATTACCCAATGTACCTATTGATATCGAGGGAGTAAGAAGTTCTGCAGACTTTGAAGTAATCAAAATTCTGGATGATAGTAGACCTTACCCAGCACTTTTAGGTATAGATTGGGCATTTGATAATTTGGCTGTCATTAATTTGAAGAAAAGACAGATGACCTTTGAGGACGACCAGATTAGGGTCATTGCACCGCTTGATCCTATTCAAGGACCAAGGTATATAGAACCCATTCGGGCAGAAGAACAAGCGTGCCAAATGGAAAGTTTGTATCAGATGACTGCTAGTCAGAGTGACTATGTCAATCCTACAGCAGATGGCCATATTAGCTGGCGATGCGATAGCTCGTGCACATCAGACTCAGATACAGGATTGGAAAACTGGCAGAATCGCTTACATGAGGTTTCTACAAGACGTTGCGCCATGATGACTAAATCCATTCGATGGATTGGCACAGAATTGACGGACACTCCAATTTTTGATGGTTTAACTGAAGTAAGCGAATTCATACAGGCATATGAACAACAGCTTCCAGAACAGCAGCGCATACAGGCATTAGATGTATCACTGCGCGCTACACCCGCAAGATGGTGGGGTGCGCATAAAGAGAATATTCACACATGGAAAGACTGTCGCAGATTGATACTGCGTAGATTCCAGGACACTACAGCAGAAGTGTCGCGCAAATATGAGGGACAGAGTGACCCCAAGTCACACATTGAAGCATGCATTCAGCAATGGTCGGATATTCCGGACGATGAGTGGGTTCACCTATTCATCCACACATTGGACACAGTTCCAAGGAACTGGTACACTGAAACAGAATTACGCAGAGGCACTCTTACTTGGCCTCTTATGATAGAAAGTTTTCAACTTACCTTCAGCTTTGAATCAGAGCATCCAAGTATTGATCAGGCTCTGAAGTGTATTAAAAAGAAGGTATTTGAACCATGTCTACTACCAGAATATTCCCAACCGGATTGGGCTGTTCAGATCGAACATGCCCTGGAATGTTATAATTTCACCACTAGAGAAGAGGAGGATGATCCTCGCAACATCAATATCCCAGAATCAGAAGGGATGCGCAATATTGAAGGTCCTTAGCTTGATATCCCTGCCATTACAAAACACATCAAGCTCAAAAAGGTTAACATTGGTACAGAAGCCGAACCAAGTTTGCTTCTATAGGAGACTATTGGGATGATGAAACTGTTGGGCATATTTCAGATTTATTACGTGACTACCAGGATATCTTTCCTACCAAGTTCACAGAAATGAAAGGCATCCTAGGAGACTTAGGAGTGATGCGCATACCTCTGAAACCAGATGCCAAGCCAGTAAAGCAGCGCCCATACAGGTTAAACCCGCGCTATAAAGAAAAAGTCAAAGAAGAAATTGACAAGATGCTCGCAGTAGGTATTATTGAGACAGTAGAAGAAAGCGATTGGATTAGCCCTATGGTTTTACAAGAGAAGAAGACAAAAGGTGAAATAAGAATTTGCGTGGACTTGTGCAAACTCAATGACGCATCAGCGCATGATCCATTTCCTACTCCATTTACAGATGAAGTGCTTGATAATGTTGGAGGACAAGAGGCTTACTCTTTCACTGACGGATTTTCGGGATACCATCAGATCAGAATCCATCCAGAAGATCGCCATAAGACTACTTTTGCGACTGAATGGGGATCATTCCAGTATACGGTAATTCCCTTTGGTCTTAAAAATGCTCCTGCTATCTTCTCTAGAGTCGTTGTTGCTGTTTTTAAAGAATTCATTCACAAGTTCTTAGAAGTCTATTTTGATGACTGGACTGTATTTGGTTTATTAAAGAATCATATAGCAAACCTGCGAATGATGTTAGAAAAATGTAGACAGCATCAGATTTCCCTTAACTTGAAAAAATGTATCTTCTGTGCTCCTTTTGGTATTTTTTTGGGTCACATTGTATGCAGACAAGGACTCCTGATGGATCCTGCCAAGGTTGCCATCATTGCTAATTTACCTACGCCCAACTCAGTCAAGCAATTACGCACTACACTGGGACATACTGGATACTACAGGAAATTTATCAAAGGTTATGCAAAGATCACAGCACCTATGGAAAGATTGCTGAAAAAGGATTCGAAATTCCAATGGACAGAAGAATGCCAACAGAGCTTGGATACACTTAAAGACAAGATGATCAGTGCGCCAATTCTAGTTTTCCCAGACTGGAACAAACCCTTTCATGTTCACGTCGATGCTTCTTCCATCGCATTGGGGGTCGTACTTACACAACCAGGAAAAGCAGGTATCGATCACCCCATTGCTTACTCTAGCCGCAAGTTGTCCACATCCGAGAAGAACTACACTACTACAGAGAGAGAAGGACTAGCTATGGTGTACGCCCTACAGAAGTTCAGACACTACTTACTGGGCGCACATTTTAAAATGTATACTGACCATTCTGCTTTGAAATACTTGGTCAATAAGCCAGTGTTAGGGGGAAGAATTTGCAGATGGCTACTGCTCTTTCAATAATATGATTTTGAGGTTATTGTAAAGCCAGGTAGATTGAATGCAGGACCTGACCACTTATCTAGGATCGAGTCAGGAGAAGAACCTACAAATCTGGAGGACAATCTGCCTGATGCACAGCTATTTTTTGTTCAAGCAGCAGATGAATATTATTCTGATATCCTTGAGTTTCTCACCACCGGACAAGCGCCAGTTGAGCTTACAATCCAGTAGAAGAAACAACTTGTCGTCAAAGCCGCAGACTTCACTTTGATAGCAGGCCAACTTTATAAGTTGGGCCCCGATGAAGTCTTGCGCAGATGTATTTTACTGCATGAAAAGAACTATATCATCGTAGAAGCGCACTCAGGCACCGCAGGAGGCCATTTCGCAGGAAAGACGACTGCTCAGAAGATCTTAGCCGCAGGTCTTTGGTGGCCGACATTGCATAAGAAATACTAAGGAATTCTGCAAATGTTGCGATGTGTGCCAGCGAACAGGAAAACCTTCAAGAAGAGATGAGATGCCGCTAAGACCTCAAATAACACTGCGTGCTTTTGATAAATGGGCATTGATTTTGTAGGTCCTATCAACCCACCAGGAAAGAGAACCAGCGCGAGATACATCATCACAGCTACTGAATACCTCACCATATGGGCTGAGGCTAAGCCAGTGAAGAACTGCGACGCTGCCACGGCCGCGCAGTTCATTTTTGAGAATATTATCACTAGATTTGGATGTCCACTGATTCTAATGAGTGATCAGGGTACACATTTCCTCAATGAGACCATAGAAGCCCTTACTGAGGAATTCCAGATTAGTCACCATAAGAGTACACCCTACCACCCTCAAGCTAATGGCACGGTGGAGGCATTCAATAAAATTCTTGAGAATGCCCTGACGAAGATCTGTAATCAACAAAGAGATGATTGGGACCTTAGAGTCACAGCTGTATTATGGGCTTACAGAACCACCTGCAAGAAATTAACAAGCCACACACCTTTCAGTTTGGTGTATGGACAAGAAGCAGTTATGCCTATGGAATACATTATTCCCAGTCTCAGAATTGCGCAAATTACAGAAATGACAGATACGGATACCATGAGTGAAAGACTTTCACAATTGCTTTCCTTAGAGGAAGACAGACTCCTAGCCAGATTCCATCAACAGGTACAGAAGGCAAGACAGAAAGCTTGGCATGACAGGCATATTAAGAATAAAGTCTTTCAGGAACGAGACTTGGTACTCCTCTATGATAGTAATTTCATCAAGTTTCCAGGCAAGTTTCGGGTACACTGGTTAGGCCCTTTTCAGGTCATAAAAATAACAGAAGGAGGAGCAGTTCAGCTTGCGAAGTTGAATGGAGAAGTACTGCCTACAAAGATCAACGGGAGTCGGCTCAAGCTTTACCGCGACGGCCACTCCGCCCTGTCAACTTAAATAGCTGATCAGAGATGCAGATGTCCAGTGTAGTTGAAAGAGGCATCGCATTATCAGTCTACACGGAAGTTGCGAGACCCTCAGTCTCCGGCTTCCCGCGCAGTTCCTTGAAGCATCCGCACATACCGAATAAAAATTTGGGATTGAGCGAGCTTATATTTGCGCTCTTGCGAAGGTTTTCCCCGGGTCGATGAACTGTCGCTCTTGCGCAGTTCCCTGTGATAACTTGCCGCTTGGAGTTATTGTTGTGGACCCCTATAGGCACAGTTTCCTAAGCTGAAATGACCCGCCGAAATTTTTTGAATTACAGCAGTTATGTAGCCGCGTCTGAATAAATGAAGGATAAGCCCGCCATTTAAGTATAGCCGCCCTGACAGATTCGGCTTGATCTCCGTAAGGTTTGCATTTAACTCATGTGCCGAAAGCTTTAGCTTCTCATGGAAGGCTGTCAGAGCCCGTCCATCACAGTAAATGCACCGCAGAGGCGAGGGGGATAGAACGATTGTCAAATCATGTAGAGCCACCTACAGCTAGTAACCCCACTTGGCCGCATTTACTACCACCTTTGGCTATAAATACCCCACACTTGTATATTTTCGGGTTAGTTTTCTCGAGCTGCATAGTCTTGTTTGAGAATCTAAGCCATTGTTTTCAGAGCCGAGTTGTGCAGAGTGCTTCCCTTGTTGTCAGCGTCCATATCCCACGCTGTTCTGCTATTTCTGTCTAAGTTCTTGTTACCTATACCCGTTCACGACGGAGAACCTGTCGACTGAAGAAGTTGTTCGTCAATTCCTGCGCCGAGGCCTAGATTTCGGCATGACTACCCCCGTGACGGCCTCGACTTATGTACATCCTGGTTATCAGGATCCCAGACAATCTCCGGCCACAAGAGCGTCTCAGCCACAGCCAGAAGAGCCCGTTCCAGAGCCGTTGGCCACTATGGTGAATTATATTCCGCCGCGTCCAGACGATGCACCAGAGGTGCATATTCCGAAGAATGCAAAGTATCCGCTTCCGTTACCTCCACTACCGGCTGGTGTGCGAGTAGAAGGGTCCCTGCTCGGACACCTTCCATTGGTCAAGTTCTCTGATTTCAACCTGGGAGACTATAAAACATATCCTCAGTTCCAGCTAGACCGATATCTGACGGTAGTGCATAATACCACCAGAAAGGTTGACAAATTCATCCCGAAGGGATTTGCAGCAAATCTTGAGCGCCCTGGACTCCTGAACCTGTTAAAGCTACCGCATTTCGGGCGTAGCAATGAAGTGAACGCAGTTGTTAAAACACTGCTATCTTGCGTTCATGGAGGTTACCTTTGGCTCGGGAGGCCAATCGATTTAAATGTCGATTTGATTCATCGCATTACTAGCCTGTCTAAGGTTGGTAAGGATCTCAATATCCATTTTATGGGAAAGGAGAAGGATAGAAAACTGGCTGCAAAGCTGGTGCAGAAATACAACCTTACAAGAGGAGTTCGGGCTTATGACCTCACTATAGTAGAAGACGAAGCACTTAGATTCACAGGAAGTCTGCTTGCAGGCAGACTTCTCACAAAGTGCAGACCGAAGGAAGTTACTGGAGCTGTCGTGGAGCTCGCCATCGCAGCTGCGGAGGGAGAGCAGTACAACTGGTGCCTCTTCCTCCTCAATTCTTTTTTGGAAGATTGCCGGAACGTCCAAGATAACCCCGGTCAGTCGTTCCATTTTTCTTGGCTTTTAATTTTATGTGCTCTCGTCGGGTGGAAGGAGCCCCCGAACACTCAGTTTCTTCCGCGCCGCGCAGGAGAACCTGCCGGAATCCGCTATGTTAACCTTTGGGAATCTCCTAATCCCGCAAAGCGCAAGATGAACCGCGCTGTATTTTGTGAATACTACTATCTCCTCAGAGATACCATTCAGGAAATGCCAAGGCTGAGTGAGGAGACAGCGAGGATATATGAAGGAAAGTTGGCCTTTTCTGCCGACTTACATCAACTTTACATCCGTCCCTGCGGAATCCAAGAGGAATGGGCCGTAGGCCTTTACAGGATGACCACTGAAGATGTCGAAGAAACTATCAAATCTTGGTCGGATGAATGGAGGGAAGCCGCCGACATCGCATCCGCGATGCCACCCGCCGCTGCGCAAGAGAAGGATAAGGGCAAGGAAGCCCCCGAGAAAAGTGATGAAGGCTCGACAGAACCAGCAACCAAGAAACAAAAGGTGTCGCATCCCTCTGAGGCCATTCCCTCGGGGATCGACCAATATTTGAAAGAGCAATTTCGTGAGCTGCGGAACACGCATGCTCACATCAGAAGTGCTCTAGACCTGCAGTTTGTGGAATTAAAAGGTCTCGCAGGAAGGATTGTGCAGACCCATGCGCCAGCATCTACTTCGCAGGCGCCACAAGTAATTCCAAGTACCGAGCGAGTTGAAGAACTCGTAGAAAGGCATACTGTCGTGCATATTCCGCCTACAAGCATGACACTTCCGGATCCTCTAGCTGCACTACAGGTAAGCACCGTTGGGCCCGTTGAAATAAATTTGTCTCTAATTCCTATAGAGACTCTACAGCTAGTACATGAGAAAGTTTCTCTTGAGTTGAGAGCTAGAGAGCTCTCTACATTCCAGGAAAATCAACGACTGCAATCGCAGGAGATAGAGCTGAAGGCAAGCCATAAGAATATCTCCGCGAAACTCGCACTTTATGAGGCGCAAGACATTGGCATAAGAAACGCAGTGGATGAGATTGCCCAGGAGTTGCCGGCTTGCGAGATTCAACCAGACCTCCCTCTGGTTGAGAAATTTCAAATTATTGGAGGAAGGGTGAAAACCCTGGAGCACGAAATAGTTGCTATGGCTGAGGGCCATAGAACCCAGATTGCCGAGCTGGAAGCTCGTGTTGCTGCGCAGTTTACAGATGATGCGCAGGAACAATTTGAAGCGCTGACCAGAGCTTCCACACAAATGAAGGACAAAATACAGGAAGCCGAGAACCTGATGAGCCAAGCTATGGAAGCTTGGACGGAGCTTGAGAAGCTCCCTTTTAAAGTTGGTCTTTTGGAACAGGTGCAAGCCGCAGAACAGTCCCTAACTGTTCTGACTAAAGAAGCTAAGGCCTTAACAGGCTTACCAAAAATGAAGAAAATGAGTGAAGTGCGCAGAGTGCAACAGCAACTCCACAAGCTCAGAACTGAAGATGAGAAGCTCACCAACAGCATTCAGCCATTTATGGATGAGTATGCTGACATCGTGGGCCAAGTCGAGGCAAAAATCAAAGAAATTGCTGAATCTCAAGAGGTGATTGATGCCCTAACTAAAGAAGAAGCCACTGCAGAAATGGTGCAGACAGCTGTGGAGTGTGTCGATGAATTGGACTCCGCTATTGCGCAGTGGAAGAATACATTCGCGGAGACCCAAGCAAAAGCAGATGCGCAAGTAAAGCGACCACACGCTAGTGCGAGTGGCTCGAGGGCGAGCCACAAGTAAGTGTTAGGGGCCTGTTGGAGCCAAGGCCGCAGCTATGGTAAAAGCTGCGAATTTTGAGGAAAAAGCACAAGTATGGAAGGAAAGTGCTAATGTTGAACAAGCATTAAGTTTTGGATAGAAGGAGACGGTGCGCAGTACGGTGCCAAATGGAGGAGCTCAGCGCAGATCACGGATCGAAAATCGCGGAGCTCGCGCGCACGTCATAGAAGGATGAATGTGGCTGAATAGAAAGCTCAGCTACCATAATAAATAAAGCGACGGAGTAGAGGGCTCAGCTACCCTCATTTAAGGCTAAGTACAGAAGTTATGATTGCTCGGATCAAGAAGGAGCAACGGACTAAAGCATTGAAGGCGAAGGACAAGGCGCCCCTACCCGTAAGATGCGCCGGAAATCATGGAGCCTGCAGGAAGCGGCGACATGACTGCAAGCGGCACCTACAGTACACCTAGCCATATGCGTGGTTAGGGTTTTTGGGGATTACTGCTGGGAAAGGCCCACAGTTTTGTAAAGGTGCGACCGCCATGGCCACCTATATATATGAATAATTGTAATGGGTAGAGGTTAGTTAGCTAGTTAGTGAACTGGTCAATTAAGTGAGTCAGTTAGCTAAGCCTGTGAGTGTGCTAGCTAAAATAGTAGATACTAGATGTAAGAAGGATTGATCGAGCTGATCATCCTCTGTTACGATCTTGTTGATTGTTTTCTACCGTGTTGCTAGAAAACAGGAGTTAGAGCTGGTTAGCAGTGAAGCTAATCCTTGAGTCGCAGACAGTCAGAGTCGACGTCTGAACTATTGTAATCTCTGAAGAGGAAGAGACTAGATCGAGAGAAGGGCTCCCAGCTGTGTGCGTGGAGTTTCCTGGAAAGATCTAAGGCTGCAGCTGTGTGCGCAGCAGAGTGTATAAATCTATCATTTTCTGGTTAATATAAGATACTCTCGTGGACCTGATTTTCCCCGTGGAGGTGGACTTCTTATTTCTCGTTGTTGTGATGTTGTGATTGAAGTGATTGCCTGTTTTAGTTTACTAACAGCGTATACAGGAATGTTGCATTATCTTCATGAGTGCGTTGAGTAAGTTCTTAAAGTTTCCTTGGAAATTACTATCGTCAAGGGTCGAAGGAATCGGTAAGACAATGTCGCTGCAGCGATAGGAGATCGTGTTGCTGCGACGGGCGCGCTAGCGAGCGACGCTTAGAATATCGGCGCAGAGGGTAATTGGTCCTAGCGCAGGAGTGGAAGTACCGCGCAGCTCAGCTGCTGAGCAGGAGCTTGAACAATGTTGCGCTCATGAGTCTGAGGAAGGGTCAGACATTCACCTAAGAAGAATCGTCGAGGAGGAAAGAACAGTCTCCGCGTCACCCAGGTTAAGGAAATCTGATTCCTTAGCCCCCCATAGCCACTTCGGGTGAGACCTCGAGCTGCCGCGCAGCTCGCTGCTGAGAGGGCCAGTGCGCCAAGGGGTTTTGTTGCTGCGCTTCATTAAAACCCGGGTCTGTCCAAAAAGCAGCCAACAGAGCCTCAGGGCCCCCTCCAGGGCCCATTGAGAGCACGACGGCTGCTACAAAAGAAAGATTCAGGATTGATGGAGGAATGTTGTAGCAAAATCATGCTCAGGGGTTTAAACTCGTTTCTTGGAGCCAAAATCGCATCCTAAAAAAAGTCCAATTTTTGAGGTGTAATTTTTTTGGATGTGTAAAAAATTTAAGATTAAAAAAAAAATTACACCTCAAGAATTCGGATCCCTCTTGGTGCTTGATAGATCCGGGTTTAAGATTGATCTATGCTAGTTAACAAGAAAATATTCTTTTTCTTGACCATTTTGTTTTTATGTTACATGTTTGAACAAATGGGTTGTATTCATGAATTTTCGGCAATAACTATAATTTTGTTTTTCAGTGACACTTATGGTTCATTATTAACTTAATAATAAACTAAAAACAACAAATTTTCTCAAAAAAATGCACAAGCCAGATTTACTAAAGATACTAGAAGTCTCAAACTTCATATGATTGCTCCACAAGGACTTAAGGTTAGGAAGATGAATGCCTATTTGGGTTTTAACAACAAAATTTTCTTTTTCTTAATCATTTTTTTTATGCTACATGCTTGAACGAATGGGTTGTATTCATGAATGGTAGGTAGTAACTATAATTTTGTTTTTTAGCGACACTTATGGTTCAATATTCAACTTAATAATAAACTCAAAACAACAAATTTTTAAAAAGAGTCCAAAAAATTATCTCAAATCTACACATGTTCATTGCAACAAGTGGACGATGTTGAACACGCTTAACTTATACAACACAGGGTAGTGAATCAATTGTATTTAATCAAGTTTCAATGAACAATATCAATGGTTGAAAAGATTTGCATGCACCCTATTCCCAACAAGTACACATCCCAAGGATGTTGTTCATGGACTATTCTCTCAAGCATGGTACACATGATTTGATTTCATAGCAGTAAAAGAAAAAAATCCTTCTTTCTTATCCAACATATCCACGTATTATTTTCTTCTAAATTCCCTTTCCCTTGCTTCAAAAATCAAGTAGTTATTTAATATTTAGTAAACTTTAACATAAAATATATTTATAAACTTACAACAAAAACAAAAAAAACTCTCATATCACCTCTTCTTCTTCTTTTGTCTCATCTCCTCTCCTACCTTAGGGTCACCATCTCCTCCCCCAACCCTAGTTGATTTATCAATCTATAATATACCACAAAACCTTGGTATATTTCTTTCATGGTTGAAATTATTGACTTCTCGTTAGAATTGTGGGAGGATAGGAGTGATGCAGACCACGTGCGAGCATGAAACCTAACTTTGAATAAAGACTTCACACCATACCATATTCATGACTTAACCCAAAAATTGGTGGTAGATGAATGGCGAGCCACCTACCCATATTGACCCGATCTACTCGCTACAACACAAGATTAGATTTTTTTTTAATTCAATCATTCTTGCATGAATGCGAGTACCATTGTATTTAATCTTTTTTCTAAAAGGAAGAGATATAATAAGTTCGAGCTCCATCTTTGTGGTGTGTGGATTTCCACACATCAATCGGTCAGGGTTAGTCAAGAACGGTGGGCGAGTGCTAAAACGTGGTCAGGTAGCATTTTTCAAGTTTTGCGAGCCCACGTGATTCATCCAACCCAGGCATATTTAACACCCACAACTCTCCCTGAAGACACAGGCCGTGAAATTTTTGTTGGGTTCGTCAGATTTCTCCTATCACTTTCCCCAGGTACTGAATCTCTTTGCCCGAGCTTTTATCACAGTTTCTTTTTGTTGTGGGTTTGGACTGGAACATATGTATCATTGTTTGATTTGCATGAATTTGTAGATAAAACAGTGATATCTACAATGGCGAGAAAGAAGATTAGAGAATATGATTCCAAGCGTCTATTGAAGGAACACCTTAAGAGGCTCACTGGAATGCTGGTCGACATCAAATCTGCCCAGGTATGTCTTTTTTCAGTGGATTGCCTGCTGCTTTTCTGTTGATTTGGAACATTTTGGTTAACTAGCACCTGATTAAATCCCTGATCAGTGTAGAAGTAAGAGGTATTAAAACCCTCGGGGTCTCACAATCCCAGATTGAAATCTAACAGTATTTGTGTAAGTGAGTACATGAGGATTTTTGCTTGTGAACTGTTACAAACCTGTATGACATTAGGCACCCTTGTAGTTCCGCAGTGAAAAAATTGAGATTGCTACCTTTAAAAATTCAAACCTTTAAATAACATAGAGATCCGCGGTTTAGGATAGATCTGAGCTAGTATATTCGGTGGAATTTTGGTTTAGGGGTTAGAGATTTGAATTGCATCCGTCACACTGATAGTTCCACAGAAAGGGAGGGTGGATACAGTTAGGAGATTTGTATTGTATCTGTCACACTTGTAGTTTCACAGCAAGGGAGGGCGGATCCATGCCAGGAACTTCTATACTTTTTGAGGCAGTGGCACAGGATCGATCCACTCTATCGAACTCATTCTATCTACCCTAACAACCTCAATTTTAGAGGGCATCAACCATGATATGTTGCAGGGGAAAGCTTTAGGGTCCAATACTGAATCCATTCCAATTTTCTTGATGTTACAGATAACAGAATCAACTGATTTCAATGAACTAGCAGACAGAGAACCATGGCTATCCTCGAGCAGACTCGTAGTTAAGCCTGACATGTTGTTCGGAAAGCGAGGAAAGAGTGGCTTGGTAGCCTTGAATCTGGACCTAGCCCAGGTTATTTCATTTGTCAAGGAACGCCTAGGAAAGGAGGTAATGGATTGTCATTTTTTTTCACTGTGAGTGATGATCATATAGACATTAACTTTTATTTAGCCATAAAATATTTTGGTGTTTTTCAGGTTGAGATGGGGGGTGCAAAGGCACCTATAACAACATTCATTGTGGAGCCATTTGTACCTCATGATGATGAGTTTTATATGTCGATCATGTCAGAGCGCCTCGGTTCAACCATTAGCTTTTCAGAGTGCGGAGGCATTGAAATCGAAGAAAATTGGGACAAGGTACCCCGATAGCTACCATATTACTTAGGTTTCTATGTAGCGTAATTCTTGCAAATGTACTGCTATAATTTTATTGTTCTCCTGTTAATCAGGAACTTTGTATAGGTAAATGAGTTTTCTGGGTATTGAGTAGCTGCAATTAACTATTGATTATATCATTCTACTATGTCTCAGTTAGCTTTGGATCTTCATTGTGGTAACATGTTTCGAAATTGCTATTGCTGATCACAATTGTGCAGGTTAAGTCAGTATTTATCCCAACTGAAAAGTTCCTGACGGCTGAGTTATGTGCACCCTTGATTGCAACTCTTCCATTGGAGGTAAACTATTCTTGTAACCGGGATTTTCATTTAAGATCATCTTCTGTTGTAAAATAAAAAATCTGATAATGATGAATCTGGATGTTAAATGAAACTTCCTTGTCAGAAGAATAAGGAATGGGTCTTATGTTTCTAATTTTTTGAAATTGTTTTACAGAAGTATAGCCAAATTACAAGTTGTGTCCTTAGGTAATCCCATTTAAAGTGAACTATTAGATGCTAGAATCAGGTTCCATACTAAATACCATCACTGACATTACATTAAAGAGAAATAGTATATTACTAAGCTATGATCTCTTGTAACAGAGGACCCAGTCCTTTGGATCCCTTTTCAGTCACTGGTTTGATCTGTGTGTGTTTGTGTCTGTGATTGTTCCACAGCAACTTATGATCTTGTTTATGACTGGCTCTTGACAGCTTTGAGATCATACTCACATTGGCAAAACTCCAAGTTGTCTTTTTAACATCAAGTCGTTAAAGTTTTGGGTCTATATTTACGTTGAAGATAGCAAATACCATCTTTCAACCAGCTGACCAAACCTGTTCTCTGTATTTTTAATTTCAAAATATTGAACAAGTTTCAATTTTCAATGCGGGCCTCAAAAAGTTTGATTCTTTATTTGCAGGGGAGTTAAGTTGTTAACCCATTTCATTCCGAGATATATCTCACATCTGTATTCTCCTTTTGCAGATCCGAGGCAAAATTGAGACCTTCATAAAGGCAGTGTTCAATTTATTTATGGGTAAAGTTTAAATCTCTGTTTTCCATATATTACAAGAGCTATTTTATATTTATCATGAACTCTTCATTTCTTTCTTTTATCCTCTTTATGGGTCCCACGTAGGTCATAGCGGAACCAATCTAATCATAATTTTCAAGTGGGTGAAAAACCTGATTGATAAGGTAGAGAAAAGGGAAGACAAATTCTTCGTGTGGGTCGTTGTGCAGGTTGTGCAGTTTATTTTATTTGGAATTCATTGGATCTATGTTTGTATGCCAGATTTGGACTTCACTTTCTTGGAGATGAATCCTTTTACACTGGTTAATGGGGAGCCTTACCCTCTGGATATGCGAGGAGAATTGGATGATACTGCTGCGTTTAAGAACTTCAAAAAGTAATTATTTCTTCATGTTATTTGAAGAGTTGTTGATTAAATAATCTTTGGTGGAAGCTTTTTTGTGTCAAAGACTCAAATGGCAAATCAGGATGCCTTTTATAAGATAATATGTGCAAGTTGTCGGTTTGTGATGTATAGTTATGTGCTCTCCATGCAGGTGGGGCAGTATTGAATTCCCATTGCCTTTCGGTAGAGTCATGAGTCCTTCAGAGAGTGCAATACACGGCATGGATGAAAAGGTATGGCTTTTTTGCACTGGATGTTTGGAAAATAATTTTGGAATCAGGTGTTTTGTTTTTATAGTTTTCTAGCTATTGTGCTCAGTTTCTTTGCCCACGTGCATGGATTCATGACTGGATACCGTGGAATTTTAAAAATGAAGTTGCCTGTCAATGTGTCTTTTGCATGAATACCTTCCAAATTTTCATCTTCCACATTGGTTGGGTAGTATTTATATTTTATTGCATTTCATGCTATTGTCTGCTCTTTTATGTTTTGGACGTTCTCTTTGGTCAGGACTCAAATAAATTTCAGTCCAAGATGGTTGTCAGGAATATTTCGTTAACACCTTTGAGAGCATTCAATATATAATTTGAGAATAACCCAATGTTTTCTATTATCAATTTTAGAATACTAAACGAGAAGAGCGAAGCATGTCAAATTTTTTCTACTATCCTTTTTATTTGATTTTGATTAAATAGCAAGGCCCGGTGTGATCCCTTGAAGTTGATTCTGGGGTATCTTCCCAAATTATCATTTTTTCAGTAACATTTTATGACTGTTATCTGGTTGTCAAGTATTTCGATTATCAGTTTTAACCTGAAAAAGGACTCATATGCCTCCTTTTGCTCACAGACAAGTTCCTCTCTAAAGTTTACTATTCTAAATCCAAAAGGACGCATTTGGACAATGGTTGCTGGAGGAGGTGCAAGTGTGATATATGCTGACACGGTGAGTATAAAATGTAATTTTGTCTTGATGGTTTCTCTTGGTCTAGTCTATAGAAAAATGTTTTGGTTACTTGTTTTGACTCATTAAAATCCACTCTTTTGCATTGATCCCGTTTCTTTTTTCGCGTGGTTTAGGTTGGAGATTTGGGATTTGCAAATGAACTTGGAAACTATGCAGAATATAGTGGAGCTCCAAATGAAGATGAGGTGTTACAATATGCAAGAGTTTTAATAGATGTAAGCATTATAAAATAGTTCCCATTTTTTGTCATTTTTCATAACTTCTCATACATTGCATTTAAATTATATTTTGCATTAAAATATGAAGCTTCTATGTCTTTGCTATTTAAATATCTTGTTTGGAGGCAATTGAAGCAGAAAAGAAACAGTCCTTCTGGGGTAAATGTACATTCAGTTCTGATATTTGGTTTGCTATTTGTAGTGTGCTACTGCAAATCCTGATGGCCGTAAGAGAGCACTAGTGGTAGGTGGAGGGATAGCTAACTTCACGGATGTTAGTGCTACCTTTAGTGGAATCATTCGAGCCTTGCGTGAAAAGGTTGGAAGGAATTCTAATCTTATAATAGGCACCATAAATTTTACAGTTGAAGCTATATCACAGCTTTAGGAGACACTATACACTTTTCTTGTGATCATATTGTAATCAAGTCATATAATTGGGTAGGTAGATGGCAATATTTTGTTGTTTGACATTTTTATCATTTCAGGAATCCAAACTCAAGGCAGCACGGATGCAAGTGTATGTAAGAAGAGGTGGGCCAAATTATCAGAATGGTCTTGCAAAGATGCGTGCCCTTGGTGAGGAGATTGGGGTCCCATTCCAGGTATGGAATTATGGTATTTGACTTGGATATTGTCATTGAGTCAGTGACACATATCTATGCTTGTTTTTTCTGAATGTGCTTTTGAATGTTTGAAAAAAGATTGAAATACAGGTTTTTCTACTCAATTATTTCAGTTTTGAAATGTCATAAATGATTTTATGCCAACAAATTAATGAAATGGTGTACAAACGCTACATTGTCTAACTTGCTTCTCTCCCTCTTGGTATGCATAACATGTTTTTATGAACTTCTTGTTCCATAATGAATATCTTGCTACTCTTGCCACTCTTTATTGTGCATTCTATTCATCTAGTTTTCTTTGTATATACCCTCCTCCATGCTTTATTGAAGATTGACATGTCAAATTCTACAAGCAATAGAATGCAAGCTACAAATCCGAGTCTCCATTTCCCTTAGAAAGTAGCATTTCCTCGAGTCATGGATTGAAGTTTTGTATAATTGAGTATCGTGTTAAATCTATATGGTTGCATATTAAGAACTCTATACTGATTGATGTTTGCTACACAGGTTTATGGACCGGAGGCTAGTATGACTGGCATCTGCAAGCAAGCTATACAAAATATAACAGCTGCTGCATAAATTTCTCAAGTAAATTGCGTCTTATAGTTTGCTGTCTTGTTTGAGGATGGTTACATTGCTTCTGTCTATTAGGATATGGGATGTTGTCTCTGTAAAAACTGAGCACTACCTCCCCTGATTCTCTTAAGTATTTTGAAGTTGATTCTGTAGTCTGCTTATTTGCTCTCTTTGCTACTATAGCAAAAGGGCAATGTTGCATTTTTATCATAAATAACATGTGGATCATGGTTAGATTTGTGAGGAATATTAATTGAATTTATATCAATTTCATTTAGAAAGTTGAGTATGAGGGAGGTTCTGTAATAAACTTGGAATGATTGTTTAAAATGATTCCTTTTTCTTATGCAATTCTCGTTCTATTGCTAATTGATGATAGCAATGTAGGACCAATGGGTTGGCTGGCTAGTAAGGCTTCTAATAATGTGTTATACACTGCTACTGAAAGAAATCAATGAATTCGATTAAACAAATATTCTTGGTTGTTTTTGGAAACTAATATAAAATACCAACAATATAGTAAAGACAAATTAGTAATTTCTTGCGGAATCCAAGCTAGGAATCAACACAATGTTGGTTTGATACAGATACCCACAGACTAAACAAAAGAATGTTACCAAATAGGGAAATTTGATTAAAGAACCTGCTCCCACACAGAAATCACACCGTGGTCATGCTGAAATTTCCAAAGATGTCCCAACAGTTCCCTCTGCTTACCAGAGAGCACACCCCTTGGCGAATCTCAAAGTCACTGGTCTCTTACACAACCTATTTTCATGCAAACCAAAAGAATCCAAGGGGCAAACTAATAAGTGAGGTTTGGATTTTGGTAAGGTATTCGAGAATAAATTTTCATGCATATCAAAATATAAAAAGGGCAACTATGAAGGGAGATTTGGAGTTTGGCAGCCATTCCTACACCAGAAAAGCAGAGTAAAAGAACAACATAACAAAGCACAGGATTTTAATTTTTGTTCATGATTTGTTTTAACCCTCCCACACTATCAGTTAAGTTAGGGGGATGGAACTTGAAATATGCTAATTTAAATTAATTATATATATATACGCACACACTTAAGTTATAAGGACTTCATGTTTATGTTCAACCTAATTTGGAAAGAAATTTATGTAACATCTTTGATTTTTTTTTTTCTCCAACTTATTATTGGAATATTGGAATCTATTTGTATTTATTAGAATCAAGTTGTTCCACTTGGACATATTAACCTAAAGTTGATTTAAACTTCATATCAAAAAAATATTTATTCTAAATAAAATATTCAATTTGTGTTGTACTTACACTTCGTAACAAAAAAATTATTCTAAATAAACACTAATAAATATTCTATTTGTGTTCTATTGACATGTGTCAATTGTACAATTTTATTTTAATAAAATTATAAAGCCTCATCATATGTTTGATTAAAGGATATTTATTTTATTTGGAAATTCAAAATTGTTCAATCAGTAAAATACTGCAAAATTATTGACAATAAGTGTGAAAATGTTCACAACATATCTAAGAGCTGATGTATACCTCACAAGAAGAATTATGCAGAAAATAGAAGAATAGTGCAGAATGGAGCATCATAACATAGATGCAATAGAACTCAGGTTTCATTAATCTGTATAATAAACAATAATGATACAATGCATAGGATTCGAATACCAAGGGTGTAATTCGACTTAGCCTGCATGGATAGATCAAAAGATCAGTGGAGTGTCATCAAAGAACAAGTAACCATCAACCATGTGTCAAACTGAGTCTAACTGGGTGTAGAAGGTATAACTGATGCATGGAGCATTGATGGAGGGCGCATGAGGAGCTAACTGGAGTCATGAGGAGTTAACTGGAGTCAAAATAGTCAAACTAGGCTCTCCGGAGATCCATTAGAGTGTTTCAGTGAGTTAACTAGGCCATTTGTCATTAAATTAGGGAGCAGATCCATAAATCAAGGAACTAATTGAGTGTAACTAAGTGGTAGGTGAGAGAGGGCGCCTTTCACATGTGGTAGGTGAAAGGAGGGCGCACTAAGCACTAAGAGGGCTAAGAATGATCAGAAAGAAGCTCCCGGGGCTAGCAAAATGAGGACTAAGTGCTAGGACTGATGACTGGGATGCATGCAAAAATGCATGCATGACTAAAAATGCAAAAATGGAAAATGTTGTTAGGACTAGGATGGAGTATAGGAATATTGCAACACCCCCCCCCTTAATCCATACTGGGCCCTGGTAACTAGGACCAAAGGTCCCCCATACAATCAAATAAATGATAAAAATAAGAACTGCCCATATACCGAGGAAATGGGGAAAACCTCAAGGGAAAAATACCCCTCCTCAAAATAACAGTAAATAACTCAAAGAACCATCATACTAAGCAGAGAAGGAAGAAGCTTTCCTCAGTGAAAATTTTTGCAAAAAACTTGCCAAGCTGATCCTCTGTAGGATGCCAATGTAGGTGCTAGATCTGGATCTGGTCTTTTGATGTGCCTCCCACTGTGTAGAAGATGTATTGGCCAAAGCAAGTCTTTCAGGAAACCTTTCTGCTACTGGAACGAATGGATCATGACGAGTCTTCCCAAGGGATGGCAGATTGAACCCCACCATCATGCAACATCTCTCAGAAAAAGGTAGATGGCATAATGCAAGGTTGGCATGATGCTGATATCTGGTAGTTCTGTGATCAGATGAATCCTCACCTGTGTTCTCAGCAGCTGCAAGGACTGTGTGAGCCCATATTGGCCTTGGCTTTGGATTGAGAACATGTATTGGTTCTGGATTTGAATCTGAATGTTTTTGAACTTTGATCTCAACATCAAGATCTTGATCTTGATCTTCATTAGAAGAAGAGTCTCGTGGATCTTCATCAGATTTCGAAGGAGTAGGTAGAGAGAAGGGCAGAAAATGTGAGAACTCATATGCTTTGGAGGCATCATTTGCAAACCCTTTCGCTATAGTCTTCCTAGTAGAGATCTCTGTAATCTCAACTGTGTCGGGACCAAAGATCACTTTCTTTGGTGATCCGGTGTGAGTCATCTGATATACAGACAACAAATTTGTTGTAAAGGAGGGAATGAATAGAACATTTTTGAACTTGCCATGGTCCATATGTACTGTACCCATCCCTTTGGCAGAGATCTGAGAGTTGTCTCCCATGTGAATAGTAGGACCATCTTTGAGATCTAAAGAAGAAAATGATTCTTCAGAGACAACCATGTGGTTGGAGGCTCCTGAATCTATGAGAAGGGCCTTTGATTTTGAAAATCCAGCCATCAATGCATGGCATTTTTCATGACCATCAGATTCACTTCCAGAACCAGACACTTTTGCTTCTTTTGGAAGAGCAATGTTGTTCTGTTCAAGAAGCTTGGTTAATTGATCTATTTTCTTGTGCATGCAAGATCTCTCTGGGTGGTTTCCTTTCTTGCAGTAGGAACACTTAGATCTATTAGATCTTTTATGTTTGTCCTTCTTGGAGCTGGAGGCCCCCTTTGATGGACTTGACTTGGCATTCATCTTAGGTTCAAATTGCTTCTTGTCCTTGCTTTTATGCCTCCCTTTCACATTCGCACTATTTGTCTCTCCAACTAAAAGAGCTTGATCTTTGGAGGCCTTGATGGCACCCATTTGGATCAACTTGTCTTGTTCTTGAATGAGAGATGCAGTAAAAACTTCTAAGGAGGGCATCTTCCATCCAGGGATTGACATTCACCCAGAGTGGAAGGTAGATACAAAGATAGAAAATTTAGATCCTAGTTTACTTAGAATGGAGAACACCAATTGCTCATCCCTTTTATCAATGCCACACTGCTTGCATTGCATAACCAAAGCTTTGAATTTCGAGAAGAATTCTTGAATGGTCTCAAAACTGCTTGGTTGTAGGGCAACCAATTCATTCTCCAGAGCATGGCCTCTTAGCCCATCTTGTTTGCCAAAGAGGGTCTCTAACTTCAACCATAACGCTCTTGGAGTCTTCAACCCTTCGAGATGAAACAATAGATCTCTAGAAATATGAATGCACATGTAACCAAAGGCTTCATCTAATCGATTCAAATGCTTGGTTCTCTCCATAGCTGAATTTGGTTCGGTTTCTCTTCCCATTGTTATTCTGTGTAGAGATTTGCTTCTCAAGGACATTTCCATATCAATCTTCCAATCAAAGTAATTGAAAGGAGTTAGGATTTTAGGAGTGAGAGGAGTGTTCGAATTGCTCATCTCAATTGCTGGAGCGAATACAAGGTGAAACTGTTGGAACTTCGAATTACCTGAAAAAAAACTCTCAAGAATGGAGATAGACTATACTCTCAACATGCTCTGATACCATGTGAAAATCTTCACAGCAGATCTAAGAGCTGATGTATACCTCACAAGAAGAATTAAGCAGGAAATTGAAGAATAGTGCAGAATGGAGCAGCAGAACATAGATGCAATAGAACTTAGATAGGAGCAGAATAATCACACATGTTTCATTAATTTGTATAATAAACAATAATGATACAATGCGCAGGATTCGAATACCAAGGGTGTAATTCGAATTAGCCTGCATGGATAGATCAAAAGATCAGTGGAGTGTCATCAAAGCAGAAGTAACCATCAACCATGTGTCAAAATGAGTCTAATTGGGTGTAGAAAGTGTAATTGATGCATGGAGCACTGATGGAGGGCGCATGAGGAGCTAACTGGAGTCACGAGGAGCTAATTGGAGTCAAAATAGTCAATCTAGGCTCTCTGGAGGTCCATAAGAGTGTTTCAGTGAGTTAACTAGGCCATCTGTCATTAAATCAGGGAGCAGATCCATAAATCAAGGAACTAACTGAGTGGTAGGTGAGAGCGGGCGCCTTTCACATGTGGTAGGTGAAAGGAGGGCGCACTAAGCACTATGAGGGATAAGAATGATCAGAAAGAAGCTCTCGGGGCTAGACAAATGAGGACTAGGTGCTGGGACTGATGACTGGGATGCATGCAATTGCATGCCTGCATGCAAACATACATGCATGACTGAAAATGTAAAAATGGAAAATGCTGTTAAGACTAGGATGGAGAATAGGAAGATCCCAACAATAAGTTGCTGGAAAATTGTGTTTCATATTTATTTCAAAGTTTTAAATGAATAAAATATAGTAAAATTAATAATATTAAATTGCTTAAAAATGTTTTAATCTCATAAAAATAAAATAAAATTAATCACATTAAGTCCTCTTGTAATTAATGTATAATAACAATTTAGTTAAATATTTCAAAACATTAATAATAATTTTTTTATTTATACTTTCTTCAATATAACAAATTTGTTAATGATATTTGGCCTCTGCTTAAATTTTCTGAGGCTTCAAGAATACAAAAATGTTTAGAAAAGTGCAATGACATGAAAAATGGCATACAGGTAAATAAATAATAAACAAAACTTAATGGGTAACATCTTTTTTTTTTTTTGGAAAAATCATTAAAATAGTTTTGATTTTGGAGGACATTAAAATATAATGATAGAAAAAGGAGTCATCGTAATAAAGTTAAAGCTTGATTTTTAAAAGATTTTAGTTTCACATAATGAGTCATTCTTATTTGGAGACATTACATCCATTTAGTATTTATTTTTCTATGTTCATTAGTCTATATAAGGTATTCTTTTTTAGATGAAAATATTCTTTCGAAACAAAGTTACCAAGTGCCACTTTCTCTTCAAACACCACTTAGTTACACTTTATTTAGACTAGTGGAGCATGGCAACCTTAGTATCATCACCAAGTATTGCATGCAACATTGGAATCATCACCAGGAAGGTGCTTATCATCCTTGTGAGGCTAGGGATGTGCTACATCTGGTGCATGCATGAGATTCCCTCAACTCCACTTGTTTGTGAGCCAATTAACTATTGACTGCATGACTAGTTGACTATGACTAGGTGGCAATGCACTCCAATTGCTTCCAGTGTGTCTCCACATCTCTCTAGAAGCTTTACTAAGGTGCATTAGTTCAGTCATGCAACCATGCATAATATATCATGTGTATTATTACCATTCTTTCATTCGGTTAATACAATTCTTTCATTTGTTTTCTCTATTCTTGTCTTAACTTTGTAAGTTTGTTGTTCATTGTTGCTAGCTAGATTCTCTATGCAGGTTTCCCTCCAATTTCACATGGTATCAGAGCCCATAGGTGCTAGGAAGAAAGCTACAAACTCTCTATTGAAAGTACAAAAGATTGAAGCAATCACAAAGAATGGGTTTTTTTACCATAATCCATTCTTACACCATACACCTATTTCGATTGGAAGCCAAAGATTCTACTTCAACTTAGAAGTAGATGCTTATATCGAATAACAATGGAAACAAAAATAGAGCTTACATCCGCCATTGAGAAAGTCAAATATTTCAATTGCATGGACGAAGCTTTAGGTCTCCTTTGCTTATCTAAATCTCCTGAATTATGGTTTCATGTTGAATCATCCACCACTCCAAATGATGATTGGACTTCTCTAGAAACACTTAGGAAAACAAGAAGAAATGTGTGGCCATATTCTCGAGAATGAGTTAAATTAATTAGATCCAAGCAATTTCGAGAACATCCAAGACTTTTTCACATGATTCAAATCACTACTGCTCCATCTCAAAGGATGCGAGATTGATAAATGAAAGCAAGAAAAGAAGTTAATTCTTTCTATCTTATCAAAGTTGGGTTCAGAGTATATTGTCTTTGTCTCCGCATTTCGCGCAGTAAGGATCACATCGGGTGCAACTTGGAAAATGCCCACATTGGATGCATTCATTGAGTCCTTAATACATGAGGAAGACAAGCTCATCAATATGGGAATGCTCTAAAACACTAAATCCCACGCATTTGCAATGCATGAAAGTGGAAATACTAACTCCAAATTCAAACAGAAATCAAAGGGAAAAAGGATCCCCAATCCAAGAAAGGGAGGCAACTCCAAGCCCTCTGATGAATCTTCCAAATCAAAAGCAGGAAAGGGAAATAAATGAAAATCAAAGTGTGTATATTGCAATTGAGGTTATCATCTCGAATCCTCTTGCATGAACAAAACCATTGACCTCATGGCACAAACACTCCAGTAGAACGATCTTGGTGATTGCATTCATGAGAAAGCCAAGAAGAAGCCGAGGGAAAATGCACCAGAAACTCAAGGTTTGTGCATGCTTTAATTGCAATTAATTCTTTGTGAGATGCATGGATCATTAATTTAGGAGCATCACACCACATGGCAGCCACAAGAGATGTCATTTCATCTTTAAAATCCTGCACATGTCCTATTCTATTGGGAGATGACTCTCTAGTCGAAGTTCTTGGAAAAGGGAGAGTGGATCTCAAAAATGGAAGTTTCGAGAATTTCTTGCACGTTTTGAGACTCTCCGTAAATCTATTCTCTATTTTCCAAACCACACATGTAGGAAATGGAAAGAGGCTTGAATTCACCCCATATTCAGTGACCATATTTGACATGGAAGATAACTCTCAAATTCTTGTTGGTGAGGTAAATCATCAATCTAGATCATTAACCTAGGTTGCACACATTCTCTAAATTTATTGCTAAATTTGATTCCACATTGCTACTAACTCATGCCAATGATGATAATAGACAATGGCATGAACAATTTGGCCACTTAAATTTAAAGTACATGCAACAACTCAACAAACAAGGGATGGTTAAAGGTTTGCATGGCATATAATTCTCTAAAGGAGTTTGTCAATGATGTGTTCTTGGAAAACATCTGAAAGAAAAATTTGAGAAAGGAAAGGCATGGAGGGCCTCCTCTCCCTTGGAGCTTGTTTACAGTGACCTCATGGGGCCCTTCCCCATCTTCCATAAACAAGGAAAAATATGTGTTGTATTTTGATGATTACACACTGTACACATGGGCGTACTTTCTCAAGCTAAAATTTAAAGTGTTTGAGCATCTCAAAGATTTCAAAGCACATGCAAATAAGTAGTCCAGGAAGATGATCAAAATCCTCTGCATAGATAATGGGGCGGAGTACATAAACAAGAATTTACAAACTTTCTTTGCAATGAAGCAAGTATTCAGTTACAACACACAATTCCATACACCCCACATTAGAACAAGGTAGTTGAGATGAAGAATCGGTATCTAAAAGAGAAGGCAAGTTGCATGTTGCATGCAAGGTCCATTCCCTCTAAATTTTGGGCTGAAGTAGTGAGTTGTGCCACATACATACAAAACATATCTCACAAATCTGTGAAAGGAAAGACACCTTTTGAAGCTTGGAGCAGCATGACCCTGAAAGTCACACTTTCGCATTTTTGGATCATGTGCATGGGCCCACATACCTTCATAAAAGATGAAGGATTTGGAGCCTCAAACCATAGAATGCATGTTTGTTGGTTATCCCAAAGATGTAAAGGGATACAGACTGATAGATATTTCAATAGACAAGTTGTTTGTTGAAAGGAGTGTCCGATTTGATGAAATTCCTTTGCATGCACCTCAAGAACAACATGCACAAAATTTTGTGCTTCCTCTTGTAGTAGATTTAAGAGATGATGCATCCTTTTGGTTAGATCATGTTTCATATTTGATGCTAAATTTGATTCAGAAGATGAAGAGAATGCATGTGAAGATCCATATCCAACACAAAAATGGGCATAGTCCTCCCTACAGGTAATAGGTTATCTTTTGGGTGATCCCGCGAATCACAGGACGACGCAATCACAATTTGAGGAAGCTCCCCATGCACTCACAACTACAAAACCCATAATGCCCATGCATTGTGACATTTTTCAAGTATTAGACCCTCATTCCTATGCAAAGGTTGAAGGGAATCCTTATTGGGAAGCAACCATGAATGAGGAATACAACTCCCTCATCGAGAACCAAACATGGGACTTGGTTCTTCTTCCATCAGATCACAATATTGTTAGATGCAAGAGGGTCTATAGGACAAAAAGTAACAAATGGACTTGTGAGTAGACACAAAGCAATATTGGTGGCCAACGGATTTCAACACGTTCATGGGATCAAGTACGATGAAACATTCACTCCAGTGGCCAAACTGGATTCCATTCGGTTAACTCTCACCATTGCAACAACAAGAAGGTAGGAAGTTAACCACATGGATGTGAAGAATGCATTTATTCATGGTGATCTCGAAGAGGAAATCTATATGGAGCAACCACAAGGGTATGCATAGAATTCATCACTAGTTTGCACACTTAAGAAATCACTCTATGGCCTTAAGCAGGCATCTAAAGCATGGTATGCTAAAATGGATTCTTACTAACTCTCTCAAAATTTCATTTGATGTAAATTTGATCTGAATGTTATATGATGATAACTTCATACTCTTTGTTGATTATAGTTCTCTATGTATATGATCTGCTAATCACATGTAGTACAGTCACAACCATTGTTGTAGTCAAAGAAACTTTGCATGATAGGTTCGCCATGACAAACATAGGTCTATTACACTTCTTTCTTGGTATTGAAACCAATCAGGATGATTCAAGGATCAGGATGGCTCAATCAAAGTGTGTGGGAGATCTCTTTGTTAGATTTCACATCACTGACTCCAAGTCAACATCCACATCTTTCTTATCCATGGTAAATCTTTATGATGGCGAGGATACACCATTGGTCGATTGCACCAAGAATCATCAACTAGTGGGGGGTATTCTATATCTCACTCACTCTCATTCAATTATCTTGTATGCAGTGGGACCAATTTTTAGATACATGTAGGAACCACATGAGCTGCACTGGAAGTTGCCAAGTGCATCCTTAGATATGTCAAAGGTAACACCAACTATGGGATTCATTATGTAGTAAGTTGTACACTAGATCTCATTGGCTACACCAATTCAGATTGGGCCAACGATATTAATGATTTCAAGATATGTTCTCAGTTTGGGATCCAACCCCATTTGTTGGTCCAGTAAAAAGAAATCATCGAGCGATTACTTTGTCATCAGTAGAGACCGAGTATAGAGGTGCAATCAATGGCACATCTCAATCCATTTGGCTATAATATTTTCTTATATAGATTGGTATCCTCTTTCATCGTCCGATTTTCATATGGTGTGACAATCATATCACATTGAAGTTTTGTAGAGATATAGTACATCGAGATATAACAAAACACATCGAGATCCACATGCATTACATTAAAGGAATGGTACATGATGGGGTCATCGACTTGTAGTACTTTCCTTCTTTTGAGCAACTGCAGACATCTTCACGGAGACTTTCACCAACCAAAAATTTCACTTTCTCTGAGACCTCCGTGGGGTGGACACAGTTGCTTAGCAACTGTCTTACTTTTTCAACATTGCATTTTGAGGGGGGTTTTCCCATGAGGTTTTCCCTCTTACCTTTTTTTCCCAGTTGTCGTATGTTACTTAGATGCATTGTAAAATGGGTACCTAACATGGCTTCTTTTTGGGACCCATTCATTATTTACTCCCTAGTAGTGCTTCAAGGGGGGTATTGGAGATATTACACACCCACCTAGTATTTATTTTCCTATCTTCATTAGTCTATGTTGAGGGGCCCTTGGTCTAAGGTATTCTCCCCTAGATAAAGGTGCCACTTCCTCTTCAATCCTCACTCAATTACACTTGAGTTAGATTAGTGGAGTTAAGTATTGCATGGAAACCTTGGTATGATCACCAAGTATTGCATGCATGATCTGAAAATGGGACTCTGACCACTTTCACCAAAAATATTAAGATATCAAACCATTAGTACACAATGACATCAAATTTGATTTGATTATAAGATATTGAACTGATTGTTGCACTTCACAATTTAAGTGATTGTTCTTACTTAGCTAAGCACTTATAAATTCAACTTGCATAATACATTCACCATAAGAGAAATATAGAATGAAAATAAGAGAACAAAAGAGACAAAAAATTGATAACAGAGTTCACACCTCTTGGGATACGTCACTAGGTACACTTCCAACAGTGAGACTACTCTTTATTATTCTAAAAAATGTTGAAAATACAAAATATAAGCTTATAAAGCAAGTTCTAAAGTCACCCTTTAGTTTTGCAACTCAAACTTAGAAACATAAACCGCCATTGGGTTCTTCTCGGATTTCTGATACTTTTAGGTATAAACTCTACTATATTTGGATAAAAAACATAGGCTTTGAAGACCCATTTCATATCTACAACTCAGACTTAGAAACATAGGTCATAATTGCACTCCTCTTGAAAGTTTGAATCTTTTGAGTATAAACATGACCAACTTCTACATAGGTTCCTGGGACTCCCCCTTGGCATGAACTTTGAGACTGCATCCTGCTCATACTATACTTGCTCTTCCAACTAGTACTTGCCTCTTGATGCATGCCACACTACACCTTAGACTACATTCAAACTTTGGGTTTCGAACTACGAATTGTGGCAATGTATATATAGGGGGTTGGGGCCAAACCCAAGACCCCCAAAACTCGTGCTAGTTAAAACAAATTTAAATAAAATATTTCCCAATTAGCATAACAAAAAACACCTTTGGCATATTGGTTAGGGTGTTGGCATAAGTGTGGGGAGCTCATGGGTTAAAATCCCACGAACCTCTCCCTTGTGTACATGTTGTAACAAATGATTTATTATAGCATATTGGTGTTCATTTGATCCAACAAATCCCCCAAATTTTCGAACCGAAGGCCAATAGTCTTCTCGAAAGTGCTACATGGAACCTCCTGATTGGTCCATGTATGCATAGTCAACCTGCCAACAATACACCCAGAGGACACGTGTCATGCCCAGCTTGGTTAACGTGCTGTACGACATGCCGCATCAACATATGACCACCACGTTACTATACAATCAGACACGTGTCACCCTTTCAATGGTGCCATGTATTAGTACAAAATTCCACATCATATGCCATGTATCTATACAACTACCACGTGGTGCTTGTGCAGGTTTCCACATCATCTATATGGATGCCACGTGTCATCATCCAACTGTTAACACCAATTTTTTACAGTGCAAATGATGGTGTATAAATAGAGAAATGTTTTGAGATTTTCTTAATATGGTGAGAGAAGCCCTAAAATTCCTTTGGTTCCATCATTATATGGCAAAATGTGGCCAAGAATTGTAAATAAAAGCACTTAATAGGACAAGCAAAAAGAAATTTCAAAGAAAAATGCAAAAATAAGCATTAGGGAGCAAAAGAAGTGTTAAAAAGCATTAATCCGAAGGCAAATGACAAAAGCGCTAAATCGGCTACAAGATGCACCGTTGATTGTTTGTCGAGAAGAAGATAAACGGTCCATGTTGTTTTCGCATCACCAAAATGTGTGGAGGTAAGAAGTTATAGGTGGTTGTGAAAAACGAAACTGCCAAACAGGTGGGAGCTCTACAATGTTTCGAAAACGAGAAAAGTGGTAAATAAAACTAACTCGAAGGGCTGTGAAACCGCCTTGGCGGAAAGGTGTGACACTAAAAATCAACGGTCGAGATTGATGGTGGAAAAATATAATGGCTAAAGATACATTCTTAAAAAACAGTGCGTCGAAGATCAATGGCTTAGGTTGCAGGTGAAAGAAATCAAAGGCGATGAGTTCAAAAGGTGCGTGAAGGTTAATGGGAGGAAGCCCACCAGTGGATAAAAGATGAAGATTAAACATAGTGCACCTTCTACTGTTGATCCATGGATAGGTAAGAGATCGACGATTCCAGGAAGTTCCGCATTGCGAACATGCACGAACAATAAGGAAGGTTAGCGGTTGTGAAAAGTAAAACTACTGGATACGTGGCGACACCACAGTCTTTCGCAAGGGTTGAAAATGGTATTGCAAACCACTTTCGAAGGCCGCGAAACCATCCTTCGCAGATTAGCTCCAAAATATGACGGTTGAGATTTGAAGATTGAAAAATGATCGGACGACGGAGAATCAGGGCACTAAAAGGAGATTAGATCTAACGGTTGCAATCATCGCACGAGGGATCGACAGATAAGAAAAATGAGCGCCGATAAAGAAGACTGAAGGATAAAGAGAAAGCGTTATACATAGCAGTGGGGCACATGAAAGTTGACATTTGTTATTTGAACAGTTAGATTCAAAAGCTTATGGACGGATGTGTAGTGGAGAAAGTGATAGAGAAGGTCAAACTCAGGAGCTGTCAGTGAAAGGTAGGCCATACAACCACTGTTGTCAGAATTTTATAAAAGGAAAATGAAAGAAGCTCCAAATGTCGAGAATATGAAATCTAAAGATGCCCTAGAATATAGAGACCACAACATTTTTGATACTTCAATTAGCTTATATGTTTTGGAAATTAAAATTAAGCTGAAAATTTTACAAGAGGGAGGTTCAGATATACATAGGGTAATACAGTCTTCTTTCATGTCTTTTTGCCCAGACCAATTTATATCTTTCCCGGAGTTGGTTTCATGGTGTACGTCCAATTATTCTGAAGCCAAGCAGGTTATCATGAATGCCAAAAAAACCAAAATTTCTTGACAGCGAATATGATCTTACGCCACAACTCAATTTTGAAGAGTTTTTGACTGAGAAAATTCATTCCCAATTCGTAGAATTCCATAATAGGAGACACTTCATATTTCAGTTGTATTTGATGAAGATAGTAATGTTTTATAGTCAAGGAGAATTGCAATTTCCTCAAATAATCTTTACAAATTTTTTGGAGGACAACATGTTTAATTACATGAATTATATGTTGTCGGTGATATATAAAATGATATTTGGAGAAGAATTACCTAGAGTTTTTCCTGAGATGAAAACCTTAATGCAGTTGAGCAGAGAATTAGCATTGGGAGATTGCTTCTTGTCGAAGGATCACACCGTGATTAGATTATATGGATTCATTAGTGAACCATATGTATTACCAACATTTCTAACTTTAAGGGTTTTTGCTTTAGAATTCATTAGGAAAAAACTGATTGTTGAAGATTTTCATTTCTTACATTTTAAGAAAGCTACTGATATAAAGTATCCTTTGAAAATAGGCCCTTTCATTGTGAAAAACAAGCATGCTATTTCACATGTAGAAAAATTATTGGGAGATATGGATTTCAAAAAGGAAGTAGCTATTGCATATGACCCTCTCCATATTATTTCGGAAAGGAGACAAAGTAACCAGACCAAAGCTTTTGAGCACCAAGAATTGGAAGGATTGTCAGGAAAAGCTAATTTGTTGCAATATGAATCTAAAGAGCAGACAACTGAAAATTCACAGGAGAAATATCTCGCTTTGATAGAATATGAAATTAGAACAGAGGCCACAATAAGTACTATAGAGATTAGGGGAAAAAGAAGTTTTGAAGATATAATTGATTTAGAAAATGAAGAACAAGAGAGAGAGAAAAGACCCAAAATTGACGTACAAAAAGATTTAGTCTTGTTTACAGATAGTGAAGAAGAACAAAAAGAAAAACATTCATTTCCGGGAGTTCAAGTACAAGAATATACATTTCAGGAGGCTAAAGAAGCTGGAGATATGAGTAGATTTCAAACAAGAGCTGAAATGTATGATAAATATGGAGAAAATAAATGTACTTCCACTCAGATGACATATGATTTATTGCCTAAAGTTAGAAGTTTGACGAATTCAGAGGTTACTTTGGTAGCCAGTCGAGATATTAAAGGAAAAACTTTAAATGTGGCAGTATTGTCAGATGAAAAGATAACAGAGTTAAAGCTAAATTTGAAGAAAATAAGTGTGCCTGATAAAATCGATTCCACAGGAAAATAGGAGAAGTGATATATGATGATATTTTGCAAGGATCTTTGAAAATTGAGAAATTGCAGAGCACATTGAGTAAACTAGAAAACCAATTAAAACAAGAAAAGCTGAGAATAAATCCCATCAACAACAAGTCAAGAAATTGCAAATTAATTTGGTTGAAGGTAGCACTGGAGGTGATGCAGGGAAAAAACTGTTAGCAGAGAAAGAAGATATGATTCAAACATTGAAGAAGAAGCTAAAAATCCCAACAACTTAATTAATTTAGGATTTTGAATTAACTGTATTGGAATAGGAGAAAGAGGATTTGTCTAAAGAAGTAGATGACAGTAAAGCTAAATTAATAAAGCTTACTGAAAAAGAATCATATTGGGAGAAAGATAGAGAGAGTTTAAAGAATCAGGTTGAGGATTTGAAAGGAAAATTGTCAATTTTGGCCCAACAACAAGCAAGCACTAGCCAACCAGAAGGAGAAGCCAACACAAATAGCCTTGTAAAGGCTATGTCTCAAGTAAGTCTGAAGGATGTATAAATAAAGGAGTTAAAAGAAGAAAATTTAAAATTAAAAGAGGAAAATCAAAAGAGGGATTAAGAAATAAAAACTTTACAAGACAAGTATAAAGAGTTGGTTGAAACAAATAAAAGGTTTTCAAATCAAGTAATAGGTCAGGTACCCATGCAAGGCTGCAAACATATGATATGGGATGCAATCATTAAAGAAGCAAAAAATTTCAGGTTGTATTTAAATTTCATGAAGATGAAGGAAAAAGTGATCAAAGATGCTTTAGAAAGTTGCACTGCTATAAGAGAAACTTTGAATAGGAAGCCGAAAGATACATCACATAATACAATTACTTTCTTGAATGATTTAACAGAAGAAGTTTTGAAAGCTTTGGCCATTAAAAACATAATTTCAGTCATCACCTGGGCAAGGAGAATTATGGGAAAATATGCACATGTTCAAAGTGTTGAGGCCAAAGTTGAAAGAATGAAGAGACATGTAACAAATTTTAAAAGGGAGTTTGATAAATTGGTTCAAAAAGGGTTACCTTCATTTTGGGATGAAAACAACGAATTAATATCCCAAAATGATTATAAGAAATTACTGTTTGATATCAGGATGGATCATGGGAGGTTTCAAAATCTAACTCACATTCTCACAGGAAAGATTCTAATGGAAAGGCTTGCAGAAGATTTTGAAATTATGAACAAGTTGGATTCAATTGGTGAAATACTTCCACCAATTTCCTTTGCAGATCACGTTGAAATGAAAGTCTTGGTTAAATAAATGGCAAGTTATGACCTTCCAACCACTGATCAATGGAAGACGGTCGAAAAGTACGAAAAAATGAAATATACTCTTCATCCCTGAAAGTGTCCATTGGGTCCCGTGAAAAATGAAGACTTTGAAGACTTTTATTTGAAAAGAATTTGTAATATTTTTTTTATATAAATTTTGACTCAAGTGACATACGGCAGTTAGTTAAGTTATTTTAGTTTTTAGTTAAAAGAAGCAGTTAGGTTTTGCTTCAAAGAAATTTTGTATAAAAGACAATGTGAATCATTTTGAAAGGGTTGGAAACTTTTTGAAGACAAGACACTTTTTGTATCGAGTTACTCTATTTTTCTAATACAGGAAAGCCATGCAGAGAATAACACATTTTGCAGAACAGAGATTCATGTGTTGATCAAAGTTACAATTTGTATTTTCTTTTCCTCTATGTTCATGTATTCCTTCATCATTATCTTTTCCATTACGTTATATCTTCTATGCTTGGATGAGAGTTAAAATAAGTCAAGATTCATATGTTTATGCCTTGATTTATTGGATCTGAGTATTCATCATTTCTCTAAAATTGATATTGGATTCATCTAAAATTGGTGCCCATTATTGGTGGACTGTCTATCTTTCTTTCTTTATCACCTGCTAAAGACTTTGACTGTAATGTGACAACTACCTCGCCTCTTTAAAAATCATTATTGTTGTTTATCTGCTGGTCCATAAATTTTCTAGTTTCGACTCCATGCCCAATGGTTCTTGTGTGTATTTCAACCATATATTTGTTTTGAAAAATCCCAATCATTTTCATATATCTTTAGACATTCACATGTTTTTGAGAGAGCCCTCTCTAGTAGGAAAAAGGCTAATTTTCATCCTAAAGGTTGGTTTTAAATAGTTACCTTAGGATTATTCTTCTAAAACCAAAGGGTAAAATCTAAGTGCTAACACCAATTGGGAAACAAATGTGCCAAATCTGGGTGACATGTGGCATCCTCTTGTGCTACCACATTAGCATGATGATGTCATGATGACATCACCTATGCCACATTGAATGTACAAAAATGTTAATTTTTGAGCATTAATTCAATATACTCTAGGATCTTTACTGAGAGAATAACATGTACAACATATCAAGTATAACAATGCATATCAATCACACCAAGCAATCACATGAGACAATATACACATAGAGTTTCACTGGGGAAAACCATAAAGGTGAGAAACCCCACAACTTCCTCAGAGATAGAAAGAGCGATGATACAACCAAAGTACAAGAGATAGTCTTCTCCTAGCAGCTGATCCTCCTCCTCACATGTGCACCACTTTCCGAGTGATGGAAGAGTGAGTAATGAGATGATCAAATAGAGATCTCTCGATCTCTATTTATATAGACCCTGTCCTGCCAAATAAACCAACAGGGCTGACTTGTCTAACTCAGTCTAATAAACCATGGTTAACTTAATCAGGGCCGACCCCACACATGGTGGTCTAATAACCCATCGGCAAGCTACGACACTTGCGACACTTGTCAATACAAATGACGACACTTCCGTATAGAGGAATAATAACATCTCTATAGGAGTACAATATACATAGATGAAATACATAGGTGAAATACATTCTGAAGTTACATATACATCAACACTCCCTCTTAACTAGGAAGGTATTTCTTGACACAAATCTACTAGTACACGTCTTCTTCTCTGGATCATCATCAGCGAATCATCATCCTCGAATCATCGACATCGTCACTGCTGCTGCTATCTCAATCAATCTCCGATCTACTTGTCATAGGAAGTTCTACAGAGCCAGTCCTTTTTCATACTAGATGTAGGCCCACCACCTGTAGGTCGTCATCATCATTGGCCATGCTGTGGAATCCTCAAGACTGATTACGTATGTCAACAAAACCTCGAAAGAGCATCCAATACATTTTATGAGCACACAACTCAACCTATCGGATCTCCCAGGATCTTTTACATGTGACTGTCACAAAACCTTAAAAGAGTGTCTTGCCAAGCAATATCTCTACAGAGCATCTGAGGCCTTTTTCATCCTGTCCAGATCTCTAGGACTTATTACATGTGACCCCTACCACAAAACCTTAAAAGAGTGTCTTGCCAAGCAAGATCTCTAAAGAGCATCTGAGGGCTTTTTCATCCTGTCTAGATCTCCAGGACTTATTACATGTGGTCCCCACAAAACCTTAAAAGAGTGTCTTGCCAAGCAATATCTCTAAAGAGCATCCGAGGCCTTTTTCATCCTATCTAGTTCTCCAGGACTTATTACATGTGGTCTAGCAAAACCTTAAAAGAGTGTCTTGCCAAGCAAGATCTCTAAAGAGCATCTGAGGCCTTTTACGTGACTAGCACAACCTGTCCAGATCTCTAGGACTTATTACATGCTACCCTTGCACAACCTGTCCACGGCCATATAGTATCAACTTGATACTCACCATACATCGTCTTGATGTACATGATCATCCTGATCATCATCACTGCATCGTCCTGATGCATGTAATCTGGAGCAACATCCTAAAGCTCGTCATCCATGATCATCCTGATCATACAATGCATCCACCTGATGCATACCAAGTATCTACCTGATACATATCATCATATATGATCCACCTGATCATACAATGTATCCACCTGATACATACACAGATACATGATCCACCTGATCATACAATGTATCCACTTGATATATATCAACATACATGATCTACCTGATCATACAACGTATCCAACTGATACATATATAGATACATGGTCCAAGCATCCAACATGATGCATATATACATGATCCAATTGATCATAACAAGCATCCAACATGATGCATATACATATACATGATCCAACTGATCATAACAAGCATCCAGCATGATGCATATACATATACATGATCCAACTGATCATACCAAGCATCCAACATGATGCATATACATAGCAGTAACTGGAGCATCATCCCGATGCTCATCATCCAGCACTTACATCCACAGCCATGGGAAGGATCCTCCTCTCACCATGCTTGGAATGGATTCCAGCAAATGTGTCCATCACTTCTTCCTCAAAGTGTTGTCAATCTGAAGAACACCAAGCCTCTCCCTGAAGTACTCAAACTTTACTCTGGCTAGTGGTTTCGTCAACACATCTGCAACCTGCTCATCCGTCGCAACATACAGGAGCTTCACTGCTCCTCTCTGCACCATATCCCTGATATAGTGATATTTGATATCAATGTGTTTCGACCTGTCCTAGAACACCGGGTTCTTAGATAGCTTCACACAACTTTGGTTGTCACAAAAGATACCAGTTGCCTCCAGCGAGAGATCAAATAACTCAGACAGTAGCTCCGGATCCATACTGCCTCACAACTATCCGAACAAGATGCAACATAATCTGCTTCGGCTATACTAAGTTCTACACAGGATTGCTTCCTGCTAAAACAAGAGATCACACTTGATTCCATACAGAAGCAACACCCAGATGTGCTCTTCCTATCTGCAACACTGCCTGCCCAATCTGAATCAACATAACCTTGCAGGTTAAACTTTTGATTCGCATCATACTTGAGCCCATAGTCAATTGTACCCTTTAGGTACCTCAGAATATGCTTTACAGCAACCAGGTGAACACCTCTGGGATCCGTCAGGAACTGGCTCAATGTGTTCACCGCAAAGCAAATATCTGGTCTCGTATTTTTCAGGTACATCAAGGACCCAATCATTTGATGATACATCATGACATCAACCAGATTAGATGAAGCATCACACAGAAGCTTTAGGTTCGATGCCATAGGTGTGGCCATGGCCTTGCAGTTCGTCATCTCGAACCTCTTCAGGATCTCTACTACATACTTCCCTTGTCCAAGGAAGATTCCATATGCACTCTGCCACACCTCCATGCCTAGAAAGTAGTGCATCATACCCAAGTCCTTCATCTCGAACTCGGCAGCAAGCTTCCTCTTGGTATTGGCAATCAATCCATCATCTCCTGTTACAAACAGGTGATCTACATAGAAGAGTAGTATCACAAGATTGCCTTCCTCAACCTTGTAGTAAAGGTTGGAATCTACTTTACTCTTAGTAAATCCCAAACTAGATAGAAAGTTGTCTATCCTACCATCCAAGTCCTAGGAACTTGCTTCAAGCCATACAAGGCTTTCTTTAGTCTGCACACATATGACTCCCTGTCATGTGTCTCAAAACCAAGTGGCTTCTCCACATATACTTCCTCCTCGACTACACCATTCAAGAAACCTATCTTGACATCCATCTGGTGTATCTTCCATTTCATCACTGCAGCTAGAGCAAGTACTGATCTGATGGAGGTGTATCTAGCTACAGGAGCAAAAGTTTCTTCATAGTGTATTCCCTCTTTCTGAGAGAAGCCACGAGCTACAATCCTCGCTTTGTATTTTTCTATGCTACCATCTTCAGCATGCTTGATCTTATAGATCCACTTGGAAGTCACAACAGAATTCCCTTCAGGTCTTGGGATTGCATCCCAAATATCATTCTTCATGATCGACTGGTACTCCTCGATCATGGCGTTCTTCCCGAATCCTGGGAACTTCAATATCTTCAATATCTTCAATAGATAACTTTGTTGTTGAACAAATGTTGTAGTCCTTTTGTAGGTGATGGTATACGATCTTTCCTACAAAACAAGTTAAATTGCATGATTAGAAAACATCTCATAGTTTTCAGAACAAATTCTTACACATAAATAAATATGTCATACAGTCATGCAATTATCTTAGCCAATGCTTCAATACAACATTTATCCATATCCCGTAGCTTTCTAGATGCCTTCCAATCTCTACCAGAACATTGTTAAGAGTGTGCACAACTCCCAACATGTCAGCAAAGAGGTTTCATTCTAGATAAGTAGCAATGGAATGTTGTACAGTGCCATAGGCCACTTACCCATCATATGTATATTAGTAGTATACTGTTCATTAATGTAATTATTCTAATATGCATAATACACAACCTAAGTCTAGGAACATAAGTGTATACATCATTGAACAATATTAATCAAATATACAAGAAATGAAAATTTAAATACTTATCTTTGTTTGTTGTTGTGTGGACTCCCTCTCAATCTTTGCTTCCTTGCGGGAACTGCTAGAGTGTGCTCCCTCTTGATCTTTGCTTCCTGGATTACCTGTCCTTGAACTTATATCCATCCTCGATCACTATGCATGCTTACAAGTATCATCATTGTGTTATCCTCGAGATCTCATACATAATCATGCATTCATTAGTATACTATCAAAACAAAATAATCTTAAACATGTATAGTCATGATCATTTCAAACATAGATAATAAGCATTATCATTCAAGGTTTCAGGGAAGACTTCTCTTACTCATGCATATTCATATTTGACTATAGAACTCTTCTGGTTAATCATATCATCAATCATGGTAAGACATAATATGCATAAACCCTAGATTATTCAAATTTGTAATTTCATGAGTAATCATTATCAATCATACAAAAGTATAAGATCCTTTGATATAAGAGAAACATACCTGGTCATCATATTTGCTAGTTATGTCTAGCAATGTTTTCTTGTTCTCTTCAATGACCTGCATAACTCATAAGTTAACCTTTGCAAAACCAAATTATACATACCTCTATGTGATCCATGACTATGGATGAGTCTTCATGTCACCATAGCATGTTCAGGTTGTCCCTTCAATTTGTACAATCCTCCCTCTTGCTCTCCAATCACTACTGTATCATCTATAGTTTTACCCTTTGCCACATTAGGACTTGGCCATCTACAAATGCAACCTTCATTCCTTTGGCATCCAATGCATATATGGAGAGTAGGTTCTTCTTGAGCCCAGGTACATATAGAACATCTTTCATCTTCAAAGAATTCTCAGAGTCTAGGTTGTCGGAGGCTTCACCACTTCCTTTGATATGATTTCCCCAAGTTTCACGTTATGGGGTGACTCATGTTCAGATAGATTTGCAAAAGATTCTTTAAACCCAGTCATGTGTTTGGAAGCCCCACTATTAGTAAGCCAATCATTACATCCATGAGAGATAGTACATGTGAGAGCATAGATTAGAACATATTCATCTTCACTAGATGAGTCATCACTTTCTGCTCTAGTCTTCTTCTTGGGAGGTTCATCATCCTTAGCTGCATGAGCATGATATCTCTTCTTGTTGCCTTTCTTCTTCTTCTTGAAGTTGTTGTCCCTTTTGTTCTTGGGACAATCTGCAGCAAAGTGTCCCTTCTCATTACATGTGAAGCATCTCAGATCCTTCTCACCCTTTTTAAGAGGTTTCTTGTGATGAGAGTGCTCCTTCTTGGGCTTGCTTCTTTTGGTGTGAACTGTGAGAGCTTGATCTTCACTTCCCATCTTTTCTTCTCGGGATAGAATCCTAGCCTCTTCTTGTGAACATTCCTCCCACAGTCTACTGAAGGAGATCAAATTCCTTCTTGCACATAATCCTTGAATGAAGGAATCCCATGACCTAGGTAGGCCATTCAAAGTGGTCATGACAACTTCACCATTATCCACCACTTCATCTACAGCTTCAAGTTGTTCCTTGATCTAAGAGACCTTAGAGAAATAAGATTGAATGGTCTCTCCATTCTGAAGCTTTACCCCTTTCAATTGGTTCCGCAGAGTCATCTTCCGATTTATGTTCTTTCCTTCAAATAGCTTGGTCAAGGACTCAAACATCTCCTTGGGTGTCTTCAGAGATGACACATGTGGTATGAGATGGTCTTTGATAGAATCGGCAATGATCCTCTTTGCCTTTACCAAGTTTTTCTTATGTAAAGCCTTAGCCTCTTCTCCCTCAGGGACAGGGACCTCTTCACTTATGTAAGTGTCCAATTCATTTTCTTCCAGGATTAACCCAATCCTATACTTCCATGCTCATAAGTTATTAGACCCTTCAATATTATCCTCAAGCTTGGTGTGGTGAGACATTTTAATGAGAAGCTCAAATGGAAATAAAATATTTAGGTCTTGCCACTTGATTTGCTGAAAACTGGATCTGGTCTCGGATTAGGGTTTGTTAGAGAAACCCTAAAAATTCAAAATGTGAATTTCAACTTTCTGAAAGGATAGAAAGATGCGCCTTGATGAGCTGATCAACCTGGTATATTCAGAATTTGAAATCTGCAAAGCTTCACCCTTCAGAAATGCCTTTTAGTCTTCCCGGATTCACTAGGGAGGACCCAAAATTAGGGTTTGAGTTTCCTGGAGCTTCACCCAACCAAAAATCTCAATCCAAAGCTCTAAACTTCGATTTTTCCAAGGAGCTTCTAGCTATGTCCTTAGAATTCAGAAATTCCTATTTTTGTGGAAGCCCTAAATTTTAGGGCAAAAAATGAAAGTGCCCAGAACTGAATTCTGATTGGACAGAAAGATTCTCCTTGATGAGTAGAGTCAATCTACCTTACTACTTTTCCAAAATCTATGGAGAGAAACCCAATAAACAAGAAACCCTAATTTCCGCCACTGCACAATGTCTTCTTCTCAGGGAAGCTCGGATACCATGTTAATTTTTGAGCATTAATTCAATATACTCTAGGATCTTTACTGAGAGAATAACATGTACAACATATCAAGTATAACAATGCATATCAATCATACCAAGCAATCAAATGAGACAATAGACACACAGAGTTTCACTGGGGAAAACCATAAAGTTGAAAAACCCACAACTTCCTCAGAGATAGAAAGAGCAATGATACAACCAAAGTACAACCAAAGTACAAGAGACAGTCTTCTCCTAGCAGCTGATCCTCCTCCTCACATGTGCGCCACTTTCCGAGTGATGGAAGAGTGAGTAATGAGATGATCAAATAGAGATCTCCCGATCTCTATTTATACAGACCTTGTCCTGCCAAATAAACCAATAGGGACAACTTGTCTAACTCAGTCTAATAACCCATGGTTAACTTAATCAGGGCCGACCCCACACATGGTGGTCTAATAACCCATCGGCAAGTTACGACACTTGCGACACTTGTCAATAAAAATGACGACACTTCCGTATAGAAGAATAATAACATCTCTATAGGAGTACAATATACATAGATGAAATACATAGGTGAAATACATTCCAAAGTTACATATACATCAACAAGAAAAACCACCTGGTAGTCTATGGGCAGTCTATGTGGCAGTCTGTTGTCCTACCACGTGGCACCCATGCTTACCCTTTTTTTTCCTGTTTTGTCGAAACTTTAGAACACTGTGTCTTCCTCATACAACGTCCGTTTGAGGCGATTCGAGTGCCATTGGAAATATCTCTCCAAGCCCTATGTAATGGTGCTATTACTATCAACATTTGAGACTTCTAATTTCTGAGCATTCTCAGATCCACCTGGATCATTCCTTCCCACTAGATGAAATTTTGGCCCTCCAAAAGTATGGATTTACCTTCTCCTCTCTATCCATCTCGCCAATATGCACCTCAAATTGATATCCATCTTGGAACTAATATTCATCTTGGGTTTCCATCTTGGGACCGATCTCTGTATTAGATATCCATCTTGGATCTCTATCTTGGATCTCCATCTTGGCTGTTCATCTTGGATCTCTAATTTGGATGTCCATCTTGAATCTCCATTTGGATCCTCATATTATATCTCCATCTCATATTTGATCTCCATTTTGGACTTCCATCTTAGAACTCCATCTTGGAATTGATCATTTTGGTGCTTTTCATGCCTCACCCATCTTGGCTTAATTGTTCTTGTACTGCTTGATGTATCTATTGGAGTTTCTAAATGAACTTCTTGTTCATATCCTTCACTCGCTTCCCTAAAAGAAAAATCCAACATGTTTCCACAACAATTTTACTGTTTGACTTGCTTCTTTACAAGTCATTAAGAATACATCTTACATGAACATGGCATTTACTACATTTAAATGAGATGTAAATAAAACATGCATGTTTTCATGGCATTTAAACAAAAACCATCTCTACTTATTTCACTCTTTTAATAAGTACCCTACCTCCAAACTTCATACATGAAAACTATTTCCATCCTACTTTACAAAAATGGAAAATTATTTGGAGGGCTACATATGCATGCAAACTTAGCTATTTAAAATGATAACCATGATTGTTCCATTTTAGGCTGCTTCCCCTTAATGGAATCTTGTTTGCACCGAGAGTAGGGAGGTGCTCACAACCCAGCATATGAGAGATGTTGTAATGCATAATGTTGTGTAATGTTATGTAACATGATGTCCCTATTAAAAAATAAATAAAAATGCAAATGATGTTGGCTTAAAAAAATTAAATTATATTGATTTGTTCGAATCGAGAGGGATCAAATATCTTGACATGTAAATTTTTTATTAATGTGTACAAAATTTAAGATTAAAAAAATTACACCTCAAGAAAAATTGGATGGACCTCTCAGTGTTTGATAGATCCGATTTAAGATGGGCTGATGCTGATTGGTAGTAACTTAGGATGCAGCTTCCAACACCTTTCCTCCCCATGTCCTTTCTTCTGGTAATGGGAACAGGTAGGCTTATCTTTAAATTCCTTTACCGTATTTGAATTCTTCTCATCTTTCTTTGATTGCTTCTCGAATCAATGTCCAATCATACTACAATGAGTGAAAAAATTCTGGTTCATACTCTTGAACCGTACTCCTTGCTTTCCATTCTCCCTATTCCGCTTTGGAAAATAACCTTTTCCTCTTGCCTCCTTCCTCGATGCCATGATCAGTCCCTACAAGGATTGTCTCCTCCAACATTTTTCTATACCATGGTTACTAAATCCACAAAAAAACATGGATATATATTCCACAAGTATGGTGATACTTGGTATTTCTCTTCATAATCAAAGAAACATTGGAGTACTTACCAAACTTTTTCGAATTCTCCATTGTACAATATTCAAGAGGGGAGATTGTCTTATTTCCTCCTTTGGAATGTTCATTGCTTTTTGGAGATGACGATAAAGAGGTTGAAGAAGGTCTTGAAGATCCACCACCTTCACCTCCTCCTTCAACTCTTACTGAAGATTCACCTTCTCCATCCTTTTGAGCTCTTCAATACAAATATTCCACCATGTCCTCCATCTTAAGGAGTGTAGCCATATCTTCCTCAGGGATCATGGGAGGATCTTCTTCTTCATCTCCTGCGGATTCCATCTCATGTTTACGAAATCCTCTTTGAATTTATGGATTATAACTTGCAAGCTCACCTTCACCTCACTTAAGTTTAGCCCTCATAATCATTCACTTGTCAAACCTGCTCTCATACCACTTGATCCGAAAATGGGAGTTTGACCACTTTCACAAAAAATATTAAGATATCAATCCATTAGTAAAAATTGACATCAAATCCGATTTCGTTACAAGATCTTTAACTAATAGTTGCACTTCACAATTTAAGTGATTATTCTTACTTAGCTTCACTTATACTTATGAATTCAACTTGCATAATCCATTCATTATAAGTTAAATATGAAATGAAAAGATGAGAACAAAAGAGACAAAAACTTGATAACAGAGTTCATTCCTCTTGGGCTATGTCTTCGGGTCCAATTCCAAAGTGAGACTGCTCTTTATTATTCTAAAAAAGGATGAAAGTAGAAAATATAAGCTTACAAAGCAAGTTCTGAAGTCACCCTTCAGTTTTGCAACTCAGACTTAGAAATAGAAACCACCACTAGGTTCTTCTCAAATTTCTAATACTTTTAAGTATAAAATCTGCTATAATTGGATCAGTAACATAAGTTCTGAATACCCCCTTCAGATATGCAACTCAGACTAAAAAAATAGAGGTTATAACAACACTCCTCTCAAAATTCTGAATCTTTTGAGTATAAACATGACTAGCTTTTCCACAGGTGCTTAGGACTCCCCCTTGGAACGAACTTCGAGATTGCATCCAACTCATACTGTACTTTCTCTTCCAACTAGTACTTTCCTCAATATGTGTTCCACACTACACCTTAGAATGCGTGCAAACTATGCCTTGTGAACTACAAACAATGACAATGTATATATAGGGGGTCGGGGCCAAACCCGCCACCACCAAAACTCATGCTAATTAAAACAAATTTAAATAAAATATTACCCAATTATCATAAAAAATACCTCCCTTGGCGCATTGGTTAGGGCGTTGGCATAGGTGTGGGGAGCTCGTGGGTTCAAATCCCCAAAACCTCTCCCTTGTGTACATATTGTAACAAATTGTTTATTTATAGCATATTGGTGTTAATTGGATCCAATAGACCCCCCAATTTTTTGAACTGAAGGCCAACATAGTCTTCTAGAAAGTGCCACATGGAACCTCCTGATTGGTCCACATGTGCACAATCAACCTTCCAATAGTACACTGAAGGACACGTGTCATGCTTGAATTGGTCCACTTGCTGTACAGGCTTCCACATAAACATACATCCTCCACACCACTGTATAGTTATCCACATGTCACCCTTTCAGGGGTGCCATGTGTCCACATAGAATGCCACATCATCTTCCATGTCACTGTATTGTCACCATGTAGTGCTTGTGTAGGCTTCCACGTCATTTTTACAGATTCCACGCGACAACATATAACTGGTCCAACTAGGCACCAAATATGCCAAATCTAGGTGACATATGGTAGCCTCTCGTGTTGCCACATCAACATGATGACATCATGTTGAGTTCACCTATGCCACTGTATAGATAGGTAATGTGGAAATCTGTGGGCCTGCCACGTGGCACCCTTGCTTACTCTTTTTTTCCTATTTTCCAAAACTTTAGAACACTGTAGCTTCCTCATACGATGTATGTTTGAGGCGATTCAAGCACCATTGGAAAGCTCTCACCGAGTCGTATGAAATGGTTCTATTTCCATAAGAATTTGAGACTATTAATTTTTTATCATTCTCAGATCCATTTGGATCAGTGCAACATTGGAATCATCACCAAGAAGGATCCTTTCATCCTCATGAGGCTAAGGATGAGCTACACTTGCTGCATTCATGTGCTTGCATGGTATTCTCTCAACTCCACTTGTGTGTGAGCTAGTTAACTATCAACTACATGACCAATTAACTAGGACTAGGTGGAAGTTCACTACAGAGTCATGTCAGTGTGTATCCACATCTCTCTAGAGGCTTTCCTAAGGCACATTAGTTCAACCATACAACCATGCATAGTATATCATGTGTATTATTACCATTCTTTCATTCAGTTAATACAATTGTTTCATTTATTTTCTCTATTCTTCTCTCAACTTTGCAAGTTCACTATTCATTGTTTCCAGCTAGATTCTCCATGCAAGTTTCACTCCAATTTCAAACTTTTTTAAATGGGTTGTTATGATATTTGGAATTTGGAGAGTTAACCTTTAATTACAACTAATTTGGGGTCATCAAAAAAATCTCTATATGATTTAAACATGGACATAAAATATATACAATTAAGTTTTCCAAAAATATCTAGGTTGATCATCTCTTTCTAGTTGCTTGATCTCCTTTTGTAGCAAAGGGTTTTATGATGGTAGGTTTAGAGTTTTTTCATTTTTTTGTTTAAATTATTTGAAAAATTTGTTAAGGTTGGGTTTTATTCTAATGCCTCATTTCTTCATTTTGTTGTACAATTCTTTTGCACTTGTAGGTATTCTTCCTTGTGGTATTTTCCCTTGAATGTCTTTGAATTGTCTTATGGCTCATTTTCTTTTAAATATATTTAGGTGTAATCTAGGTTCTTTTTCCCCTTTTTCGCTTTTTGAAATCCACAATGGTTAGTCTTATGGGGGATTAAATGTGTCTTTTATTCTATTTATGCTTCTTGGTGGTCATCATTAACTTGCTTGTATCTTGATAGGACTTGCACTCGAAATCAACATTCTTATTTCTACAGATTCAATGCCATGAGCTCCTTCATGTAATATTATCATATAATAATATCCTTTGCTTAAGGTGCAAGTGTAGATACCGCATTCAAACTTGATTTTTTTGAAGGGATACATTTATCCAAAGAATTGTCGATTGCTTCAATTGTCTCCTCTTCCTGGAAATGTGGGGAGATTTTAGAATCTCATGGAGGCAAAGGGTATTGGAAATTGTCATGGTTATTGTGTGAACACTCCATGCCATGATACAACTTCCAAGCCTCTGTTTCGCTTATTGAAGTAAGCAATGACATAAACTAAACAAGTAGTTCTCTATCCAATTTTGTGTATTTACTGTATGAGAGTTGTTGGACATAGACCTTTAATATGCATAACAAAACCCTTTTCTTAAACACATTGATGTTTCCTCAAACTTTCTTGAACGAATCTCGCACCTTGGCATTTCTTCCCATTGATTTACATTGAAAGGTTCTTGATGGATGAACCTTTACATAAGTTGAGGTATTCAACTTTACCACATTTTAAAATGTTTGGTTTTGTAGAGGATTTCCTTACCCTATATAAAATAAGGAGTAGACGACTCCCTATAATTGACCAACATTTGTAAGGTCTAGCAATTGCCAGAATCTTCCAAAATGTAGAATACAAACCTAGGAGTTTCCTACCTTGGAAGGTGTTGCTGTTGCAACCTTATCCCCAAATTTTTCCTAAAATTGTAGGGCCCCTCCTTCTATTTTTGATTTACTTATAATTTTTTTTGGCTTAATAAGTTTACTTTGTCACTTAGAATTTTTTTGGAAAAAACTAGTGAAAAGGGCAAGTTTCTAAATCAGTGTAACTTGAGTTTTTTTCCGCCAAAACGGTCGGAGCAAATCCCGAATTCCGCCGAAACGGTCGGATAAACTCCTCGAGTCATGCCGAAATGGTCGTAGCAATTTTGGTTTTCTTGGTAAAGTTCTTGTTTCAGAGTGACTTGCTATTTTCCGCTGAAATGGTTGGAACATTTAAAATTTGGTTCCGAAATAGAAAATGGCGCTCCAAAAAGTTGGTAAGTTCACGCTTTGGTGTAAAATGGAAAGGACTTCGATACGTTTCGAGGTGAAGAGAACATGTGTCGACGAAAAAGGAAGGTCAAAGTAAAATTGAAAAACACACCGAAACCTGTCGCTGCGAAAAGAAAAAGGCGTCGAAATGCGTCGCTGACGAATGACGAATCTCGCCGAGTGAGAAAACATAAAGGCTCCGAAGTAAGGAAAAAACAAAGCTAAAAGGGGATCCCATAAAAGGATCGGCGGAAAATGCCAATTCACGCTGAAATGCTTCAACGACAAATGCCAATTCACACCAAAACGCTTCAGTGGAAAATGCCAATTCACGCCGAAACGCTTGGGCGAAAAATGGGAAAAGTGCCGATATGCTTCGGCGCGAAAATGAATTCGCTATGATGCCTAAGGAGGGAATAGTTAAAAGTTTTACACCGAAATGACCTTGACCGATTGGTGGACCCCACCAGCATATGCTCTCATGCATTTATTACTAGGGTTCATGGGGTTATATAGAGGGTAAAAATAGTTTTTTACAAACACCGTTTGCAACCGGAGCCTCCATCATACAATAGATGCCGAACGCTGTTGAGCATTTCTTTTTCGACCAGTCTTCAACCACTAGGTAGGTTGTATTTTTCCATTGTGTTCGAAACAACATCCTGTCATTGGCACTCTACCCATGTTTGGTTATCTAAGTATTTGTTTTTTTATATATATTTCGAAATTCCTTAGGCAAACCGTTATTTGTCTTCTAGTTGGGCATGGGTTAAACATTGTCGATAGCTTTCTGGTGGCACTATAAGTAGATTTCGCTTGGCCAAACCTTGCTAGGGTTCTTCCCATCCGAACGAATGCCTTGGGCTATACTTACAAGCCGGTGATATCCATCTCAATGGCTCATATGATGCCTTCTAGTTGACCTAACTATGTGGGGTGGTATACCACGGGTAGTAGAATGAGTGCCTATCCTCCACGACCTTCCATGATTGATTTTCCTTCCAAATGTGAAACCGCCATCACAAAGCCCTAATTCTCATACCCCAACTATCAGTTGATTCAGTAGATACGACAATTTTGAACAAGCGCTGCCCAGTTTTAAAGTTTTTTGTTTGTTGTCTGAACATTCGTGGCGCTGCTTCTTTTTGCTTCCCACCGTCTCTTGATACCTCACCATCGACGAAACATTTTCATTCCTTTTCATTTCCGCAACCTGTGTAGTGAACATTGTTAAGAGAGGACAGTCCCGGGGATCCAAAACTCATTTTTTCTATAGGTCCGATTAACAACAAAAAACATACTAAGAGTAGTAGAATTTATAGTTTAAAGCCCAGTGCATTGCGCAATTTTTGTTTGGACAACCTAAGGGGATTGGAATGAGTTGTGTACTTTGAACTTTCTAATATATTTAAAGAGTTAGAACCCCAAATATTTTAAGGAAAAAATCAGGTTTTTTGTACTTTTTGATCATTATTTGTCTTCTCTAAAAAAAAATTGGTTTGCAATAACTCTTCCAAAAATGAAATATGATTGGGATAATGAGACCATCTTTTGAGGAAATTTTGGTGACATTTTAGAGAGATCCCACAAGAAAATTCAGTTACACATTGGCTATTGCACACAAGTGTGCATTTTAAAACAGAGCCAACATAACCAACATCCACCAGGCACCATGGAAGTAATAAATTTTCCAACTTCATCTTTCGGTAAACAATATTGATAAGGGATGTCTTTACGTGCTTATTGATTCTATTGCTTTAACAATAAAATGTGCTCATACTTTCAATGTCTTATTAGGATTTAGAAATGCAAAAAAGAGTTGCTAAGCGAAAACGCAAGATAGCTGAAGTTGTCTCTGACACAGAGATTGTTGCAGACACTCCAATGGAGACTATATTTGAAGACACCAAAGCCACGAAATGAATCATCCCAAAATAAAAATGGGGTGAAATATATCATCTCATCAGAGATCATAATGTACTCGATGCATCCATTGAAGAGATGATGGTGTATCAAAATGTCAAGAAATCTAGTCTCCATAAAGAAGCTACCGACTAGAGCTTTTCCCATGTTCTGAAGTCATCAGATGAATTCTACCCTACATAGACATAGGAACAAGGATTATCTACAATAGAAGAGATGAAGGGTTTGCTTCATTCCAACCCAGTCACATCGCTGCGGCATATTTGTTAGAAAAACAAGATCGAAGAAGAATAACAATAAAGAGAAATGCAAATATAATCACACAGACACATTACAAGAGAGACACCAATATATCGTGGTTCACCCAAGATGGGCTATGTCCACATTGAAATTGCCAGTCCTTATTATTATACGATCCAACAAATGAAGGGATACAACCTGTAGCACATCCGCTGCACTTCCTCTTCACTGTCTCACAGTCTCCCTTCACGATCTCAGAGATATTTACAATGCATAATACCTAATACATTTTACGCTAGTCGTATTACAATGTCTTTCTTTTATAGGGGAAATACAATGGGAAAATACCACAGGATACCCAAAACCATGGGTCCGCAAAACTGTTGGCCAACAAAGATCCCAATTTTTTATTATTATAAAAAGCCCCAAACTCCAAGGTTGGAGAACGAGTGTACAGTGCTTTTGCATATCATATAAAGCTGGGGTACACGGTTGAGACAATATCATCTATGAGACTGGAAGATATGGATCCACAACCAACAATATCGATTACCATCACCCAAATTCATGATGACGGAGGACTGGATCAAAGGTGTGAATATAGACCACTTTGAATATGCCAAGAAGATGATGATCCCAGGAAAGCATATGAGGCAGAGAGCTAGTAGAGAACATGGCAGCCAAAATCGGAGGACACCGTTCAAAACCATATCTTTGATGTTGAGTAGAGTTTTCGGTAGAGCAAACAGGAACATATACAAGCTCAAATGGGTACCACTGATGTATCATATAGCCTTCCATGGCACTATTTTCAATTGGGAATATATTATCTCCGAGAGCATGGCGTCGACAATAGCTACAACTCAAGGAGGAATGACCCAAAATAAAGAAGAATTTTCATGTCCTCATACCTTATGGATTGCATACTAGTCATACATCCTTTCCCTAAACTAGGCTGTGTGTGGAATCAAGCTGAATCCCCCCTTTATGTGGTCTATCAGATCACATGGCACCACAAATATGCGAGCTACTACAAGCTTGTCTATGAAGAACTTGTTATTACTTTGGATTGGTTGATTTTTAATGAAGAACCAAATTTCCTGTTTGATAATGCTCTAACAATCATAAATGATTATGGATATTACTACTTTTCTATGGAAGGCACCTACATCAGGATGTATGGGGTTACCAAAGCCCCGTCTCTAATGCCTAAATATGTGACTGATTTTGTAGTGCACAAGGAGGCAGTGAGACATGTTTTTATTAATGGGATATGCATCTTTTTGAATGAGCATGAGATGGACTCTTTCCCACCATTACCATTTGTTATTGGGGCCTACAATTTTCCCAAGGTGAAAGACACAGAAGTTTTCAGCAAAGAATTAGAAGCGTTCCATTTTGGAGAAAAGGTTTCGTGAGAAATGATAGTCAGCAAAAGGTCGCCCAACATTGTTTGTTGTGCAAAATTAACTTTGAATACACATATCACTTCCTTAAGGACGAGGAGGTGTATCGGAGGGCGAGTAATATGACCGAGCTAAATAAACATTTTGTTTGGAAAAGTGGAACCGGCCTTAGTCATGTTGCTAGTATTGCTAAAGAAGCTGAATTGCAAAAGCAAAGAGTAGAAGCCGAGAGGCTACAGGAAACAAAAATAGAAAGGCAGCGAAAGGAAGAAACAAAAAGGAAACAAAGAGAGGAGGTAGAGAGGTTACAGGCTGAAGAAGCAGATAAACAAAGGAGATAAGAGGAAGATAAAAGACAGGCAGAAGAAGAAAGAAGAGAGAGAGAGAGGAAAAGGAAGCAACCGATCAAGAAAAGATAAAAGAGGAAGAGGACAACTCCAAGGAAGATGTGGAAAGAGAAGAAGCCCAAGGTGGAGGTACAATTCCCCAAGACATGGATATAGACCCACCAGGAGTTTTAGGAGTCATGCTTACCGGGGGACACCTCCCATTTGTAGAGCTTGGGCTCATCCCTTTCTATCCATCCAAACAACATATCATGGAAAAGTTAGACACCATAATATTTGATTTGAGGAGGAAGACAATCACCAGAAGGTCAGAAAAGAGATTGAAGATGGGTGCATAGCCTAATGTGGTCACTATTCAAGAGAACACCATCATGGAAGGCACCCACAAAGACCCCAAGTTCACAGCATTAGCGAACGTAGTAGCTGCACAAGAAAGTGCAGATAATGTGGATAAGTTGTTGAATGACATTGAGCGCAACAAAGAAAAAATGTTGAAGCTAAAAGATAACTTAGTGAAAGTGTGAGGTGAGGGAATTGATCTGAAAAGGAAGCATGAAGCATGAGTAAAAGACCGAATACGGTTTGATTATCAGGATCTATAAACTGAAAAGGATGCTTTAACTGTACAATTAATGATCATGGAGGGCGGAAGAAGTGTTTTGACACCCGCATAAGTGAATTGAAAGGGAAATAATCAACATCGAATCAACAGGTTGAAGAATTGAAAGTTCATATGGATGAGCTAATTAAGGATAAGGAGTCTTTATTAGAATAGGTCGAGTTGGAAAAAAATCAAAAACATGATATGACCCCTTTCCATGAGCAAGCATGTAAAATACTGGAAAAGATAGGCCACTCAGAAGAATTGATAACCGAAGAAATCTATAAAATGAAACAAATGATAGTAAGAATGAAAGGGATTGTTGCAGAATATTTGGTGAAAAGATAGAGGTTGGTTAACACTGTGAATAAGATAAAAAAGAAGATGGCTTGGAGGAAAGAAAATGCAGACTTCCTTGATCACCTCCCAAGCAAGACGACCGCAGATCTTAAATTAGATATGACACTCCTTGAATTTTGTAGGAAATATTCCAGGAGGATGTATGTAGTAATACCTAAATCCATTGAAAAGTGTGTAGGATCCTACAAGAGAATTTATCAAATTCATGAAAAATGTCATCTTGCCATGGTTCCAGATATGGACAAGCTGCCTACAAAAGATCAACGCTTAATGGAGCTGCAGAATGGATTGAGGGAAGAAATGGAGTATATAAGAAAGCTGGATGTACTGAAAGAAGAAGAGCTCTATCAGTATATTGGGAAGGCATCCATAAATTCATATTTCCTAGAATACACCTACAAAGCCGTCGTAGAAGGAGTGATCAATGTAGAAAAGGAGCTATCCTATCATGAAGTATCTTGAAATTATTAGAACCTCTCCAATGTAATATTATATTCGAAGAGGTTGACTTGTGGGATAATTATCTTTCTAGTTTAAGGGCCCACCATGGAATTCATTTTTAATTGTAATTAATTGCATTTCTTGTGCAAACACTAGAGGACAAATTAGGGTAGTCCAAAGGTTTGGGGACAGTTGAAACGAACGGTCATGTAAAGATAAAACCTTTTGTAATATAAATATATGGGAGGGATACTAGAGAAAAGACTTTTGATAGCATAATAGAAGATGGACATTTTGTAAGATAACTAATTTTCTGCTAATGAAAAGGAACTATTTGCTGGGAAAAGCGTGCACATAGATACTTTGCGTGGAATGTCAAATGTGGAACTATTTCTTCTTTCATTCGTAACTCATACTGTGAGATTGTTCTAACTTTATTGAACTACTTAAAATGGTGATGAATGATTTCATTTTCTATGCAAATGTTTATGTGTTAACCGAGTAATAAATTCTTTTAATTATATCGAAGCTATCTTTGGTATCTTTTCTGCTGTAAATGTGAACACTTTGTTTGAACAACTATTTGTTGGGTTGGTCTGAACATTTCCAGCTTATTACTCTTACTTCAAATTTGCTCCCTGCAGGGATAGATTAGTTAGTCTAGAATATAATTTAGCGAATTGATAAGGTAGAAGTGGTAAGACGTAGGTAAGAACCTACGCATCACTTGTGAGGATTCTTCCTGTGAGTTCTAGGTTAAATGCATTAGTTAAAGCACCTGCATATTCATACTTTAAAACTAAAACTACATAAATGGTGGGCCGGGCTGAACCAGTAACACAAAACAAACACACCTACGGTAGCCGGACCATTAACCGGGTGGATTCCCCATACCAAACAGTGAGTGATGTAATTGGTGTCATTTATTGGGGAGAATCCCTACTGTCGATGCTAAGATTTTCTGGGAATCAATAGAAGGAGAAGAAACAATTGGGCTTGGAGGACACTTTAGTTTAGCAACAACTTCTAGGGTTATAGTATCCATTGCTACCCTTTCCAAATGTAGAAGGGAAATAATTGATATTTTATAGTTGTAAAATCTATATCAAGGCACTAGAAGATACACATATCCACATTTCTATTACTCTCTCCCTCTCTCTCTCTCTCTTACACACACACACACAAATAATCCACACAAAGGAGGGATGCAAACATTGAGCAAGAAGACATAATCACCCCACAACCAACCAATCATTATGTTAGTAGAGGGGTTTCTACCTCTTTGGACATCCTCGTTAGCATAATGATCATGGAATATTGGGTGTCCCCATTGGAATAATGATCATGGTATATTGGAGATGAACCAATTATCATTACCAATGTGGGATAGGATGGAAACCCCCAATGGCATAAGGATCATGATATATGGGGCCTTAACCAATTGCCACAACCAATATGGGATATGAAGGAAGAATATTACTTGTAGAAGATATTCCAAGATAAGATACCATTGTTTTTAATTCAAGTACTTTATTTATGCAAGTGTGCTAGATTCATAGATTAGTGTGGTTGGAACCATAATGTGTTTACTTTCTTTACATTTTTTTAATTGCTATACTTTCTGCAAGTGTGTTTCAATTATGCAAGAGTGGATTGATATACTTACTGCAACAATATTAGACAACCAATGTTAGAAAAGAAACTGTTGCCTACATAGACTTTGAATGATAACCTTGAAACAAAGAGACATGCCCTTGTTGATAATTCATGTTTTGGAATTGATTGTTTTAATAAGCATTAATTTACCCAACATTTTGGTGCCGTTATTGCATAGGTTATTAAGGGCACAAAATTACAACCTAAAATTGGTTTTAATTGCATTTTCTCTGATTCTGCTGAGGTTTGATCAATAAAGTTAGAAGGTAAGAACCTACACACCCTCCACCAATTTCCGTAGTGATATTTCCATGGTGGACTCTCGTCCCACCAGTATCAGAGTACATAGAGCATGCTTTAGAGCTGTTTCTGGTTATGCTAAGGATTGCAAAATAAAGACGAAAGGTAAGAATCTACACATATACCACCAATTTTTGTAGTGAAATTTACGTGGTTGTAATTCCCCCATGCTTAAGCTTTAATAATTGTTTTGACTAAGGTTGAGAAATTCGAATTTGTGACTAAGTGAGAAAAATACATTATTATTATTTTATATTTTCAGCAAGCTAGCAACTTGCCATTTGGGATCTTATGAAGGCAGTTGTAAAAGAGAGTTAAAAACACTTATATTTAATATATGGAAAGTTGGAACCACCATGTTGGAACTTGGTAAACCATGACCCCATAGGTGGGGAACATAGGCCCGCTACTCAAGAAAGGAAGGTGACAAATGTCATAAAGCTATTTTGAGGAACCAACCTCCTAAGATATAGGATAGGATCCAAGTCCAACCAATTTCCGAGGAGAGAAAGTTGGGCCTTGAGTAAGACCTAGGAAAATCTTATTTATAGGCATATGTGTGAGGGAAGGACACTACCTAGTCTGCATGGGAATTTGTTGTGTGAGCACTGGAATGTGTTAGGCATATGTCCCAAGTTGAGAGCTTTGCTGAGAGAGGAAGATCTGGTTCCTAGAGTTGAGACTAAGGTTCTTTGTGGGTGAAAGAGTTCTACTTCAGAGAGAGAAGGATATGTCAGTCCCTATGGTGTCATGGTTCATGCTTGGGGGTGATTGTTGAACAAGTATATTAGCTTCTCGATGGTCTATGGTTGGTTGGAATGCGGTTGTTCCAACTCCAGTTTCTGCTACAAGCTCATAAGGTTCATCTATGTATCTAATGTATTTATTCCCATTTATATTCTAATTTACTTGTTTCAGTTCTGCTATTTTATACTTTTTGTAGTAGGTTATCTTTCATATCTTATTAGTAGTTATTCTAAATAGTTCATTTAAATATTTTATGTTTCTATACTATACGAGACAATTTTCATTATTCATAACCACTATATAAGCACCAAAGCATGGATAACGAGTAGGGCCACAAGTTTAGGTTCGACTTGTTCTCTAGTTATCAACTCATTCAATCCCGATAACTCCAACAAAAGAGAATGCAAGCAATCAAACTGACAAGTATAAACCTCTAACTAAAATAGGTTACAAACTCTATTCTAAAGATGCATAAAACATATGAAATTGGAGTACACTCTATAAGTTAAGCTGCAATGTGAGACAACGGTTACAACCATAACGACCTCTGCTTAAAATAATAAGAAACAATAATAAATAGCCCTCACACCCATCAACAGGGTAACTGAAGCTAAGCTTTGACCCCTGGGGTTAAAAACGTTGTAACCAAAATCAAATCCCTCAGGCCAAAAGTGATATACAATATAAGAAAGATAACAACGTTTAAACAGTTAATGAAATACATTGCAACTAGAGTCAATGATAGTGCATTAAGAAACCACATGATATAACCTTGATCGACTACAGTTCAAATCTCTTTCATAACCAATGAGATGAGTGGTTTGGAGGTTAACTTCATACAACCACAGGATCAAACCTCTCAGAGGCTTAAGAAAAAGTATAGCAAGAAAATAAGAACTGCATAACTTAATTCTAGCCGAGGTTAGAAACCCCGGACGAACCATAAATTCATCGAAATAGAACTAAATGATAAAAAGAGTAGGTAAACATCATGCTTACAAAACAAATCTTATACATAGAATGGAACAAAGTATATTTATTAACAGACAAGGATAAACCTTATAGCAGTAGCAAAGTTTACAACGATGGCGTGAAGTTGGTAGGAGGAGCCCACGAAATAGTAACAAGGTTAAAACCCTAAACACCACGCCACCACGACAGCCAAACTCCCGAACTAATGGTGCAAGTTTGACGAGATTTCCAGAGTGGCATCAAAATCGTCAAATGGTATGAGAACTTGGATATGGTTCACACAAGAAGATACAGTGTGATATTTAGTTAAAAGCTCAATTAAATGCAATGAGGCCGTGACAGTAAGGCGTGGAGTCCACCAACACTCCTACCCAGGAACCTCTTCCTTAGTCTATATTTGTAAGTGTGGGTGCAAAGCACCAAACAAATAGTATAATTGGTGAGTCATATAACATCGAACCCATTTGGGATTCGAATGGGATGCATACCATAGTTTATATGGTAGTAATATGGTTCATAAAATAAGTTTATATATATATAATAATTAGAGTTATGTCACTAAGATAGGATTGGTATGCCGTAGAATTCATAGTTGATATGTACATGAATAAACTTAACTGCTACTAAGAAATCTTCATGACAATAATTCCATCAACCAAGAGATTACAAGATAAGTCAAAGATTACAAGCAGTGACAATGGTGATGGTGATCACCTTAACAAGAAGGATATTATGGTTGAATAAGTAAACATGCGACAAGAAAGGAAACATAGAATAGTAACGTTAACGGTTCCATACATAGATAGTAATAAAAAATTTAAGTAATGTTTTCAAGTGATGTTTACATATTGTATAAGAGCTGAAGTTTCAATACTATGGCCTACATAGGCACACACAAGTAATTTCTACAAAACAAATTGAATTAACAAGTGAAAATGTTTTTTTGTTACAAACCAGATCCAATTATATTCTAACTGTAGTAGTTTAGAAATTTAATTTATGAACACGGAAGGAGAACATGTTCATCTAGAAGAGATGAACTAGCATACATCGGAGGTCAACCTGGTTGTATACCTCAACAACAACAATGGATAAAGTACACCCTCCGAGGTGTTAGAAACCATGAGGAGTCTAATTGCAGAAATTAGAAGCTACAAGACTAATAATGAGAAGTTGTTAAAAGCACATGAAGAGTAGCAAGAGATAAATGAGATTTTGTAGCAAAATATGCTCAGTATTAAGAAGTAGAAAGAGAAAACCTGTCCCGAAATTGAAGTGAGACAAAAACTAGATTTGCAACCTATTACTGATGAAACAACTGAGTTTGATAACTCCTCAAACAAGAGAGATACCGAAATAGAGGATGGATTAGAAACAATGAAATCAAAACTTGAAAGAAAGAGGAAGTTTCAAGAAGATATTGTGGGAGAGTTTAAAAATATTAGAGTCCCCACATTCGATGGAGAGACCAAAACATGGGATGGAGCAGAGGCTTGGATCTTGGGAATGAGCAAATACTTCCATCTCTACAATTATTCCAGCAACATGAAAGCAAGGATGTCCATTTATAATCTAAATGGAAAGACCGACATATGGTGGCAAGACTTAAAGTTGGTGAAAGGGATGAAGGAAAAACAAATGGACTCGAAAATTTTCAAGAAGTCTTTTAGACAGAAGTACTTATCAGAGAGGTACTATGAGAACAAAATGAAAGAGTTTTATGAATTGAAACTTGGCACTATGTCCATGGAGGACATGATCAACAAGTTTCTAGAGCTGTTACATTATGTGCCATACATCAAAGAGGAGAAGAAAAAGATTCAACAGTTCTTGTCTTGTTTACCCCAAGCTTACAAGGACACGATTGAGTTTGATGACCCAAAAACATTGGAAGAAGCCATGAGTAAATCAAGGTTGTGTTATGATCAATACAAGCAACTAAATGAGACTCCAAAGGCATGGAAGGATCATTAGAGAAAATTTGGTGTCTAAAATGGGCCTCATAAGAATACGATCCACCTCATAAGAAAACGAGCTACCTCATAAGAAAAAGAGGCATTGAATTCAAGAACCAATAGAATTTCAAGAAAATAGTCAAACATAATGGTTGACATGGCATATTTGACGTTAAAAAAGCTATTTTTTAACTCATATTTTATCTCCCTATCATTTTACTCAAATTTCGAGCCAGAGCACTCATCGGATGCGCAATTAAATTCCACATCCAACGAGTACCCACACTGCATGCTATTGAGGCACCCCACCTTATGGAAAACGAGAAATACATAAAAAAAATGTGTTACACATTTTGTTGATGTATTTATCATTTTTCGTTGGGTGGGTTACCTCAAACGTATGCAGTGTGGGTACTCGTTGGATGCAGAATTTAATTCCACATCCAACGAGTGCTCCTGCTTGAAATTTGAGTAAAACGATAGGTAGATATGTTGAAAATACAAAGAAAAAATGTAGTTTTTTTCTCTTTTCCTCCAAAATTCATAACTATTATTTTAGTTAATATTTTATTATTTCCCTTAGGAGGCCCATTTTAGACCTCAAATTTTCTCTAATATGATAAGTCAAGACATGTATAATAGAAGGAAGAAAGGATTTAAACTGCCACCTTTAATAAACATGAACAAGGGGTTTCATGGAGGAAATTTCAACATAAATTCAAATCATCCAGCAGCAAGTGGACCAAAATCAACATAATTTGATAGTAAAAAAGCCAATGAAGCAACCAATGAAGCCCTAAAGTGTTGGGGGTGTGTCAAACCACAGAGGTTTCGAAACTGTCCCAACCAGAATCACAATCCTAAGACTATATACGATCTGCAAGAAGCCACCACAATGTGTGACATAGGCAGAAGTGTGCACAAGATCAACACTGCCCTTGACAATTGTCAAGCTGATCATCAATCTTCCATGGTTGAAGGCGAAGGTAAACTCTATGACTGAATAGTTTCCATTTTAATAGATCCAGGGCATAGTTTGAGTTATGTCGCTCTTATTATTGCTGAAAATTGTAAACTACATAGGAATATCCATAAAAAATCTTGGTTAGTATAGCTAGCTATAGGAACCAAGAGGAAGGTGACTGAACTAGTTGTAAATTGCACCCTGGAAATGAATGGAATGAACACTAAGTTAAATATAAATATTTTTCCTTTAGGATCTTACAATATCTTAATAGGCATGGATTGGTTAGAGGCTCATCAGGTAGTTTTAAACGGCTATAATTTTTTTTTGAGTGTCTAGATGACAACTTGCATCCTAGAACAATCCAAGGCATCCCAAGGGCTGTTAGTTGGAGACATATTTCAGTAGAAAAATTGAAGAAATTTGCTAGGAAAGGTTGTGAATTATACACAGTCCATATCGGATATGATTCCGAACATGACAACAAAGTGTCTCTTGAAGACTATGCAACCCTACGAGAGTATAGGTATGTATTTCCCGATGAGATTCCATGGCTGCCACCAAGAAGGGACATAGAATTTACCATATACTTGGTTCTGATATTCACACCAGTCTCAAAGGATCCTTATAGAATGAGCATTCCAAAGTTAACTAACTTAAAGATGCAACTCCAAGAGATGTCAGACAAAAGTACATAAGATAAAGTGTATCCCTATGGAGAGCACTGGTGTTATTTGTAAAGAAGAAAGATGACACATTCAAGATTTGTATCAATTACGAACAACTAAACAATATGACAATTAAAAACAAGTACTCTCTACCTAAAATAGATGATCTATTTGATCAGGTTAGAGGAGCAAAAGTCTTTTCCAAAATTGACTTAAGATCTGGTTATCACTAGGTACGAATTAGGGATGAGGATATCCATAAGAATTCTTTTAGAATAAAGTACGAGCATTATGAGTTCGTAGTAATTCCGTTTGGACTCACTAAGGGGCTGGTGCAAGGTAATTATACCCACTTATGACGTGTTAGTTGCAATGGACTTCTGGAAAAACATAAATTTGATCATTAAAATGAATTATTAGAGGTACCTACACAAATTTTTAGAATAACAATGTGAAAATATGAAACATAGATAATCGGATCACCTTTTGGAATATATAACTTTTATTTATGGAAATTAGGTATAAATCCAAAAAATGGTGTTCTTCTAAAATCCGTATGCTATTTTTTCTGCAAAACATAATGCATATGTTTGCATTAGGCCCCAGGTTTGATATGCAAATTGTCAATTTTTGTGAAAAAAATTATGTAGAGTTGTAGATAGCAGGAATTTCTTGTGCAACACTATTTTTGCAAAATTTTCAAAGTTAATTTTATACTTTTTTAAAATTAAGGAATTCAATGAATCCCTAAATGACAAGGTCAATTGCTAGGCTCTGATATCATGGTCTTAACATAATCAATCAACTTTTTTTTAGTGCATAGGTCTTCCTGTATACTTGTGTGGGTTCTTTTCTATTTCCGAAATAGGTGAGTCAATCAAAAGCTATAGCCAAAACACCGTTGACCTATGTTTTATATAAATATGACATGATTGCAAAAAAAGAGAAAACAATAACATATTTATTAAAAAAATATATATTTGGAATCTGCACACACAATTCTATAAGTGTGTGTAGTTTCATTAGCAGTGGACAAGTTGAGCATATACAGAATCAAGGTCGAAAAACATGAAGTTACAGAACATGATGTGATTTTCTATAATGCAATCCGAGCCATAAGGGTTGGCATTATGAAGCTAAAACTAAACTTGCCAACTCATCCTCCCCGGAGATGGAAAAATGAAATTGCACCCCCAAAAAATTAAATTTAGGAGCATTTGCACATAGCTAGTGTGTGTGTGTCAATAGTGCATGCGCGTTAATAGTGTGTGCGCATTAATAGCACACACATGCTACTAATGTGCACACACAATTATTTATAGTGATTTAATAGTTGTATATCATTTCTCCCTCCCCCACTCTCGCTATATATCAATTTCTCTATATATCCCCCACCCCCCCTCTCTCTATCACCTCCCCTCTCTCTCCATCTCTCCCTAAGCCCCCTCTCTTTTACCCTAAACCCTAACCCCTCTCTCTCTCCCCACCCCCTGTAGCTCATATATTTGTCTCTCCAACTCCCCTCTATCTTCCTCTCCACCCAGCCCCCCCCTCTTACCCTCTCCCCCTCTCTTCATAACCCCCCTCCCTCTATAATCCCACTCCCCTTTGCATCCCATCTCTCTCTATGAACCCCTCTCTCTTCCTATCTACCCAAACCCCCCTCTCCCTCTCTTGATAACCCTCCTCCTCCTCCTCCTCTCTCTCTCTCAAGCCCCAACCCCCCATCTCTCTCCATCCCCACCTTTCTGTAACCCCCCTCCATCTCTCTAACCCAACCCCCCACTCTTTCTCTCCTACTTTCCATAACCCCCCTCTCCCTCTCTTGATAACCCTCCTCCTCCTCCTCCTCCTCTCTCTCTCAAGCCCCACCTTTCCCTAGCCCCAACCCCCCATCTCTCTCCATCCCCACCTTTCTATAACCCCCCTCCATCTCTCTAACCCAACCCCCCACTCTTTCTCTCCTACTTTCCATAACCCCCCCTCCCTCTCTATAACCCCACCCCCCCTCTCTCTCAACCCCCCATATCTCCCTATACCATAAATCCTAGCCCGTCTATCTCTCTATACACCCTCTCTGTTACCCTAAACCCTAACCCACTCCTTTCTCTATCTCTATAAGCCCCACTCTATCTCCCTCCCTCTCTCCTCTTTCCCTTCTCTCCCTCTCTCTCTTTCTCTCTCTCTCTGTTTTCCCCCCTGATACCTAGCCTTACATGCCTTCTATCTCTATAAACACCCTACCCATAACCCCCCCTCTTTCTCATAACCCCTCTCCCCCTACCACTAACCACATCCCCTCTCTCTCTTGCACCAAACCCCCACTTATCACCCTCCTACCCCTACCCCCCCACTCTCTCTCCCCCCTACCACTAACCACCTCCCCATCCCTCTCCCTCTTTATATCTCTCTTCCCCCTACTCCCCATACACATAAATTCCAATCTCTCTCTCTCTCTCTCTCTCTCTCTCTCTCTCTCTCCATGATACTCCCATTACCCATAACCCCCAGCATTAACGTTATCTCTCTCTCTCTCTCTCTAAATCACTAACCCCCAATATATCTCTCTCTCTAAACCCTTAACCCCCAATCTCTCTCTCTCTCTTTCTATCTCTAAACCCATAACCACCGATCCCTCTCCCTCTCTCTCCCCGCCTCCAAACCCCCACTTCTCACCCTTCTACCTCCACCCCCCCTCTCTCTCTCTCCCCTACAACTAACCACCTCCCCATCCCTATATCTATCTATTTATATTCCTCTTCCCCCTACTCCCTCCTTACCCTTAATCACCCACTCACTCTCTATCCCTCGGTCCCTCACCTACTCCTACCACTAGCCATCACTCCCCTATCTCTCTCTCTCTCTAAAATCCTAAACCCTCAATATATTCATCTCTCTCCCCTACTCCCCTTACCCATAGCCCCCCACCATTAACCATCGACACTCCCCCTTTTAATCTCTCTCTCTCTCCCCCAAACCCCCACTCCTCACCCTCCTACCACTAACCCCCTCTTCTCTCCACCCCCCACCACTAACCACCTCCCCATCCCCCTCTCTCTATATCCCTCTTCCCCTTACTCTCCCTTACCTTTAAGCATCCACTTGCTCTCTCTCCCTCGGTCTCTCACCTACTCCTACCACTCACCACCACCTCTCTCTCTCTCTATCTCTCTTTATATACATATATAAACCCCTAAATTTCAATCTCTCTCTCTCTCTCTCTCAACCCCTAACCCCCAATCTCTCTAATCCCCTAACCCTCAATATCTCTCTCTCTCTCTCTCTAAAACCCTAACCCCCAATCTCTCTCCCCCCCACCAAACCCCCATACCTGACCCTCTTACCCCTACCCCCACTCTATCTCTCTCTATCCCCTACCACTAACCACCTCCACTTTCCTTTCTCTCTCTCTCTATCCCTGTCCCCCCTACTACTTGTACCCTTAACCACCCCTTCACTCCCTCTCTCCTGGTATCTCACCTATTCATGACCACTAACCACCACCACTAACCGATATCTCCCTCTCTTGATCTAAACCCCATCCCCCCAATCTCTCTCTCTCTCTCTCTCTCTCTCTCTCTCCCCTTAATCCCCCTCCCCTCTACCACTAACCAAACCCACCAAAACATCTCTCTTTATCTCTACCCCTATCCCACATTCCCTCCCCCATACCACTAACCTGCTAATTTTTTATCTTTAATTCAGAAATGAAATAGTACTTCAAATCAAATAACAATGATACAAATAAGCAATCACATTCAACACATGAATTTACCCTAGGGAAACCCTCTATGAATTGAGGGAGAAAACCCCAAAAAAACCTTCCTTAGTATATTGATAGATAGAAGAGAATGTCTTTTACATCAAGCACCCCTGGTGCAATTATAGAGTAAGATAAAGATAAAGAAGAGAGACTCAAAATAATATCTTGCACAAAGAGAAGCGCATTTTGTTCAAGGGAGAAGAGAATTCGCTTCACATTGAATTCATCAATCCGGTATAACATATTTATATATTCTTCACATTCATTGAATTCTATTTTTATCTTCTGACTTCATGATGAACTCGCCCTCCATATGGATGTATTGATCTTGTAGGAAGAAGAGTGCCACACTTCTCGTGTAGTGCATTAACTCACTGAACTGAGTCTTAGGATGAACTTGCCCCTTAATTGAAATATTGCCTAATTAGTTAGGTGGTTAACTTAAGTGTCGTCAAGAAAATGTCACAACTCAAGTGTTGTCTTTTAGTTTAACATAAGTTTCGTCATGCAACAACACTTAGTTAACTAGATCTTCTTTGTTATCACTTAGTTAACTCTCTTAACTGATTCTTTCTTGTTAACATCACTGTAGTGATCAATTTGAGCTCTCATTTTATTTACTGAATTATTCATTGAAGTTTAACAATTTGAGTTCTCTCTTAATTATTTATTTTATGTGCAATTCAAATTCTCTCATTGCATATCACATATTATATTTATCTATTGTCTTATCTTCATGGTCCACACGTGCAAGCTTAATTATCATATCAAATATACTAAGGAGATTTTCCCAATGATGTGATCATATTGTCCTACTATTTTTCCAAGTGGTTATATGCTAAAGTAATTCACTCTAGAGGTGGTCAATCTCTAAAGGAGACTAATAGATCAACCATGGTTAGTAGTACATCACACACCATACATGCTTTGACATGCAAAGCATCACCTCAACACATGAGGATCTGTCTTGACACACAATACCTTAGCCTTGACTAGCAAGACTGTACAACGTCATCAATTTTACAAACAAAGCACTTTCCTCAACACATGAAGCTTAACCATTCTTGATTCCAAATCAAGATTATTCTCCAAGTTTCCTGAGTCCAAATTAGGCTCCTATAAGGCACTACCTCGACACACGAGGCTCAATATTGACACACAAGATTGGCCTGGAGAATGACTCATGATGCTATAACTTTAACACTCCCTCTCAGCAAGGGAGGCATTCTGTGTCATGCCAAGATTGTCTCAAAAGTACCTATACTTCTTCATGGATAGAGACTTAGTCAACATATCTGCAATCTACTCATCGGTATCAATGTACTGAAGTCTTAAGGCACATCTCTGGACCATGTCTCTGATGTAGTGATACTTTATCTCAATGTGTTTCGATGTGTCATGAAACATATGGTTTTCTGAGATCTTAATGTAGCTTTGATTGTCAGAGCAAATGGATGTAGTCTCAAGCTTATCACTGAAAAACCCATCAAGTAGATTCCTAAGACACACAGATTCTCGGTAGGCGGTACTAGTTGAAATATAATCTTGTTTTGTAGTTCTCTGGGCTACGGATCTCTGCTTCCTGCTGGACCAAGAGATCATAGATGATCCCAAGCTAAAACAAAATCCATATGTACTCTTTCTGTCCACAATATTACCACCCCAGTCGAAGTCAACATATCCAAGTAACGTCACTCCACCATTAGAAGCATATCTGAGTCCATTAGCATTAGTACCTCGAAGGTATCTAAGCACACACTTGGCAGCAACCTAATGTTTATGTCTTGGCTCAGACATGAACTGACTCAATATACTCACTGCATAACATATGTCTAGTCTACTATGTATCAAATACATCAAGGAACCAATGAGATGTCTATACATGGTAGGATCCACTAGATCCGTCGGAATCTGACTCAAGTAGCTTCTTTAGATTAGACACCATTGGAGTAGACATGGAATTATATTCCATCATACCAAATCTCTACAATACATCAACTATGTACTTTCCTTGAGAAAGAAATATCTCATCTTTCCTTTGCCAAACTTCTAGACCAAGAAAATAGGCATAACACCTAAGTCTTTCATTTCGAACTCAGAAGTGAGCTTCCTCTTGCACCGAACTATCTATTGCTCCTATCCAGTAAGGAACAAGTCATCAACATAGAGAACCAATATCAATGGTTGGTTCTTCACAATCTTGAAGTACAGGTTGGGGTCAACTTCGCTTTTGGAGAAGCACAAGCTCACAAGATAACTATCAATCCTTGAATACCAAGGCCTTGGGGATTTCTTAGGCACATACAATGCTTTCTCAATTTTCCATACATGGGAGTCCTTCCCATGAATTAGAAACCCCTCAGGTTGCTGTATGTAAACCTATTCCTCAACCTCACCATTGAGGAAGGCAGTATTCACATCCATCTGGTGAAGTTTACAACCCAAAACTGAAGCACAGGAAATTATTGTTCAGATAGTAGTGTACCTAGCCACAAGAGAAAATGTCTCAACATAGTCTATCCCTTCTTTTTGTGAGAAACCACGAGCCACAAATATTGCTTTATACTTTTTAATACTTCCATAATTTGCATGCTTTATTTTATAAAGCCACTTGGAAGTTACTTTTGACTTCCCATCAGGTTTAGGAACCACTTCCAACACAACATTCTTCATGATAGATTTGTATTCTTCTACCATGGCATATTTCCATACTTAATGCTTCAAGGCTTCCTCATAGGTAGAGGGTTCTGAATCATTGATGTGACTCATCTTTGCTACATATCCTGAAAATATTTCAGGTCTCTTTCACTCTTGGGATGAGCCTGGAGGTGCTCAATGCATTTCTTCCTCTTGCAGAATGTCTCGACACAATGCAGATCTTCTCTTAGAAGGATGTTCATCAAGAAATCAACTTTCGATCAGATCTTTTGGATATTCAGGATTAAGTGGATCTACAAAATCATCTAGATTCTCCCTCTCACCATATGAAAGGGGAGAATCAGAAACTGGATCCTACATCATAGGATTATCATGCTCCTCCATATTTGAATCACACTGAAGTTCTTTGGAGTGCTTGAAGGCAACCTCTTCAAGAAATGTTACATATCTGCTAACTTCGATGTTTCTTTGTCCAGTAACATAGATTCTGTAGGATTTGGAGGATTCACTATATCCAACAAATGTTCCTTTATTTTTGGATGGCTCCATATTTGTCCTCTTCTCTTTTGATATGTGAATGCAAACATGACAACTGAAAATATTCAAGTGTCCAATATCTAGTTTTTCACCAGTGAAAACCTCTTCAGGAGTCTTTTCTCCCAAGATATCATGAGTGTTTCTGTTCTGAATATAAACATCAGTGCTGGAGGCTCCTTCCCATAAGGATGTGGGAAGATCCTGATCACACATCATGGATTTTGCACCCTCACATATTGTTATGTTCTTTCTTTCAACAACCCTATTTTGTTGGGGTTTGTAGGGTACAATTAGCTGTCTTTTTATTCTTGCATATCGATAGAATTCATTGAAGTCATGGGAATCAAACTCTCATCCATTATCATATCTAAAAGCATGAATGTGCTTCCCAACCTGATTCTCAGCCAATGATTTAAACTCTTGAAACTTCTTGAAAGTTTCACTCTTTGCTTTCGGAAAATAAATCCATGACTTGCGAGAGAAGTCATTTATGAAAATCACATAATACAAATAACCACTCAAGGAGGGTGCAGACATAGGACCACATAGATCACAATTAATTAATTCAAGGATCCCCTTGTATCTTTTGGTACTAATTGGAAAATTCTTCTTAATGTTCTTGCCAAGAGCACAGCCTCTACAAACACTATCAAAATCAGATTTAAACATGGGCATACCTTTCACCATATTTTGCAATCTGGGTAGTGCTTTGAAATGGATATGACCAAACCTTCTATGCCACAACTCACAAGGAATGACCGTGTCATGGATCATGGCTTGAATGCATTTTCCAGGAAATTTGTAGAGACCTCCCTCTCTATCTCCAATCACTAATGCAGAGCTCAAGTCTTCATACTTAGGTCATAGGAGCACTTTTTTGTCCATAAAGATAACTATGAATACTTTATCTTCTAGAACTGAAACATACAGGAAGTTATTCTTCAATTAAAGGAAAAATATAATTTCATCCACATGCAGTACATCTCCTTAATCCAACTGAAAAGAAGTGGATCCAATGCCTTGAATCGAATAGGTGGTATTATCTCCAAGCTCCACCTTACAGGAACAATTCTTTTCCTTAAGATATTTGATAGTGCTCCTATATCCAGTCACATGCTTAGATGCGCCACTATCTACCAGCCATGTCTCAGCACTAGTGGTAATGGATCCAAAAAGGGTTGAGACAAGATAGTACTCCTTCTTTGTGTCTTGATCATAAGATGAATTCTTTCTTGTAGGTTCATCTTCTGTGGAAGTAGAAGCATGAAAACTACCCTTGAAATTTCCTCTTTGATTTTCATGGAATTCTCTTGCATAATGGCCCTTCTTATTGCAATTGAAACATTTAACTTTAGACTTATCAAATTTCTTGAAATCATTCTCCTTTTGATTAGAGAATTTCTAGTGATATTTCTTACCTCTTTTCATCCATGTCGTAAGAGCGAGGTTCTCTTATTTGGAGGAAGTATTCTTGCTCTGGATTCACCCTTCTTCTTGTAGGAAATGATGCCACCGTCTCTCAAAGCTAGGTTGCACTTCTCGATGATTTACAATAGCTAAGAATGTCTCTCATGAAGATGGAATTCCATAAAAAACAGTCTATATGATACCATCATCATTGATCGCCACACCAATGCTCGTGAGTTGATCTCTTACTTGAGAGATATTTGTGAAGAAGGAAGCCATAGCTTCGTCCTTTTTCATCCACTTTTCATCTTTGGATTTCAAATATTGTTCTTCAATGCTCTCTTTTGAATGGGTGCCTTCTTCTCATAAATATTTGTCAAAGTGTTGAAGCATTCCTTTGTGGTCTTCAATGGAGAAATCACGGGCATCAAGTTGTCTTTCACAGAGTCATAAATGATTCTCTTTGTTTTGGCTTGATTCTTCTTGAAGGTAATGTGCCTTGCATTAGAATTAGGTTCTTCAATAAAACTAGATACATATCCATGCAAATCATTCTTTTCCAAGATATTCATGATCCTCGCCTTCCAAGTATTGAATTTCAAAGTTCCTTCAAGACGGTCTTTCGGTCTTACTGAGATTGAAGACATAATTCTTCAAGTACTGTGCACACTTAGGATCTACGTAGGCTCAAGATTGATTGTTGAACTTATCTCTTTCACACCCTGAGCTCTGATACCATGTTAATTTGGATCTTGAATTCAAAAATGCAATAGTACTTGAAATCAAATAACAATGATAAACATAAGCAATCACATTCGACACTTGAATTAAACCTGGAGAAACCCTCTATGACTTAAGGGAGAAAACCCCAAAAAAATCTTGCTTAGTATATTGATAGATAGCAGAGAATGTATTTTACATCAAGCACCCCCCGGTGCAATTATAGAGAAAGAGAAAGATAAAGAAGAGAGACTCATAATAATATCCTGCACAAAGAGAAGCACATTTCCTTCAAGGGAAAAGAAAATTCGCTTCGCATTGAATTCATCAATCATGTATAACATATTTATATATTCTTCACATGCATAGGATTCTATTTTTATCTTCTGAATTCATGATGAACTCTCGCTCCATTTGGATGCATCAATCTTGCATGAAGAAGAGAGCCCCACTTCTCATGCAATGCATTAAATCACTAAACTATGTCTTAGGATGAACTCACCCCTTAACTAAAATCTTTCCCATTTAGTTAGGTGTCTAACTTAAGTGTTTTCATGCAAGTGTCGCAACTCAAGTGTCGTATTTTAGTTTAACGTAAGTGTCGTCATGTAATAACAATTTGTTAAATAGATCTTCTTTGTTATCACTTAGTTAACTCTCTTAACCGATTCTTTCTTGTTAACGTCACTGTAGTGATCAATTCGAGTTCTCCTTTTATTTACTAAAGTTTAATAGTTCAAATTCTCTCTTAATTAATTCTTTTACGTGTAATTCAAATTCTCTTATATCTTATCACATCTTATCTTTATCTCTTGTCTTATTTGTAGGGTACACATGTGCCAGCTTAACTATCATATCAAACATGGCTAAGGTGATTTTACCAATGATGTGATCATATTTTCCTACTATCGTTCCAAGTGGTTATATGCTAAAGTAATTCACTCTAGAAGTGGCCAGTCTCTAGAGGAGACTTAATAGATCAACCATGGTTAGTAGTGCATCACACACCATACATTCTTCAACATGCAAAGAATCACCTCAACACACGAGGCACCACCTCAACACATGAGGATCTATCTTGACACAATACCTTAACCTTGACTAGCAGGAGGTTCATCAAGAGATCGAATTTCTATCAAATCTTCTAGCTCTTTAGGATCAAGCGTATATACAAATTCATTTGGATTCTACCTATCACCATCTAAAAGGGGAGAATAAAAAACTGGATCCTCCATCATAGGAGTATCATGCTCCTCCATATCTGAATCACACTGAAGTTATTTTGAGTGCTTGAAGGCAGCCTCTTCATGAAATGTTACATCTCTGCTAAATTCAATGTTTCTTTTTCCTGGAACTTAGATTATGTAAACTTTGGAAGATTCACTACATCCAAAAAATGTTCCTTTCTTTCTGGATGGATCCATCTTTATCCTCTTCTCTTTTGGTATGTGAATGTAAACAAGACAACCAATAATCTTCAAGTGTGAAATATTTGGATTTCACTAGTGAAAACCTCTTGAGGAGTATTTTCTCTGAAGATAGCATGAGGCCTTCTATACTAAATATAAACATTAGTGCTGGAGGATTATTCCCATAAGGATGTGGGAAGATCTTGATCACACTTCATGGCTTTTTCAGCCTCACATATTGTTCTGTTCTTTCTTTCAACAACCCCATTTTGTTGGGGGTTGTAGGGTACAATCAACTGTATTTTAATTCCTGCATCTCAACATAATTCATTGAATTCATGGGACTCAAATGCTCCTCCATTATCATATCTCAAAGCACGAATGTGATTCCTAGTTTGATTCTCATCCAATGCTTTAAACTCTTGAGACTTGTTGAAAGTTTCACTCTTTGCTTTCAGAAAATAAAACCATGACTTGTGAGAGAAGTCCTCTATGAAAAGAACATAATAAAAATAACCACTCAAGGAGGGTGAAGACATAAGACCACATAGATAAGAATGAATCAAGTCAAGGATCCCCTTGTATCTTTTGGTACTACTTGGAAAAATCTTCTTAATGTTCTTTCCAAGAGCGCAACCTCTACAAACACTACCAAAATCAGATTTAATCATGGGACTACCTTTAACCATCTTTTGAAATCTGGGTAGTCCTTTGAAATAGAGATGACCAAGCCTTCTATGCCACATCTCACAAGGATTGACTGTGTCACGGATCATGGCTTGAATTCATTTTATAGGAACTTTGTAGAGACGTCCCTCTCTAACTCCAATCACTGATGCAGAGTTCAAGTATTCATGCTTAGGTCATAGGAGCACTTTGTTGCCCATACAGATAACTATGAATCCTTTAACTTCTAGAACTGAAATAAACAGGAGGTTCTTCTTCAATTCGGGGACAAACAAAATTTCATCCACATGCAATACATCTCCTTAATCCAACTGAAAAGAATTGGATCCAATGCCTTGGATCGAATAGGTGGTATTATCTCCAAGATCCACCTTATAGGAAAAAATATTTTCCTTTAGATCTGTGATAACACTCCTATATCTAGTCATGTGCTTGGATGCATCACTGTCTACCAGCCATTTCTCAACATTGATGGTAATGGATCCAGAAAGGGATGAGAAAAGATAGTGCTCCTTCTTTGTATCTTGATCATCAGATGTATTCTTTCTTGTAGGTTCATCTTCTGTAGTAGTAGAAGCATGAAACCTACCCTTGAAATTTCCTCTTTGCTTTGCATGGCATTCTCTTGCATAATGGCCCTTCTTATTGCAATTGAAATATTTAACTTTAGACTTATCAAATTTCTTGAAATCATTCTCCTTTTGTTGAGAAAATTTATTGTGATATTTCTTACCTCTTTTCATCCGTGCCATGAGAGTGAGGTTCTCTTATTTGGAGGAAGAATACTTGCTCTAGATTTGTCCTTCTTCTTGTAGACAATCATGCCACAATATTTCAAAGTTAGGTTGCACTTCTTGACCATTTACTGCAACCAAGAATGTCTCTCATGAATATGGAGGACCATAGATAGTAGTCTATATGAGATCATCATCATCAATCATCACACCAGTTTCCACGAGTTGATCTCTTACTTGAGTTATCTTTGTGAAGAAGGAAGCCACAACTTCGTCCTTTTTCATCTTCATATTTCAAATCTTGTTCTTCAATGCTCTCTTTTGATTGGGCGCCTTCTTCTCATAAATATTTGTCAAAGTGTCGAAGCTTTTCTTGGAAGTCTTCATTTGAGTAATGACGAGCATCAAGTTTTCTTCCAAAGAATCATAAATGATTCTATTTCTTTTGGATTGATTCTTTTTGAAGGGAATGTGCCCTGCATTAGAAGTAGGCTCCTTAGTAACACTAGATACATATCCATCCAAATCATGCTCTTCTAGGATATTCAAGATCCTCGCCTTCCAAGTATTGAATTTCGAAGTTCCTTCAAGATGGTCTTCCATTCTTACTGAGGTTGAAGCCATAATTATTCATGTACTATGCACACTCAGGATCTACATAGGCTCAAGCTTGATTGTTGAACTTAGCTCTTTCACGCCCTGACTTTGATACCATGTTAATTTTTTATATTTAATTCAGAAATGAAATAGTACTTGAAATCAAATAACAATGATACACATAAGCAATCACATTCGACATATGGATTTACCCTAGGGAAAACCTCTATGACTTGAGGGAGAAAACCCCAAAAATGTTAAATTTTCTGAATTTACTTCAATCTGATCTAGGATCTTAACTGAGAGAACAACATGTACAGCATATCTACAGCATATCAATCATGGAGACAATAATGCAAGCACACAAGAGACACAAAGATTTACTTGGGGAAAACCATAAAGGTGAAAAACCCCAATAACTTCCTCAGAGATAGATAGAGCAATGATACAACCAGCCAAGAGAGATAGCCATAACCTAACAGCAGATCCTCCTCCTCCATAAGTGCGCCACTCCTCCTTGAGTGCATGTGTGAGAAGTGAGTGTGCAAATAGAGTGCCTCCCGCACTCTATTTATACTTGACTTGACTTGCCTTTTTACCTAACTCATGTAGGCTCGAACTTAACCACATAACATAATGCTGACTGGGCCGACCCCCAATAGGGTGGTCTAATAACCCTTTGACCCACATGGACGACCCCCAATAGGGTGGTCTAATAACCCTTCGAACCACATGACTTATACAAGGCCGACCCCAACAAGGTGGTCTAATAACCCATCAAGTATAAGTTACGACACTTACAATATAAATGACGACACTTCCGTATAGAGGAATAATAACATCTCTATAGGAATACAATATACATATATGTGAAATACATTCCGAAGTTACATATACATCAACAAAAAAAACCTTCCTTAGTATATTGATAGATAGCAGAGAATGTATTTTACATCAAGCACCCTCGGTGCAATTACAAAGAAAGAGAAAGATAAAGAAGAGAGACTTAGAATAATATCCTGCACAAAGAGAAGCGCATGCCTTTAAGGGAGAAGAGAATTCACTTCATATTGAATTCATCAATCATTTATAACATATTTATATATTCTTCACATGGATCGGCTTCTATTTTTATCTTCTGACTTCATGATGAACTCGACCTCCATATGGATGTATCAATCTTGCGTGAAGAAGAGCACCCAACTTCTCATGCAGTGCATTAAATCACTAAACTAATTCTTAGGATGAACTCGCCCTTACTGAAAGCTTTCCTACTTAGTTAGGTGGCTAACTTAAATGTTTTCATGCAAGTGTTTCAACTCAAGTGTCGTCTTTTAGTTTAACATAATTGTCATCTTTTAGTTTAATATAAGTGTCATCATGCAATAACACACACTTAGTTAACTAGATATTCTTTGTTATCACTTAGTTAACTCTCTTAACTGATTCTTTCTAGTTAACATCACTGTAGTGATCAATTTAGATTCTCCCTTGATTTACTAAAGTATTCACTACAGTTTAACATTTCAAATTCTCTCTTAATTAATTCTCTTATGTGCAATTTTAATTCTCTCATATCTAATCACATCTTATCTTTATCTCTTGTCTTATATGCATGGTCCACATGTGCCAGCTTAATTATCAAATCAAATATACTAAGGATATTTTTCCAATTATGTGATCATATTGTCCTACTATAGCTCCAAGTGGTTATATGCTAAAGTAATTCACTCTGGAGGTGGCCACTCTCTAGAGGAGACTTAATAGCTCAACCATGGTTAGCAGTACATCACACACCATACATGCTTCGACATGCAAAGCATCACCCCAACACATGAGGCACCACCTTAACACATGATGATCTATTTTGACACACAAGATCATCATCACTTTGACAAACAAAGCACTTGCCTCAACACATGAAGCTTTACCATTCTTGAGTCCAACTCAAGATTCTTCTCCAAGTTTCCTGAGTCCAACTTAGGATCCTGTAAGGCACTACTTCAACACATGAGGCTTAATATTGACACACAAGATTGAGCTGGAGAATGACTCATGATGCTATAAATTTAACATAAACCCGCCTCTCTCTCTCCCCTCCTCCACCTAACTCTCTCTCTCTCTCTCTCTCTCTCTCTCTTCCCCCCATTGTCCATCTAACCCACTAACAACCCCCACCACCCCAATCTATTTATTTATCTATCATACAACCCCTACCATTAATCCCCCCTCTCCCTCTCTCTCCCCAACCCTGCTCCTACACTCCTATCCCTAAGCACCCCCCTCTCTCTCACCCCCTCTCTCAAATTCCCAGTTTCTCTCCCTCCCTCCCCACCCCTAACCATTAACCCCTCTCCCCCCCATGTTCACAAAATTAATTGCTTGGAGAGGGGTAGAGTGGAAGAGAAGGAAGTTAAACAGTGTGCACGCGCTAATATCGTGTGTGCGCTATTGAACCACCTCTAGCTCTAACTCTCCATGCATTTAAGGTTGTGAACATTTGATAGTTAATGTTGTAAAAATTATGTAGGAACACACATGAATTATTAGTGCACACGTTTAGTGTCTAAATAAGACATAAAATGACTTTCCCTACGCACCAATTCTTCCTATTTTCCTGTAGGCATCTTTGTAAGCGTGATTTTCTTATTTTCGTGTTCGATCAGTAGAACTTTTTTAGACCTCTTTGACACACCAACTACATTGGGAAATTCTCTGACCTATGTTTGGTAGATTGGAATATTCTTAGACCTCTTGGACACATTGAAACATTCATTTTGCATTGCAAGTAATGAGCAATTAGAAAGGTGTGGTGACATTTATTCTACATGAGTTGTATTTTAGTCATCATTCACAAAAATTCAAAGTTCATTGCATTTGAAAATTCAATACAATCATCAAATACCTCCATTTATCTCACAAATATTTTATTCTTCATGAAATATGTAGAGTTCAATGCATAGGAAATGAAATGAAACAATCATGGACCAAAAATTCTCACATAGATAATCCTTGAATTAAAATGAAACAATCATGAAACACACTTGTCCCTTAGAAATCTATGGCCACTAAGCCCAACAATCATGGGTTATGGAATGAATCCATTATTTCATAGCCAAACCATGCCTTTGGTCACATGAAGCAACCATGTTGGTCCAAGTCCTTAACATGGGGCATATAATACTATTATTGCAAAAAGTTTCACTTGTAAAGCATATACCATGGTTTAGGGCCTTGTTGACGGCCTCTACTTCTCTGTTCAAGCCCTCATTTGAATCCTTGATTTTTTCTCTAAAAAATAAAAAAAAAATCATATAAAATGTTATACATTATATATGTTATGTATTTTAATATAAATTATAACATATATATGTAATACTAACACATAACATATATATTTTATTGGTTAATGTACAAATAGTTAAATGCTTGGACCTTGCATGGATAGATCCCATCAAGTCGACCAATGGATCCTTTTTGAGAAGGAACCCACCAAACCAGTTGAACTAGAGGACCCTTCTATGTTGCAAACTAGTTGTTGAACACATGAAAAGGAGCCCATAGCTGACTAATTTAAACCCATTTTGACAGAGACCTATGACAAGAATTAGCCTCTAGTGTAAATTAAAATAATTTGTCTTTTGAGGATGAGTTAATTCTAGTTTCAATTTGATATATTTTTCTCTTTTGGGGTACCATTACAAGGTTTGTTCTTCTTGGTTAAAATGCTTTGGTTAAGGAAAAATAATTTCCCATTGTGGGCATTGTTTTTGAGCTTGCATTTATTATCCCAATTTGTTTTCCTTGATGGAGTATGGAATCCCATTGCGGGTATGGATTATAAGATTGAATTTCCTATACCAAATCATTTTCCTTTATGGAATAAATAATCCAATTGTGGGGATGAATATGAGCTTCAATTTCATAGCCCACATTCATTTCCTTGATGCCATAAGTTCACCCATTACATAAATATTCTATGAGTTTGCATTCCTTAACAAAATCAATCTAATTTTGGCTTCAAATTGAGGCCATTGACATGCATTTCACTATCTAAAGAGGGCCATTTAGATTTGAGATAAGTAGGTTATATCTTATGTGATGTGTGCATTATTAGATTGTTTCTATAATATGTGGGTCATGCCCTATTTACTTTGGCAATTGTATGGAATGATCCTCACTTCATACTTGAAAAATAATCTCTTATTTGTTATTTATTTTTGCAGGGGTAATAATATTGTTTTGTTAAAGAATATTTTGGAGATGAGAAACAAATGTAAAAGAGAAAAAATGTCTAGAAGGAAGGATCTGCCCGTTGAAAAGGTCCATGATCTAAGAGAAAAGACTAGGTTGGGAATGGAAAAACATAGACATCTTGACATCATTACCTAAAATCCTAGCATAATACATGACATAATGACCACTCTTTCAACACCACAAGTGAAGTGGATGCATCCAATAGAGCCCACTAAAATTCTATCATCAAGTCAGGATCCTCCCAATAATCCATCAACAAGCAATGATGAAGTACTTCAAGGCATTCAAATATTTGAAAATTTTGAGTATGTAGAATTGGATGTGCAATGAGTTGTTGATTTTCAATCAGATTCCCCAAGAATACTACACACATTTCGAGTGCACTCCCATTTTGGACCAATGTGTGAATGAATTCCCACAAGAAACTGGTGATGGCATTCATACATCTTGTCCACCTTCCTTACTTCGACTGTCTAGTGCACGAAGAAGAACTCCTAGACCTATTCATGTGAATGTAAGCTCCCTTGCAGGACTTGAAGGCGAGTTACCTAAATTAACTATTGATTGGCAATGTAGAAAAACCATCAAATATTTTTTTGAATCCAAGAGTGATGCATACAAATGCCAATTATTCTTCCTGGCTTTGTTAATATCGCATTGTTTAGCTATTATTAGGGGAATTTTAGGCATAAATATGGTTAGAATTTCAAAGGCTAGTAGTCATGTTGTTAGAAATATTCAAGCTTCATTTAATTTGATTGGAAATATGTCTCGTACAAAATATCTTAATGTGGCTCATCATGTATTATCAAAATCAATTGTAAACAAATCCAAAAGGTGTCATCGCATGCTGTTACACACATATCACATATTTAAAGTAGATAGAAAGATACTTCAAAAGTATTCTACTATTAGAGAAAAAATTGACACACTAGGTCAAAAATATTATTGGGCCTTCGTTGTTAGGTTCTCTCTTTCAGATATGAAGCTAATTGATGTTGTCAAAGAACTAGTACAAAAATTTTGGGATGAAAATACTAGACCTTCATCCAATCAAGGAGATGTGCTAAAGTAGAGAAAATGTATTAATTAATGTGAAACCCATGTCAATCACTTCCTTGACATGACACAAACAAAATTCTATGAGAGATTCAAGATTAAGCACACACAATTGAACTTGGGACAACGGTCCTTTGAGAAATGAAAACCTTGGTACATTAGAATATGCATTGAATATGACACATGTTTATATAGATACCATGTAGAATTTGAATATTATTATGAAACATATAAACATATCCTTTGTGATTTACATACTAACACTGTGCAGGGATGCTCTTCCATACTACCATTGAATGCATCAAAAGAATTTATCCATAGCATAATGTGTCTAAGGGATGACGGACAAAAATGTTATGAGAAATCATGTCTATATGGGACATGTTCTAGGTGCAATGGATTTGTGTTATTGAACCGTTGCATTCATGAAAGAGAGGAGCAAAAATTTGGGAGGATCAAAGTAAACATGCAGAGCTTCAAATACGTAACATATCAAGTAGATAGTGTGAAGGAAAGAATAAATATTGCATTGGTGAAGTCATAGGTAAGTGAATATTGCATACTTTCACATTGTACATTGAATTTCTACATATATATATTTTAAAGGTCACATTGTAATAATGCCCTTATTTTCGTGGCACTAGGTAGGAATATGTGATTTCATGAAGGAATTTTACAAAAAAACCATGCAGTATTTCAATATGTACATGTAGTGTGATAGAAGGATGGACAATATAGAAAATGCAAGGACACCTTTTCACTTAGAACCACATTGTCAATTGTGGATTTTGCTGAGAACTACACCCTTCAGCCACAAAATGATATTCAAAGTCAATATTACCATTCAGACCAAGTTAGTATAATGGTACATATCACAATAGGCATAGGCCAGAGAGAAGCAATGACAAGAGGATAATAGTAAAGGAGAGAAATTTCTAAATCAATGATGATATGTGCCATGACCTACATTATGTGCAACATTGCTTTCAAATTTTCTATGATCAGCCAAAGGAGAGAGATATATAGATGGATCAAATTGGATATGGTCAGATGGTTTTGTTGGCCAATTAAAAAATGCTCATGCATTCCAATGGTTGAGTATTTTGCACAAGACATATGATGTCCCACATATTTGGAACTATTTTGATACTGGGTATGGGAAAGGTGAGCATGATGGGGCTAGTGCATGCATCAAAATTTCCTTACAAAGGGAGGAGATGAGGTTTACGATAAATCCTCATATTCGAGATTAAAAATTCATAGTTCAATGGTGCTCTACAATAATGTCAAATTGAACCAACGAGCAATGGACATCAACATGGACATGACATGTGGTAAGACATTTCTGGAAAGTGGTCGATATAAATCGATCACGTTTGTATAGTTGCATCATAGCACAAGGAACATGTGGATTTCATTTTGTTCGAATCTCAAACAAACCTTTATTTGAAATATGGATGCAGAAACTTGCTTACTTTTGTGGCCCCTCTAGAAGTGGTGAATGGGATGATTGTGAATCAATGGAATGGGTTGATGTCACCTACCCAAATTTCTGAGAATTATTATTTTATTTGCAAAATACTTTATGTTAAATTTAATTACAAAGTTTTGTAATTATGATCAGTTTTGATCATGGATGAATGTAATTACTGAATATTATTATTTAAATAAATTAATTAGGAGACAAACACCCAAGAGGATTGTTGAATGAGTGTTCACTGACCCACTAGGAGCAATGGAAGCTGTTGGAAGGTATGGGACACATGGCAGCAGTTGCATCACACCACTAACTGTTGTTTATGGGACAACTACCCCTAAAAATAGGGAATTATCCCCTAGGTGTAGGGAGTGAGCAGGAAGCTCATTTAATGACCCAGTAACATCTGAAAAGGCCTAAGCATCCTATAAAGGCAAATTCGAATTGAGCAGGTAGCTCTTAATCAATATTTTCCGCAGAATATTTTCCTCTTGTGAATCAGGTGATTACAAGAGAGATTCGAATAGGGAGGTTAGTGGTGACTGCAACCTCAAGTCTGCATATTTCTGAGAAGAAGTAGAGTTGTTGGGGCAAGTATTTGGACTGCTACCCATTGAAGATTCAAAAGTTAATTGCTACAGCAAGAAGAAGTCCTAATTCCTGAGTTTCTTCCTCCTGGTGGTTCAGTGAACAGGCTCAGGGGTCCTAAGACAACACTTGACTGTTTTCAGGAGTTGGTTGGGTGGAACAGTATTCTTGGGCTGTTTGTTGCCCTACATATTTTCTCAGGTTCTACAGATTTTCTAACTTGTTCTCAGTAAATAATTCTGTTCTGTTTAACTAGTATTTTCTATTTATTTGTTTTCGAAAAAGAATCTAATCCTAGAAATTGTTTTAAGTCTAAATGTTTAAGTTTAATGTTGAAGTTGAATTGATAAACCAATACCTCTATTTTTCCACATGCTGTTTTGAAGCATCGTACTCTAGTAGAGATATGCATATTAAAAATAGATTAGAGGATAGGCAAATGCCATTGATTTGAATAGATAGAACAGTGATCGAATTTTGTTTTACTATTCTACCCTATATTTTACAGTAGAAAAATTTACTGTATAAAATAGTTCTAAACTATAGCATTGTTACATAAAATATAAGTAGTGTTCTCTTATCTGTGTATATATATTATAGTTTGTTCATTGTATTAGTTTGTGTAGTATTCAAATGAAAATCGACAAACCATGTTTTTACATTATACATATACATACATTGTTTTCATTTCTTATTCTATCATTTTTATAAATAGTCAAACATATAATGTAGATCATATAAACATTCTATTGCTGATAGTTTTTGTATTTAGTAGATAATCGAACCCTAGTCAATATCTTAAATCCTGTTTAGATTTTCTTTACAAACTCTTACTTTATATTTAAACAAAACTTAAACGAGGATATGACCTATTTTTATCTCTATAAACGAAGAGACAAATCAATTCATGGTTATACTATACACAAACATCACTTTCCACATTAAACACAAACCCTAGCCTGTAACATTACGATTACAAACTACAGTATCAAATTGTTTATTGCAGACCTGTTGATACATCGTTTGGGTGAAGTTTTTAGTTTGATATTTTGATTCTACAAATTGAAAATCGTTTAGACATTTTATTCTACAGACTCCTCAGCCATGACGAAATGCTTAACCCTAATCTAGCTTGAAAACCATTCTAGTAACCTACAACAATAAGTCGATTAACATAGACGATTACAAATATTAAACAACATGCATTCTTTTATTTCCAAAAGGGATAAACATTTATTTACACAGTGAACGAGCTCACAGATCTATACCATAAATTAACAAACAAAAATCGTGATTCTTAGAACAAGATTTACAACATTGTTTGTAAACAAAATTGTACAGGGTTTATCCCAAGTTCCAACAGTTTGGAAGAACCCAAAATTATCAAGCATCGACGAGTTACAACTCCAGTCGGCAACATCAAACTCTAAAATATAAAAACAAAGTATCTTTCAAACGAACAAGAAGTCTTATCACTATTTAATAAACGTGCTTTGGAAGGTATTCAACTTTCAACAACGACAGAGCAACGACAAGTCGTGGTAAGGCCTGTTACTCATTTCTTAAAAACCACCTCAATCACAGTCGGAGAGTACTATGAGGGTTTGGAAGACCTGAAGCTTACCGGAGAGGAAGCATGCTATTTCCTTTGCCAAACCCTTACTCAAACGTTCTTTAAAACCCTGCAATTGACAAACAATAAGCTCAAAGTTAGTAATATGTTGCATTGTAAACCAAAAATCGAAGTGCAGCAGAAGAAACAACCATTCCTTAGAAGAATGCTTACCTTCATAACCTTGATGAGAATGATTCCACGAACGAAACCATGATGCTTTCACCCTCTTGTAGCTCTGTGCATTTCTTTTCACTCTTTTTCTCAAAAATATAAAGCTTAAAACTATGATTTCGATAACCCTTCGAACTAGAAACCTAATCTCTTAAAACTACATCGAATTACAGTGAGAAACCCTGCAACTTCAATCTTTTTAGAAGGTCTCGAGGTCGACCCTCTCCCAAGACCCTTTGACAAATTTTTCGACAGCCTATCGGCCACACATGCCGTAACAATGGCACAATGAACAACCTCTCAAGTTCAAAAATCAAAACACACGATAGATGTTAGGGTTAAAATCCAACGGCCTAGACTCAACATCATCGACGGTCACAGTATTTCCAGCTATGTTAACATTGGTATCAATGACATCGAAATTTATTTCCATCCTTCATCACAGGTTGACAATGCCACCATGGCAAACGTTTAAGCCAGCAACAACCAGTGCAAAGGCGTAATATTATTTCACAACAACGAACAAGGAGACAATCATATCTACGTGGATCGTTGGACATCCAACTCGGAAAGGATGGGGTACCAAAATTTTAATGCAGGATCGTTGCGTGATCTCTATCACAGCTCGAGCCACACGCCAATTTATTGAATCAATGACCTGTCCAGTATCAAAATAAATGCATGTCAACGAATTCGACGTGACAATAATCCTTCCATTTTCATGTTAATATAACCATTTTAAATTCGTCATAGTATTATCAACATCTATGTAAAAATTTCATTATAATGTTGCACTACATTGCTATCGATCTGACATATTACAATGTGATAAGGATTTGCAACATATAGTATAGTTTGTTATAATTCCAATGTTTGCATTATATTGAAATAGTTTTGTCATATGTTTTAATATTGATATTAAACCAAGAATCGATATAGTCACACCACTATATTCATAAGACCTTGAATATGTCATGTTATAGGATGATAGTTAAATAGTTCAAGTCTTGTTTTGCACCATAGTCAACCTATGGCTTGTATTTGTTTAATTATCTAATTGCTACAAATGTCTAGTCTCTAGGAAAGACTACATTTTCTTACATAAGACCTAAATAATTATAGTGGTAGATATGAATGGTGAATCATAAAATTTATTTAGTTAATCATTTCTATTCATAGGAACTAATAGTGCTGTATAAGCTCACAAGCATATATATATATGCTATCAATTATAGTTTAGTAATTTTGGAACAATAAGTTTCTCAAATTTCCTATCCACTTCTATTCATGCGATACAATGGTACTGTATCATCTTGGTACTACCATACAAATGATGACAACAAGATAGCTATTATCACGACAATGACGACAATAGAACCAGCCAGTACAAAGACGACTACAATGACGATTCTGCTAATTAGATGTTTGTTTCAACAGCTAACTTGGGTTTATTTTTACTCAGATACAAGATCAACCTTGGAAAGCAGAAGTGTAAGCATGTGAAATGTACCTGTATGCTTTTATAATCGCAACAGTCTCTAATTATTTTATTTTTATTTATGACGATGAATTTGAACTTACATGAACTGGAATTTATTGAAATCATGAAACTTCTTACCTGTCGTCTGCACATAGAATAGGTTCAATGCTTTAGTGTTGCAGCTAAGTAAGCTTCGGGGTCCCTCATAGGACTCCCTTGGTCAGCAAAAAGCAAACTATCAGCATCATCTCAAAAGAAAAAGTATCATATCACATTTCTAACCTGTCATTTATTTTATTACATTAATCATGCTTATCATTGCAGAAGAAAAAGGTGTCGCATCATAACTCTGATTCATTAGTTCATTTAATTATCATAATTAGAATTATTATGAATATGTCAGGTTGCCCCTGTCGTATTGTTTATAACAGAATTTTATTATGATTAGTACAATAGCTGTTAGTTAATGATGTTACAATCAACAATTATTATTTTCCGCAGTTATAAATTATCCTAAATTAAGCTATTATTACTAGTATCAAAAATTTTAAATTTTTATGAAAATATGGGATGTTACAGTTGATGAATGAGATCATGTACCACTTGCAGTAGAACCATGTACAGTTGTTGAAACAATATAGTTAGAGGAGGGCCTGTCATCTATTTCATCAAACTATGATCATATATCTGAACTTATACAACTAGGTAGATATTTCTGCAATCATATCTCGAATCCCTTGTTTTTTTTTATTTAACAATGTTATCAAATCCCTACACATTTGAATATGACCATACAATGCATTTTTTTTAGGACACACCTATGTAGTTGTTGCCCTGAAAGACAATGAATGGGGCAAGGATTATTGGTTGGAACGATGCATCCAAGGGAAGCAAACCCTCAATGCATCATTAACTGATTATGAAGGAATTGAATTTCCCATTGGCTCGATGGTGGTTAAGGGTTAATATATTACACTAGATGGAAAGTCAAGAAAGACTAGTGGGTATGTATACATAGATAACAGACTAGGTTCAGTGGTGTATAAATTTATGAACTTAATCATTGGTACAAACATCCAACTATAAGCAATTCCTAGAAAGAGTTCAAACAAGGTGCTACTTCCTACCTCATAAAGAGCACAAGAGATTGATGGAGACAATTAACAATATGGAGGATCCAGATGAACTACTTGTGCTTAGTTCATGTTGCATCTGCGATGGAAAAATGTCACACTAATGTAACTATTTCATGTTATGTACATATTTTATTAATGTTATATTGTTTATTCATGCATGTCTAACTATTTCTCCTGACATGATTGTTGTATTTTTCGTATTATTGTATTATAACTTGCGTGATATAATTTATTTCGTATTTTCTCTTGAAATATTCACAAAATTCTTCAATGCGATCATACATGTGTACTCATAATCCGACGTACACTATGTAAACTCTCATTATGATTGTAGAGAGACTTTTCGTTCTACACCTTATTAACGTGCAATAAAAAGTTTGTGTTGGGTACATATCTTACCTCTTTAATTTATAAACTTTTATTGACAACAATGCACATTTACAATTTTCTTAAACACCATCCCCATCCCCATCACCATCCTCATCCTCATGCCCATTATCACCATCGTAGCCATCATGCTCATTGTCACCATCACCATTCCAATGCTCATTGTCACCTGTTGATGTATATGTAACTTCGGAAGTATTTCATCCATGTATTTAATTTATATATTATTGTACTCCTATAGAGATGTGCCATTCCTCTATACGGAAGTGTCGTCATGTGTATGGACAAGTGTCGCAAGTGTGTGAACTTGACGATGGGTTATTAGACCACCATGTGTGGGGTCGGCCCCGATTTATATATTATATGGTTGATGTACCTAGCTAGATAAGTCAGCCCCATAAGGTCACTGGAAAACGGACAAGTATAAATAGAGATCGAGAGATCTCTATTTTGATCATTCGGAAACTCATACTTCCTTCACTCAGAAAGTGGCGCACTAGTGAGGAGGAGGATCATCACTACTAGGAGACTATCTCTGTGTATTTTGGTTGTACTTTGGTTGAGCCATTGCTCTCTCTATCTCTGAGGAAGTTGTGGGGTTTTTCACCTTAGGGTTTTCCCCACGGAAACTCTGTGTCTCTTGTTTCTCATGCTTTTGATTCTTGTGATGATTTACATGCTTGTTATGATTGATATGCATTGATATACTGTACATGTTATTCTCTCAGTAAATATCCTAGAGTATTGTGAATTAATGCTCAAAATTTAACATGGTATCAAAGCTAACCTGAGAAGAAGACATTGTGCAGTGACGGAAACCAAGGGTTTCTTGTTTATTGGGTTTCTCTCCATAGATTTTGAAAAAGCAGTATAGTAGATTGACTCTACTCATCAAGGAGAATCTATCTATCCAATCAGAATTCAATTATGAGCATTTTCAGATTTGGCCCTAAAAATTAGGGTTTCCATAGAAATAGGAATTTCTGGAATCTGAAGACATAGCTGGAAGCTCCTTGAAAAAATCGAAGTCTAGAGCTTTGGATCGAGATTTTTGGATGGGTAGATCTTCAAGAAACTCAAACCCTAATTGAGGGTTCTCCTAAGTGAACGCGAGAATACAAAAAGGCATTTCTGAAGGGTAAAGCTTTGCAGATCTCAAATTCTGAATACACCAGGATGATCAGCTCATCAAGGCGCATCTTTCTATCCTTTCAGAAAGTTGAAATTCACATTTTGAATTTTTTAGGGTTTTTTCAATAAACCCTAATCCGGGACTAGATCCATATTTTAGCAAAATAAGTGGTAAGACCTAAATATTTTCTATTTCCATTTGAAGTACTCTTTAAAGATGTCTCACCACACCAAGCTTGAGGATAAGCTTGAAGGGGTTGATAACTTCCGAGCCTAGAAGTATAGGATTGGGTTAATCCTGGAAGAGAATGAGTTGGACTCATATATAAAAGAAGACATCCCTATCTCAGAGGATGAAGAAGCTAAGGTATTGCATAAGAAGAACTTGGTCAAGGCAAAGAGAATAATTGCCGATTCTATCAAAGACCATCTCATACCTCATGTGTCTTCTCTAAAGACACCCAAGGAGATGTTTGACTCCCTGACCAAGTTATTTGAAGGGAAGAACATAAATCGGAATATGACTCTGCGAAATCAATTGAAAGGGGTCAAGATGTTGAATGGAGAGACCATTCAATCTTACTTCTCCAAGGTCTCTCAGATCAAGGAACAACTTGAAGCTGTGGATGAAGTAGTGGACAATGGTGAAGTTGTTATGACCACTTTGAATGGCCTACCTAGGTCATGGGACTCCTTTATTCAAGGAATCTGTGTAAGAAAGAAATTGATCTCTTTTAGTAAACTGTGGGAGGAATTCTCTCAAGAAGAATCCAAGCTTGTAGATTGAGAAGAAAAGATGGGAGGTGAAGATCAAGCTCTCGCAGCTCACACCAAAAGAAGCAAGCCCAAGAAGGAGCACTCTCACTACAAGAAGTCCACTCACTTTCATCAAAAGAATAAGAAGGATCTAAGGTGCTTCACATGCAATGCGAAGGGTCACTTTGCTTCAGATTGTCCCAAGAACAAAAGGAAAAACAACAACAACAACAACTTCAACAACAACTTCAACAAGAAGAAGAAGGGCAACAAAAGAAGGTACCATGCTCATGCTGCCGAGGATGATGAACCTCCAAAGAATAAGGCTAGGGCAGAAAGTGATGATGACTCATCAAGTGAAGAAGAATATATTCTAATATTTGCTCTCACAGGTACTATCTCCCATAGTTGTAATGATTGGTTAATTGAAAGTGGGGCTTCCAAACACATGACTGGGTTTAAGGAATCTTTTGTAAACCTATCTGAACATGAGTCACCCCATAAGGTAAAACTTGGGGATGATTATCAATACCTATCAAAGGAAGTGGTGAAGCCTCCTACAACCTAGATTCTGGAAAATCTTTGAAGATGAAAGAAGTCCTTTATGTACCTGGGCTCAAGAAGAACCTACTCTCCATATCTGCATTGGATGCAAAAGGTATGAGGGTTGCATTTGTAGATGGCCAAGTCCTAATGTGGCCAAAGGGTAAAACATTCGATGATGTAGTAATGATTGGAGAGCAAGAGGGAGGTTTGAATAAATTGAAAGGACAACCTGAACATGCCATGGTGCATGAATCTCTGGAGCCAAGTGAACTTTGGCATAGAAGACTTGCGAATATTAACTACAGGGCATTACCAATTGCAAGTAAGGCTGTAGAAGGTCTTCCTGAAATCAAGACCAAGCATGAAGGTGTTTGCAAAGGATGTGCAAAAGGAAAGAACATTAAGAAGGCATTTCCAAGCAGTGAAAGCAAGGAAAAAGGTATCTTGGAAATCATCCACTCAGATGTATGTGGTCCTATGTCATCCAGTTGTATGAGTGGGTATGTTTACTATGTCTCTTTCATTGATGACTTCTCCAGGAAGACTTGGGTCTACTTCTTTAAGAACAAAGATGAGGTGTTTGATAAGTTCAAGGAATTCAAAACCTTGATGGAGAACCAAACTGATAAGAAGATCAAAACATTCAAATCCGACAATGGTGGAGAATTCACCTCAGGTGACTTCAAGAAGCTATGCAGTGATTCAGGGATTAAGAGGGAGTTGATTACTCCTTATAATCCCCAACATAATGGAGTTGCAGAAAGAAAGAACAGAACAATCATGGAAGCAGCAAGGGCAATGCTGCATGACCAGGATCTACCTATGCACCTATGGGCGGAAGCAGCTAGAACAACTGTATATGTATAGAACAGAACACCCCACAAGATATTGGACAACAAGACACTAGAAGAGGTCTTCTCTGGTAAGAAACCTGAAGTCAGCCATCTCAGAATATTTGGTTGTCCAGTATACACTCATGTCCCAAAGGAAAAGATGACCAAACTAGATCCTTCAGGAAAGAAGGGTATCTTTGTGGGTTACAGTGAAAGCTCGAAAGCCTTACAGAATATACTTTCCAGGGTTCAAGAAGATTGATGTCAGCAAGGATGTGACATTTGATGAAAACTCAGCATTCATCAAATCAAGAAAGACACATGTTGAAGATTATGAGGAACCTAAGGAAACTAGATTTCAAGACACTACTATGATTGAAGCAATTCCAAATATTGTTCGTGAGTTTGAAGATCCGCAAGAACCTGTAGATCCACCCCATGAAGATAACTCTCACAAGAGGAAACCTGCATGGGCTAGAGATGTCATTCAAGATGCAGAAAGATTCAGCATTCCAGAAGAAGAACACAGAGCAAAGAAGAAAACTAGATCACATACCAGCTATGTTGGTTTACTCTATGATATCATGAACAAAGAACCTTCCAATTATGAAGAAGCAATGGAAAATAAAGAATGGAAGGATGCCATGGTCAAGGAATACCAATCAATAATGAAGAATGATGTTTGGGATGTTGTCCCAAGACCTAAAGAGAAGTCTGTTGTGACTTCCAAATGGATCTACAAAATCAAGCATGCTGCAGATGGCAGTGTAGAGAAACACAAGGCAAGATTCGTAGCTTGTGGCTTCTCTCAGAAAGAGGGAATAGATTATGAAGAAACTTTTGCTCCTGTAGCTAGGTACACTTCCATCAGAACAGTACTTGCCCTGGCTGCAACGATGAAATGGAAGATACACCATATGGATGTCAAGACTTCCTTTTTGAATGGTGTAGTTGAGGAGGAAGTGTATGTGGAGCAGCCACTTGGTTTTGAAACACATGACAGGGAGTCATATGTGTGCAGATTGAAGAAAGGTTTGTATGGCTTGAAGCAAGCTCCCAGAACTTGGTATGGTAGGATGGACAGTTTCCTATCTAGTTTGGGCTTTACCAAGAGTAAAGCGGATTCCAACCTTTACTACAAGGTTGAGGAAGGGAATCCTGTGATTCTACTCCTGTATGTGGATGACCTGTTTGTAACAAGAGATGACAGATTGATTGCCGATACAAAGAGGAAGCTTGCTACCGAATTCAATATGAAGGACTTGGGGATGATGCACTATTTCCTAGGTATGGAGGTGTGGCAAAGTACAGATGGGATCTTCCTTGGACAAGGGAAGTATACTATAGATATCCTAAAAAGGTTCGGGACGATGGATTGCAAGGCCATGGCCACACTTATGGCATCGAATCTGAAGCTTCTATGTGATGCTTCATCTGAGCCAGTTGATGTCTCTATGTATCGTCAGATGATTGGGTCCTTGATGTACCTGACGAACACGAGACCAGATATTTGCTTTGCGGTGAACACATTGAGCCAGTTCCTGACGGATCCGAGGAGTGTTCACCTGATTGTTGTAAAGCATATTCTGAGGTACCTGAAGGGTATAGTTGATTATGGGCTCAAGTATGAAGCGAATCAAAATTTTAACCTATAGGGTTATGTTGATTTAGATTGGGAAGGCAGTGCTGCAGATAGGAAGAGCACATCTGGGTGCTACTTTAGTATGGGATCAGGTGTGATCTCTTGGTTTAGCAGGAAGCAGTCCTGCATAGAACTGAGTACAGTCGAGGCAGAGTATGTTGCAGCCTGTTCGACTAGTTGTGAGGCAGTATGGCTTCAGAAGATACTGTTTGATTTATTTGATCTCCCGTTGAATGCTATTGGTATCTTCTATGATAACCAGAGTTGTGTGAAGCTGTCTGAGAACCTAGTGTTTCATGACAAGTCGAAACACATAGAGATCAAATATCACTATATCAGGGATATGGTGCAGAGAGGAGCAGTGAAGCTCCTGTATGTTGCGACGGACGAGCAAATTGCAGATGTGCTGACGAAACCACTAGCCAGAGTGAAGTTCGAGTACTTTAGGGAGAGCCTTGGTGTTATTCAAATCAACACACTTCGAGGAAGAAGTGATGGACACATTTGCGGAAGCCATTCCAAGCATGTTGGAAGGAGGATCCTTCACATGGCTATGGATGTAAGCACTGGATGATGAGCATCATGACGATGCTTTAGTTACTGCTTTGTATATGCATCATGTTGGATGCTGGATATGATCAATTGGATCATTGATATGTATATGTATGTATGTCTCATGTTGGATGCTGGATATGATCAGTTGGATCATTTATATGTATATGTATGTACACATCATGTTGGATGCTAGATATGATCGGTTGGATCATTTGTATGTATTTGTATATGCATCATGTTGGATGCTTGGACCATGTATCTGTATATGTATCAGGTGGATACTATGTATGATTAGGTAGATCATGTATATTGATATGTATCAGATGGATACATTGTGTGGATCATGTATCTGTGTATGTATCAGGTGGATACATTGTATGATCAGGTAGATCATGTATGATGATATGTATCAGGTAGATACTTGGTATGCATCAGGTGGATGCAGTGTATGATCAGGATGATCATAGATGACGAGCTTCAGGATGTTGCTCCAAATGACATGCAGCAGGATGTTGCAGTGATGATGATCAGGATGATCATGTGTACATCAGGATGATGATACTTTGTGGTCGTGGATTAGGTTGTGTATATGAGCATGTCTGGGAGATCCTATAGGTCGCATTTTTGTACCCGTAACAACCTGGGATTCTCTTTCGAGACATTGCTCTGGGAGGACATGTAATTTGTGCCCTGGGAGATTTCAGGTCAGAGTTGTGTACCCATAACATCCTGAGATGCTCTTGCGAGGTTTTGTCCTATGGCATGTAATTTGTGCCCTGGGATATTTTAGGTTGGATTTGTGTACCCATAACATCCTGAGATGCTCTTTCGAGGTTTTTCCATGACCACACGTAATTTGTGCCCTGGGAGATCTTTCAGGTCGGAGTTGTGTACCCGTAACATCCTGAGATGCTCTTGCAAGGTTTTGTGGTGACCACATGTAATTTGTGCCCTGGGAGATCCTTCAGGTTGGAGTTGTGTACCTGTAACATCCTGGTATGCTCTTTTGAGGTTTTGTGGTGGGGTCACATGTAATAAGTCCTGGAGATCTGGATAGGATGAAAAAGGCCTCAGATGCTCTTTAGGGTTCTTACTAGTCAAGAGACTCTTTTAAGGTTTTGTGACGCAAGTAATAAGTCCTGAGAATTCCACAGTATGGCCAGTGATGATGAAGACCTGCAGGTGGTGGGCCTACATCCAGTATGAAAAAGGAATGGCTCTGTAGAACTTCCTATGACGATTAGATTCAGAGATTGGTTGAGATAGTAGCAGCAGTGATGATGACGATGAATCGAGGTTGATGCATCAATGACGATGATCCAGAGAAGAAGACTTGTGCTAGCAGATCTGTGTCAAGAAATACCTTCCTAGTTAAGAGGGAGTGTTGATGTATATGTAACTTTAGAATGTATTTCATCCATGTATTTCATTTATATATTATTGTACTCCTATAGAGATGTGTCATTCCTCTATATGGAAGTGTCATCATGTGTATTGACAAGTGTCACAAGCGTGTGAACTTGCCGATGGGTTATTAGACCACCATGTGTGGGGTCGACCCTGATTTATATATTATATGGTTGATCTACCTAGCTAGACAAGTCAGCCCCATAAGGTCACTGGGAAAACAGACAAGTATAAATAGAGATCGGGAGATCTCTATTTTGATCATTCGAAAACTCATACTTCCTTCACTCAGAAAGTGGCGCACTAGTGAGGAGGAGGATCATCTGCTACTAGGAGACTATCTCTGTGTATTTTGGTTGAACTTTGGTTGAGCCATTGCTCTCTCTATCTATGAGGAAGTTGTGGGGTTTTTCACCTTAGGGTTTTCCCCACGGAAACTTTGTGTCTCTTGTCTCTCATGCTTTTGATTCTTGTGATGATTGACATGCTTGTTATGATTGATATGCATTGATAAACTGTACATGTTATTCTCTCAGTAAATATCCTAGAGTATTGTGAATTAATGCTAAAAATTTAACATCACCATCACCATCATGTTTCACCATCACCATCCCCATGCTCATTGTCACCATAACCATCATGCTTCACCATCACCATTCCCATTGTCACCATCACCATCATGCCTCATTATCCTCATGCTCATGCTTTTACCATCATCCTCCTCATCCATCGTATTTCATACACCATTTTCCTCATGCTCAGTGTTACCATCACCATCCTCATTGTCTCATTGTCACCATCACCATCGTCATTGTATCATTGTCACCATCACCATCCTCATCCTCGTGCTCATTGTCGCCATCACCATCACCATCATGCCTCATCATCCTCATGCTCAGGTTTTCACCATCACCATCCTCATCCTCATTGTCTCAATAAGTGAAACACGAATAGGTTGTTTTTTTTGGTTTAGACTATACCTCTCAAAAAGTGCCTCTCCTACTACTTGCCAAGAAAATTAATATTTGTTTCTAGTATGGTTCAATTTTTCATATGAACATAAACAACTTGATAAATTGCACAAGCTTCGTCATGGATTTGTTGTCTTTTTTTTATCTCATCTAAGTACACCATAATATTCTCATCCATCCTCATCCTCCTCATCCATTATCTGTCATCCACCATCATCCTCATGCTCATATTCACCATCACCATCCTCATTGTCAAATTGTCCCATTTTCACCATCACCATCCTCATCCTCATGCTCATTTTCACCATCACCATCCTTATCCTCATGCCCATTTTCACCATCATTTCCATTGGGATATCTTTGGTTTGGTTCTCATTTGGTTATGGCACCAACATGAATAGGTGGTTCTAAATCATCATCATCCGCATTGTTATTGGCATTGGCATTGACATCCTCATCCTCACCATCCTCATCATAATTTCCATTTCATCTCATCATTAATATTCATGTCATCAACATCAATATCATCATCATTTCCATTAGCATCCTCATCCTCATCCTCATCACTCTCATCATCATTTCCATCAACATTTGATAATTTGTTCCAGGGGCACAAATTCCAAACCAGGAAGCATGACTGGGCTTTGTCAGCTCCCACATATTCATTTGGCTGTTGTGGAAATGGTCATTCTACTCACAGTCACCCAAGATATCTATATTTAGAATTGACCTCCTTGTGCAAAATTGGCATTGCTCCTTATTGAGAAAAATACTAGCTCCGGAGATGGTATACTATGACCATTTCCAGGCAATTGAAACATGGTGGAGGGGTTCCCCTGGAAGAAACTTGACATATTGAATCCAACGGAATCGATGGTTTTATGATCCGAGTTACATTTTTTTTCTATGTCTATTTGTGACTCTCCTCGTCATTTCATTCGTGTGAAAATCAATTCACAGTATAATCTTGCAAATCAAATATTATCCTCACAAAATTTTTAAGCAAAAAATAGCTTAGATCAATAAAAAACAGACACTAAATTGATGCACACAATACATTTACTGAATGATAGTACATCAGCCAAACTTAGGCAATTGAGTGGCTATCCAAATATATAGTTACATCATATATTTTAAATCCAAAGAAGGCATTTTAAATCCTCACAAAAGCAGGCTTACTAAATATGCAAAAAACCCCCTAAGGTGGAAAAATCACTTTCCAAATCACTCAAGATCAGGCTCACGAATTAGCAAAATAAATTATGGTTGGTGATGAGTGATGGAAAAGCAATCAAATCATGGATTTTGGAGAGAAAAATATGGAGGGTGAGTTGGAAAAAAATAAGACAATTTGCCAAGTCAATGAACGCGCCTAGCTTTATCCTTATCCATTGAAAAGCATAAAAAGCAGGACAAAAATGTGTAAGGAAGGAAAGCGCCCTTACGAATTTAGGACATTCATAAAATTAGACATGATATTATCCATAGTATTTCTAAGTGCACTCATGTGGATAATTATGGAAAGTGTGGGACTAAGAAGGAAAAAGGTGGGCAACTACCTAGTCAACACCTCATAAATTAATCAAAATGATTAATATATTATATCCGAAGTCTAAAGTGGGTTTTAATATTCTAAAACCCCCCTTAAGCCTAGATGTATGTGAATAAAATCATAAATATAGGGCCCAACAACAAGGCTTGGTCACCCTTTTTACATACTTCTTGTCCACAAAACAAGGAAAGAAGGAAAACCTCATGGGAAAAAAACCTCCCCTCAAAACATGGACATGAACAAAATTGAAAATTTTTCTTTTCAATCCTTATTCACCATGTGTTCACCCATCCCAAGCAGTGATATAAGATGGTTTAAAGTATTCTTGGTAATGCTTTGGTGAAGATGTCCGCAACTTGCTCAGGAGATGGGAAAAAATGTAGAGCAATGATCTGATCACGCACTAGACCTTAGATGTAGTGCATATGAATCTCTATATGCTTGGTCCTCTGTCTTCATACTGGGTCAATTGAGATCCTTATAACACTTTGATTTTCACAAAATATGACTATAGGAGTGCTAAAGTCAATCCCAAACTCTGAAAGTATACCTTTCAACCATACACACTGAGTGGCTGCATTAACAACTCCTCTATATTCGATCTCTACTGAAGATAGTGCAATGGAACTTTGATTTTCAATTGACCATTAAATTGGACCTCCTCCAAGAATGAAAAAAAATTCGGAAGTTGATTTTCGGTATGAGCTATCTCTAGCCCAATCAGAATATGAAAAACCGTGAAGATCCAAGGAAGAATCAACAACATAATGAATCCCATGAGACTTGGTTCCTTGCACATAATGCAAGATCCTTTTGGAAGACTTCCAATGAATCTCATGTGGATTCTCCATGTACCGTGATTCTACACTCACTCCATATGCAATATCAAGTCGAGTGTGAGAAAGATACAACAAATTGCCATCTAGCTGTCTATACAGGGTGCTGTTCACCAAAGAATAATATTATGCATCTTCAAGTCTTATTCCTGAATAGTACTCCTGAAGTCTTATTTAGCATATCTGATGCATATTTTGATTCAGATACTTTAATTCCAGAGGTGGAGTGAGAGATATCAAGTCCCGGAAATTGTCTAAGTATTCCCAAGTTAGTCATAGAAAAGGCATGATGCAAAGCAGTCTTCAATGAAGCAATCTCATCAATGGAGCTTCTTGTTATCAAAATGTCATAAACATATAATACAATAATAAAAATAGAACCATTTATAAGCTTCATGTACACATTTAGATCATATTTGCATTTGCTAAAGCTTTGTGATAGAAGAAAACTATCCATTTTGGCATACCAAGCTCTAGGAGCTTGGTTGATCCCATATAATGACTTCTTCAACCTACACACAAGAGAGGGGTCAGTAATATAACCTTATGGATGTTTCATATCTATCTCCTCCTCAAGGTCCCCATGGAGTAAAGCACTTTTCACATCCATGTGATGCACTTCCTAACGCTTGGATGCTACAATTGCTAGAACTAGTATTATTGAATCCATCTTTGCAAATGGTGTAAAGGTGTCATTGTAGTCAAGGACTTGGACTTGGGAGAATCCCTTAGCCACCAAAATTTATTTTTACTTCATTGCTGCATCAAAATCAAAATCCATCTTTGTTCTAAATATCCACTTACACTTGACTAGCTTTCTGCCAGGTGGGAGAGAGACTAGCTCCCAAGTTCCATTCTTTTGAAGAGATTGAAACTCCTCATCCATGGAAGACTTCCATATAGGGTCTTGTGAGGCTTCTTCAAATGATTGAGGATAAGATTCAACCATCAATAAAGGAAGAAAAGGATATTTGATAGAAAGAGCATTCTCAAACTGAGATATAGTCCTCCTAGGATCTTGAGGATCACCCACAAGTTCTCTAGATTTTTCAATTGTTTTTGAATCCCACTTAGGAATTGTAGGTGAAATTAGATATTAAATCATGTGGTATTCATCATCATCAAAATCAGAATAAGAAAAATCATGAGAATCTTCACTTACTTCAACAGGGGGTGGTTCAAAGGATTCTCCAATTTCAACTGCCTGCAAGGGTTCTTCTTCAAATTGAACACTTATTTCAATGAAATATTTTTGAGTAGTAATATTGAGCAACTTGTAACCATTGGAGTCTTTTGGATAGCCAACAAATATGCATGGTTTGCTTTGGGGATGCAAATCCCTTCCCTTCTTAGGAGGTATTCTAGCCCATACCTTTGATCCAATGTTTTTGAAATGAGACACATCAGGCTTGTGCCCAGTCCAAGATTCAAAAGGAGTGATTCTATTCAAGGATTTATGTGGCGCCCTATTCTAAATATAGTCTTCACAATTGATGGCTTCAGGCCAAAGTATTGGAGACAAATACTTGGAATCCAACATGCAAGTAGCCATATCCTTGAGAGATCTATTCTTCCGCTAAGCCACACCATTCCACTGAGGTGTGTAGGGAACTATATGCCGCATTTGAATGCCAACATAAACACAGAGTTGTTGAAAATCAGAATTGAAATACTCCTCACCATTTTATGTTCTAAGGGATTTGATCTTCCTACCATGAAGATTCTCTACAGAGGCTTTAAAATTTTCAAAAAAACCAAAGACTTCTGACTTAAATTGGAGAAAGAAGACCCAATTGAATCTAGAATAGTCATCAATTAAGGTTAGGACATATTTGGAATTATTCAAGGTAAAATTGGGGAACATACTTGATATATCTCTGTAGATTAGCTCATGGGTGTAGAGGTTATCTCATTTCTTGCTCTCTCATACTTGCGCTTAGGGTGTTTGCCAAGGATGAAACCCTGACAAATTCCTTTGGAAAATTTGATATTGGAAAGCCCTGTAACGATGTTCTTCTCATGCAAATCAGATAATTACTTGTAGTCAAGGCGGCCAAATGTCTCATGCCACAGTTTTCTTGCTTCATTGGCATGAGTGAGGAGTGCAGAGGGTGATGAGAAAGGCACAAAGGGGGAAAACTTGTAGACTTTTGAGCTATCATTAGCAGTACCTATGGAAACAACTCCACCAGTAGAAATTTCAGAAATTTCCACATCATTGGGGGTAAAGATGACTTATTAGGAGACCCAGTATGAGTCATTTGATAGACTGAAAAGAGGTTAGCAACAAGACCTGGGACAAACAAGACATTAGTGAAGGAACCATGGCATAGATCAATTCTACCATTACCTTTTGAAGCAGTGTCTAAGTCATGTCCCAACATAATTATAGGACTACCAAAGGAATCAAGAGAGGAAAAAGACTCTCTTGTCATATGTTTGGATGCCCCAGAATCAATGATGAAAGAGGAATATTTTTATGTGCTTTCCATCAAAGCATGGGCTCTCTCCTTTTCCTCTGAGTTTGAACCTCCTTCCTTCCTCGTTGCACCATTTGGAAGAGGGATGTTGTTCTTCTCAAGAAGTTGAGCCATCATGTCAATGGTATTCTTCATACATGAAATCTCAATATCCCTATTGTAGTATGTACACTTTCTCTTATCCTTCTTTTTCTGTTGATTCTTCTTGGAGCTTGAGGACTCCTCTTGTGGCTTTTGTTTCTCTTTTTTATGATCTTGTGGATTTTTGGGATTAGCCTTCTTCTTTCCTTTTGAATTCTTTGAATCTCCAGCAGCCAAAGCATGATATTTTGATAGCTTTATGGTTCCTATCAAGACCAACTTGTCCTGATCCTGAGTCAATGATTCCATTAATTCTTCCAGAGAGGGCATCTTCCAGTTTTGAACTGTGAGTTTCGTAGCATGGAAGGTCGAAACAAAGACAAAATAATCTGGGCCCAATTTTGAAAGTATGGCCAAGATGAACTGCTCATCTTTCTTGTCAATCCCACACTACTTCAATTGAAGAACCAGAGACTTAAAATTAGAGAAGTAGTCTTGTAGGGTCTCAAAGTTGCTTGGACTCAGTGAAATTAATTCATTCTCTATTTTATGGCCACTCAATTCATCTGTCTTGCCAAAGAAAGCTCAAGTTTTGACCCAAACTTCATTAGGTGTTGTAAGAACGTCCATATGGAAAATAAGATCCTTGGAAGTAATGAGACACAAGAGACCATAAAATTCATCTCTTCTGTGATGCCACTTGGCCTTCTAAATGAATACAACAAGCTCAATTTTAGTAGCCATAGTCACTTTGTCGAGGTCCTTTCTCCTCAAAAAAATCCCCATCTGCTCCTTCCAATTAAAGTAGTTGAAAGGAGTTAAGATGTTTGACTGAGATTGCTCCAAGCCTTCACTAATTGCACCCCTGTGAGACTGGTTTGAACCTGCACAAGATGAAAAACAAAAAAAATAGGAGAATACTACAGCTAAAGGCGCTCTGATAGCATGTGAAAATCAATTCACAGGTCAATCTTGAAAAGCAAACATTATCACCATAAAATTGTTAAGCAAAAACTAGCATAGATCACTCAAAAAGAGACACTGAATTGATGCACACAATACAAGTTTATTGAATGATAGTATTGTTGGTGTCCATTTCGTCACCATTTTTTATCATCAAATATATTCTGAGTGGCGTTATTTTCACTATTTTGATATAATAAATTACTCTTCTTGTCATTTAGACAATCAAACAGACTCAAGTATGCATTTATTTGAACATCATACAAATCATGAATAATTATAATCATTTTTATGGTTTATTGATAATCATCTCATATTTCTAGACATGCTTGGCAGTTAGTTTTTTCTCTACATGTCGTAGTATTCAAATGGACCTCCATTTAGACTCACATTCATGCCAAAGATGCCAGCAGCGTTCAACCTGTCGTCCAGCCCTTCATTTAGCTCGCGGAATCGTCGGTTGGCATATTCCTGGTCATTAAAGACAGAAACGGAAACATGGGTTCTGTTAGCAACAGGGTGGTTATGGTTGGTGAGCCCTTGTTATAGAAGATTCGCCTCCCTTCCTGCTGAGATTGATAGCACACCGTTACCTCACGTCAACACTCTAGAAGATTTGCTTCTCCATCCGTTCAGCTTGACAACACACGCTCATGCCCACGTCGATGCTCCAGTAGCTCCATCCTTCCACGTTCGACTTGCCAGCACATGCTTCTTCCCACAGTTGAAGGAAACAAACACACAACTGTTTGCGTTAGGTAGGATCGACACCATGAAAGAAGGCAGGCGGCCTCTGCGCTGTCATAAATCACCAGGCAGTCGTTTGACAGCCATAAAGACTCCTATTTTTAGAGAGGTCGACTACGTCGACCTTCTCTCCCATTTTTAAATTATAAATAGATGCCTCGTATGGAGAAACGATGATCATCAGATAGCATATAGAATATACAGAAGATAATAGTAGTTTTTGCATAAACGTTGTGTAATTTTTATCAGTTAATGGAAGTTCCAGTTTCGTAGCCATTGATGTTTTGATGTTGGTGACTAAGTTGATTTAGTTCCAATCTCTGATTGCTAGGAAGGGCCCCTCATCAACCAGAGGTTTTATTTATATTTTTCTGTATTTTCTTTTCTGCAAGTAGATAGTTCATTTTCCAGTGTATCTAATTAATTCTGTTTTCCTGTACATGTCATTTCTTTATTTTTCTGTAATCTGTATCTTGCTGCTAACTTAATTTACTTTTCTAGAATTGATAATGGTCGACCGAGCATAGTGTTTTGTAGTTTGTTTTCATTCTTTTACAATCAGATAGAGTTTAGTTAGTTGCTGTTTCAAGCTTAGTTTTAGTTCCATCAGTTTCTATTTCTGTAGCTGTAGGTTAAGTTTTATTCATATCTTAGTTTTGTTTGACTAGGTTATAGAAGTAGTTCATCTTTTAACTAATGATTAGAATAGGTTACTTCCGGCTATCTTAGCTTTTCAACAGTTTTCTCATTGACTTATTTGCACTGTAGGTTCATATGCACTAACCAGCTGGCGTTAAGATCATCCAAACTGCTTCTTTCGTTAGTTTAAATCGATTTCTTCCATCCGGACTGTCATTCGGACTGTCATCCGGATCGTCATTCGGACTTTCATAATTTCTGCATTTTTTTCATGCTTACTTTGAATTCAGTTTCTTAGTTTCTTTTAATTGTAATCTTTCTTGCTTCTAATTAGTATTTTTAACTATAATTAGGACCTTCCTTCATATTCCATAAAGTTTTAATTAAGTTTTGTCATTATTCATAGTTTCTATCTTATCTTCCTTAATTTTGATTTAACTATTTCTTGAGTTATGTCTTTCATATTTGATTTGTCAATATGTTGCTACTTTATAATTTATCAATTTTATTCCTAGTGTAGTTTATTACATGTTCTTAAGATTTATTTCCGATTAGAGTTAATAATTTCATTCTCCAAGTATCTTAGTTTTAATAGTTTCTTCGTTAAGCATATGATCAGTTTCTCATTCACACAAATAATGAAGGTGTTCATGAAATAAAGTTTGGTTCAGAAACAAATATTTTTATCAAGTTTTCTACTTGCTTCTATATAAAATATCTTTATCGAGTTTTCTACTTGCTTCCAAATCAAACTCAGTTTAATTAAATATATTTATTAAGTTTTCTACTTGTTTCTAGATTTCATTAGCTTTATATCATTTTGCTTATGGATAGAAGATAACTTCATAATGTTTAAAGTTAACTGTAATTGGTCTCTTTGTGGTTTACATCTCTTTGTAGAAATTAAATTAGATTTACTCCCATTTTGTTTTGTTGTTACATTTGAAAGTCATTACGATACATTCACCCCAGTTCCTATCACATTTGACGTACAACATCAAGGAGAATGGAATTAGATACTTTAGTGTAGTCTTGAAGTATTACTAGAATATTTGTTGAATTCATTAAATAGTTTTGTAGTTTTTCTTTGAATCAATATAGTTTTTTGTTTATGTAATTTATCGTCAAATTGAGTAATTTCCTAGATAGGTCTCTAAATTCATTTACATTTGTTTATAATTCCTAGATTAGAATCTGAAGAAGTGATCAAGTAGTTTTGATTTTCATAAGAAGTAGTTTGCTTTTTTATCAGTATTTGTTTTTATCTTTTCCCCATTATTTAATCATAAAGTAGAGTAGTATGACTTGATACTATTCTGATTTGTTGGTTTAGCTAAGCTTAGTTAGTTCATTTGTTGTATTTCTGAAGTTTAACTCGGCTTTTCATTTTGAAAGATCTTTTGATCTTTTCTTTATTAAATATTTCTAAGGTCTAACAAGCCAAAAAATTAGGTCTCATTCTACCTCAGCATATACTTTGCCACAACTCTAAGATTTCCAACCCTGGTCAATAATTAAATATTAGGTGATTTCTTTGAGATAGCTCACACACCCAACATTTTGGCGCCATTGCTGGGGAGTTGTAGATAGGTAGCATTCGGTTGTAGCTAGGTAGGACATTTTCTTAAAAAAATTTAGGGATAGATTTGAATTATGTTCTTTTGAAATTTAGAAATAGGCTGGTGGCGGGTGAGCGGTAAGACAAGAGGTAAGAACCTGCGCATCTGTTATAACAGGCATCCCCAAAACCTAGCACTAGTAGTGATGTAGTTAGAATTTATTTCAGTTATAGTTTTGTTTTCATGAATAGGTCTAGAGACTCACAAGGTACATTTATTAAAACTAAAATCCCTACTAAAATTCTACCCCAACCACTAACTCAGCAGAAAGGTATTGGAAGACACCTAAGGGGGATAGTCCTACCTGGAAAACTAAGGAAATCCTTTCTGGAAACCAATTAGGGGAAACTATAGGGACATCAGAATAGTCTATTCATAAAGAAATTCCACTAGAAGAACCTCAGGTTCATCTTGAGACTGAACTTAGACAAAAGGAAACTCAAAAGGATAAAACTTCAGAACCTCCCAACCCTCCATTAGTCCAAAAACCCAAAGACACTACTTTTTCAATAGTAGGTGGTCCAAACTTGGTATATTTTGTTGATCCTACACAAGTAGACACACTTTTCAAAAATTCTGTAAACATAGTCATCTCACAAATTGAGACAACAACGATAGGACCTTCAAAACTGGATTCCCACGTAGCTGATAATTCTCCTCCTAAAAGGAAAAATACTCTTCCTGAAACAGAACGTTGGGACATCCCATATTCACCAAGAAAGGAACCACCTAGGTATTCTCTCTTTGAAAATTGAATCTTCATGGAGGAAGAAAATCAAGATCATGTCCGACAAGATGAAGGAGAAGGAGAGGTTAGAACTGAAGGTACCTTCGGGTTCCCTATCTTAGACACTGCACAAGATGTGACTATGAAAAACATTCCTCCATCCTCACTACCAACCTTTTATTGGAAGAGTAGTGAGGATCCAAACACATTTTTATTCGAATTTGACATTTTGTGTAGGGGTTATAATTACCTACAAGATGGCCAGAATTTAAACTCTTTCCTGCCACATTAAAATATTCTTCTCTTTGATGGTTTATGGGATTAAGAGAATCTAGTATTAGAACTTGGGAGGACATGAAGAATGCATTTCTACAAAAATATCAGGATTACTGTAAACTGAAGGACTCTCGCAACAATATTTTCAAAATTCAACAACTTGAAGACGAGAGCCTAGAAGACTATCTCCAAAGATTTAACTACGTGTTACATAAATCCAAATATAGTGATCTTCGGGAAGATGCAGTAAGAACACTCTTCCTCAAGGGAATCTCAGAAGAATTCTTAGAAAACATTAATCTCATGGCAGCAGGAGACGTTTCTCATAAGTCTTTTGCACAGATATGTGAACTATGTAGAAATTACTCTAGGATCAGAGGGAAAAGTGGAAGACACTTTCGAGAATCCTATGCTAGGAACCTAAAAGGAAATACATCCAGTCCTAGTGGAGTTACAAGGGTAGAGTTGGGAAACCTATTAGAAAATTTTAAAACAAATATCTTAGGACCTATGGGTTCTCAACTAGATGCATTACAAGCTAAAAAGAGATAGGATGAGGATCAGGAAACAATGAGTGTTTTCTGTCCTAGATGTAGAACTAAACACCCTCAATGAGAATTTCCATTGAACAATGTTTCGGTTTGTCACCTTTGTACAAAAGAACATTCAACTGATAATTTTCCATCATTGCCTGGATTGCAAGCTGTATATAAGAGTGGAAACTTTGGTGAACCATCTAGGAGGCCTTGGAAACCTAGAGATCAACCATCATATCAAGATCCATCATCACAATTTCCATCCTATTACCATCCTTATCAACCTCCTCAACAATGGACCACTTCAGGTTGGAAAAATTGGCCACCTCAGTACCCTCCTCAGAATGCTCAACAACAACAATGGCCACATGGGCGAAGAGGACAAGCTTATGCTCAAACACCTCCTCCTATGCCTAACTATCCTTACCCACCTAATATTCAACTGCGGTCTGGAAGAGTTCTGCATGATTATCCCAAGTCATCAGTTGTTATCAGAGAAAAGAATGAAGAAGACATACCTAGTGAAGTTTTGAATGATTCCATTCTTGAAGATGTGGTTATTCCTAAATCTTCAACACACACAATTACGGGAGAAAAGTCACCCCCATTTCTAGAGCGTCTGGTAATAGAAAAACCTATAACTTATCCAGAGTATGATATCATTAACGAATTGAAAAATATTTGTATTAAGATTCCTTTATTGCGAGACATTAAGGATATCCTAATCTATAGTAAAGTGATAAAGGAACTCTGTATTAAGAGATCGGGTAGGAATAAAAAAGACCCTTCGACAATTCATGTAGTAGGTGAAATGTCAGATTACATAGCCAACCCACCTAGAATCCCAAAGTATTCAAATCTAGGAAATCCTATGGTGACTGTTATCATCAATAACACCACCATAGGAAACACACTTATTGATCTAGAAGCCACTATTAACCTTATGACTACCACAGTTTTAGAAACTTTCAATTTAGGACAATTCCTCCGTCCTACCCCAACAATACTAGACTTAGCAGATCGCACGATGGTGCAGCCTGTTGGGATCTTAGATGACATCACTATATTAGTAGCTTCATGGGAATATCTCATGGACTTCATGGTAATTGAATCAAAAGACCCTTCCAAAGGTCACCCCATTATTCTGGAAGACCTTGGTTGGCTATTGCCAATGCATTTATAGGATGTAGGGATGGAGAGATGATTATCTCTGATGGGTTATCTACAAGAAAACTAGCATTATACCCACCAGCACAACCAGTAATGGAAAACCTATTTTGGTTAGATTGTCCTTTTGGGGATGAGAACTTGGAAGAACTTTCCTTGTTAGTGACTTCTCCTGGGCACTTTAAGAATAGAATACCGAGAATGTGTTGAATCAATTTATCTCTTCCACAACATGTATAGACTTTCCTCAGTCTTTCCCAGCTTGACCAGATCCTTGGAGATGAATTCCAAGAAAACATGAGCCTCTCAACATTTACAAGTACACCCTGTGTCTTCACAATCGAAGAACATCTAGGATCCTATACCATACCGTGTGAGGTTAGTTCCAAAAAATTTCTACATATAAATGCAGGTTTAGATGAGAGTCAGCAAAACTAATTACTAAAAGTTCTCAAGAGTCAAACTAGAGCATTTGCATGGGAATATACACCTAGATACCTGTATTCACCACATTTACACAGACCCAAACATACCTTCTGTCAGGAATCCACAAAGAAGAATGAATCCAACCCTAAAGGATATAGTAAAAGATGAATTACAAAAACTCCTTAATGTTGGATTCATCTACCCAATTTCTAACAGTAAATGGGTATCTCCTCTGGTGGTAGTTCCAAAGAAAGTCATAGGGAAATAGCATATCTGTGTTGACTTTCGAGAATTAAACAAGGCCACTCTTAAGGACTACTTCCCCTTGCCTTTCATTGACCAGGTGTTAGATACTTTATTAGGGAAGCAATACTTTTCTTTCCTTGATGGGTATAGTGGATACAATCAAATAGTAATAGCACCTGAGGATCAGGACAATAAAACATTTACTTGTTCTTGGGGTACATATGCCTATCAAGTGTTACCTTTTGGCCTTTGTAATGTACCTGCTACTTTCTAGCGGGAAGTTTTAGGAATCTTTGCTGACCTTATATATGACTATGTAGAATTTTATATGGATGATTTTACAATTTATGGAAATACCTTCCAAGAAGCCCTTGATAACCTCGAAACAATTCTTATTCGGTGCCAATAAACGAACTTAGCTCTTAGTCATGAAAAATGTAAGATGTTACTAACCGAGGGCATAGTTCTGGGACATCATGTCTCTCTTCAAGGTATCAAGGTGGATCCTGCCAAGATAGAAATAATTGTTAATCTTCCTCCTCCAAAAACTCCGAAGGAAGTAAGAAGCTTTCTTGGCCATGCGGGCTATTATAGACGGTTTATTCTAAATTTCACTAAGATAGCCGCACCTATGTTCAAGCTACTCATGAACGATACATAATTTCAATGGACTGAACCTTGTCAACAAGCCTTCGAAACTTTGAAGGCAAAGCTATCAGTGGCACCAATACTTAGGTGCTCCAATTGGTCCCTTCCTTTTCATATATCCACTGATTCTTCCGACATAGCCATAGGAGCAGTCTTAGGTCAAAAAGAGGGACAAATATCACATGCCATCTATTTCGCTAGTAAAAATTTGACTCCTGTAGAATCGAAATACACTGTTACTGAAAAAGAGTTTTTGGCAGTAGTCTATGCCATCAATAAGTTTCATTATTATATCACAGGATATGAAATTTTCATACATACTGACCACTCCGCCATTATATTTTTGATGAATAAATCAATCACCAATGGCAAGGTGACTCGGTGGATTCTTTTGTTACAAGAATTTAACATTACTATTGTTTATCGTCTCGGTCGAGAGAATGTAGTAGCTGACTTTCTCTCTCGAATTCAAATTGACAATGATTCCAGCCTTGTTGATGATATCTTCCTAGATGAAAATTTGTTCACTGTATCTGTTCGAACCCCTTGGTTTGCAGACATAGACAATTATTTAGCAACTGGAAAGCTGCCAAACCACCTCTCCCCACCTGAGAAACGTAGGATCATAGTTCAAAGCTCTAATTATTCTTGGGTAGATAAAGATCTCTTTCGTACTGGTCCTGATCTTATTATTAGATGATGTGTATGAGAGGATGAGATGGTAGAGATTCTTCATGCATGTCATGGTGGACCTTGCGATGGGCATTTTTCTGATAAGAGAACAACATACAAAGTGTTGCAGTCTGGGTATTATTGGCCACGAATTTTCAAAGATGCTTCCAAATATGTCAGCGGGTGTGACAGTTTCCAAAGAATGGGTAGACCTATGACATCCAATGAGATGCCTTTACAGCCTCAAGTTATGATTGAACCTTTTGAAAAATGGGCTCTGTTAAGTCAGTAAATTTTTCTGCATTTTTAGTTTTTCTCTCCAATTTTGGTTTGTTTTTTGAGTCTACCTTAGTTAATTTTTGGTTTTCAGTTTTGGTTTTTGTCTTCTTAAGAACCTTATGAGTGATTGAATAAAGTTTGAACCCAGTCCTTTCAGATTTCATTTGATTTTGGTGACTTTTTATATTGAAAAGGAGGTCAATGAGAGTTATATTTTCAAAGGAAGAATCATTAATGACTTTAGAGAGTGGTTGAACTCATGTCCTAAATCAAATAGCTTCCAGAATCTCCGACAAATTAGCAAAAAGTTGGAAAATTGCTAAATTTTGGTTAAAAGATATTCTTGTAGCGCTACACTAAAGTTTAACACAGAGCGCGCTACAGGAATATCGTGGCCTGAATTTTTTGTCAATTTTCGATCTGATTTCAATCATGATGCAGAGTGCGAGTGTCTAATCACATTGTGTGAGTATTAACACATGTTTGCAGCATTTTGAGCATGATTTTAGTTGGTTGTTAATCACGAAGAGAAAACAAGGGCATCATTGCATGGTATGCGGGTTCAGTGGCACAGAAACCAGCAAATTCCGGGTTTAGCTGTCAGTTTTCTCTTGTTACACGCATCATCGCAGAGGAGGCAGTGTTTGTGAAGGAGAGTTCACTGTTAAACGGTGGATGGTGTTGCTGTGGAAAGGAGACAGGTGTGTTCTGGCGCCAGCGAAGATTAGGGCTTTTGAATTCATTCACCTGGGGCTAAAGAATCGATTGAGGACACCTGTGCTCGAAGGAGAACATCATTGACACCCCAAATTGAAGACATTAAGCCACAATGGACGAGTAATTAACAGGTATTACATTATAACCCTTATAGCTGGAAAATTTGGGTTTTTTCTGCTGCACGAGTTTCTGGAAAAATTGGTTGCTGAGGAGGATATAATAGACCGTAAAATGAGGAATGCACCACAGAAATAGTTACCTGAAGCCCATTAGGAGGAATGTGTATGAATGTTTCTCTCATGCCCTAATGTTTTAAAACATCAGAATATACAGAATAGGGCGTCGTTTTTACACAGGAGGGAGTTTGCTAGTTGGTACAGGTGTTACACAGAAGGGGTCTGTTAATTTGTGCAAGTGGTTTAAATATCACTGAAAATTGTTATAGCCTGTAAAATTACTTGCTCAGAATACAGCTTATAAAACATTTCTGAAACCTGAAACTAGACTTTTCCTGTTCCCTGAAAAGAAAGATATGGGAAAAAGCAGTAAAAGTGGTAAGGTTAACAGGGATGAGCCCACAGACTTGACATGGATTCAGAAACTTCCAGATTGTGCAGAGCTTTTCCAACAGGCAGGCTGGTTGAAATTTTTCAAAAGGATAGATGGTTTTAATGCTCAAGTGTCCTGCAGTTTTGCTAAAGGACTTAAAAATGAGATGATTATAATGGATCCTTTGAGATTCAAATTGACTGTGGAATTAATTTCAGAAGCCACTGAGATTAGTAATGAGGGCGAGCTCTGGTTTAAGAAGTCTCCTTTTGAGTTTGATCCTCAAAGATACTTATTGCCTAATGTTATTCCTGACTGGAACAAAGGTATTCTCATACATAACTTCAGGAAGGAGTGGATTGAATCTATAAGGATTCTTCAGAGTTATGTGACTTGTGAAGGAAGGTATTCATTAGTGTTCAAATATCATCTCAGGTTCCTACAGCACATGGTAGGGGTTTCTAAAATGAATTTGCCATTCTTTTTCTTTAAAAGCCTGCAGAAAATGTCAAGCAAAATAAAACAGCATGATGATCACACTTCTCCATCACTTTTTCATCATGGTCTCATTAAGCTAATCATCACTACAGTGTTGCAGCATGAGGGAAAGACTTGGGACTTCTTCTTGTTTTGGTCAGGGGTTCATCCTAAAGGAGAAGACCAACAACCCAAAAGACAAACTGACAAGGGAAAAGTAATGATACAAAAGTTAGGGCATTCGGTTAAACCTGCAAACAAACATGACATTAAAGCTAAAAAGAAAACAAAGCAGGTAGCAGATGAAGGACAGAATGACAGTCAGCCTCAGGAATTTCCAGAGCACAATAAAGTCAAGTTCTCATTATTTGATGACAAAAAGGAAGAGGAATTTCTTGAAAAGAAGTCATCACCTATAGCAGATTTTCAAGAAGAGAAGAAAATTGATATCAAAGTGATTCCTGTAGCTAAAGAAGAAGTCCATAATCAGCCAAGAAGCCCCATCACAGTCCTCTCGGATGATGAGGGATATATGTTACAAGAAGAGCATTTTATTCCTGAGATTGAAGTTAAGGCTGAAAGTAAAGATGATCAAGTTATAGATGGCAAAATTACAAAGCCTAAAAAGAAAGTCAAAAAGCTGGAAGTGGTAGAGTTAGCATCTATTCGGTACCAAGGGAAGAAATTAAAAATGATGGGAGAAGCAGCTACTTTCTAGAGACCTAAAACTAGGTCGGAAAACAAATTAAGGTTAAATATGAAAAAGCTCTTAAATCCAAAATTGAAGGCTGATAAGGTGACTATCTCTGATAAAGAGCCCATGGAGGAGGAGAAATCAAAGAAAGATGAATTGCAGCCAGGTAAAAAGGAAGAAATTAGGTCAGAAAAAGTAGCAGGTGAAGGAAGCTCCAAGTCCATCATTGAAGACATTCCTGGGAAATTGTTGACAGAAGAGATTAAGTCAGTACAGGCCACAGATGATCCAAGCCCCACCATTGAAGATACTGCTGAGAAGCTATTGACAGAAGAAGCAATATTTAAGAAGTTTGACATGTTTTGCAAACCTAATGAGGAGCAAGATGCTGCAATAGAAAAACTGGTTAATTCTGACAAGGAGAATTTGAAGAAGACTGTCAAACAGTATAAACAGCAAATGAATTACATGCAGGAAGTTAATGATGGTCTAATGATGGCAAATAGAAGATTAAGAGAAGATCTTCAAGATACTCATGACAACTTTCAGGAGTTAGTGATTGATGCAAAGGAAGTACTCAGAAGAAAAAGGGCTGCTGACAGGCACTGTTCAGAATTAGAAAAGACAGTTGAAACTTTGCAACATGAAAATGAACACCTACAGAAAAGGATAGCTGAGCTGGAGGAGAAGCACAAAAGAATGAAGAAAAGATCCTCAAGTCCAGATGGCATATCTTTGCTTGTGGAGGCATCGAAAGAGATCTAAGGCAGTTAGGTTCATTTAAGACATTTTGTTAAAGAATTTGCTATTTTTAGCAAAGATGTAATTTTGTAAAAATGTAATTGTTACTTTACCTAGTCTAGTCATTCGATGGAGAATTAGTAGGAAATACCCTAACTGTTTTTGAGAAGAAAAACTATTTAGAGAGGGAGGAAAGACATTGTAAGGGTTCGAATTTTTGGAAAGCTTTAGTAGGTCTGCAAGCTGTTGATTCTTCCAGACTTGTTCACTGCTAAGTATTGCAAACTCTCATATGCATTTTTGATGAAATTATGAATATATGACTCCTTATCCCACTTCTGATATGTATTGGCTTCATTTTGAACTTATATAGTTTCTTGATTTACAAATTCATTTCTGGTTTTATGTGTAATTTCCAGTGATGCTTGTCTTTTATTGTATGAACTTCATTGCAATCTTTTGTTGGATTCCTGAGATATATATGCATCTTCATGGATATATGTGTATGAATTAGTTTTTACTTATCTGCTGAATGTATTCCCTTATGCTTTTGAAGTTTCTAACCAAAACCTACAAAACAAAACCCTAAAAACCTAGTTTGGATTGATTTTATTATTGAGATTGTGTTGGCTTGTTACCCTAGCCTTAGTAACAATTTCTGACACAAACATCTTTGGCGCCGTTGCCGGGGACGAAGCTGAAGCATATCTTCCCTGGGATACTCATCATTTTTCTGGTTTAAGAGGTGGACTTGAACTAGCAGTTTTTGAAGGCTATTTTCACCAAAAAGAAGTCACACTGGCTTCTAAAGGGATGGGGACCAGGAATAAGCCTGTTTCTCCATTAAAACTGGGTGTGACAGACCCTGAGCAGATTTTGAAAACAGCAAACAAACTCAGAAAATCTCGATCTTTGCCAGCTTCCTGTGACTCTCACCAGTTGGGTGAATCATTAGACCCAGCTGAAATTTCACCCTGTATAAATCCTATCTTTTCTGAGAACACTTTTCAGGTTTTCACCAATCCTCAAAGTTTTTTGAAAGCTAAAACCTCTTCCCCTGATAAAATACCAATCTTTCAGTTGAAGGTAGGAAGAAATCCTTTTCAAAAAAGTTTTAGTCAAATATCTTCCTCCTCAAAATCTCAGTCTAAACCTCAGTCCACAATGGCAGCCCAAAATCCACCTATGGATATGATGGATAGAATGGTAGCAGCTAGGTATGCACCATTAGTTTTACCTCAGCCTCTACATGCATTGCCTGGAGGTGATTACCAGAAATATATGCCTAGATTCAATGGACAAGGGGAAATCACTGCTGAGGAACATTGGGAGGCTTTCATGAGTTATGCTGACAATCAGAATATTGAAATTAAAGATGTGTGGATGAGGGTATTTGTTCAGAGTCTAGATGGAGATGTAAGAAAATGGTTTAGAGACTTGCCTGCTAACTCCATTACTATTATTGAAGAACTCCATGAGCTTTTCATGAGACAATGGGGAGATACGAAAGATCACACATACTATATAACTGAATTTGGAGCTCTCAGAAGAAAGAAAGATGAGACTGTTGCAGATTTTTTCAAGAGGTTTAATAAGATGTACAGTAGAATTCCAGCAGAAATTAAACCCACTGAAACATCAGCCAAGTTGACCTATGCCAATGCTTTTGATCATGAATTTTCTTTATTACTCAGAGAGAGAAGACCTATCACCCTGCTGAACATGCAAGATGCAGCCCTAGAGGTAGAGTCTAATTTGTTAGCTTCAAATAGACTTAAGAATGAAACATCTCAGCAGCTGTATGAAAGAAAGGGAAAGAAAGAAGCTGTCACAGCAGGCTCTGCTTCTCAATCTGCTGAGGCCAAGATAGATGAGATGGCCAAAATGGTTAAGGTCCTTACTGCAAAGTTGAATAAACTTGAGCTTGAAAAGAATTCTGCTAAACCTGCTCCAGAAGCTCAGAGGAATCCAAATAACCAAAATCAATTTAGAAGACAATTTGCACCTAGATTCATGCCAAGGGAGCGAAGAAATAATGACATCCAGCAAGAAAGGAGAGAAAATGAAGATCAAAAAGTGCCCCCACCTTTTCAAAATAATTTGGTTGATGAAGAAGAAATTGATCAGCAGCTGCTCTTTGAAGAAACTGAGACTGATCAGGACATGAACCACATTGGAGATAAAATGTTTACAGGCTTTGTTACTGAAGAAGATTTTCTAAATTCTGAATATTATGATGCTGATTTATATGAGGTTGAAGATGAATTGGAGTTTGAAAAAACTGCTGTAAATGCTGCCACTAATCAGAATGGAATTAAGAAAATCATTAATCTCAGAACTGGACCGAAACAAGTAGTTCAAGCTCCTAAGAAGAAAGCTGCTGTTCCTGCTCCAGTTATTCCTGATAAACCAACTGCTGATCCTGTAGCAGAAAAGAAGCAACCTGCAGAAAAACCTAAGAAGAATACAGAAATTGAAGAGGTAAATAGGCCAGGTCAAAATTTTAGTTTGGAAAATGAGTTAGGAAAACTTAAAATTCCTGTACCATTTTCTGAGCTCATAAAAAATTCATCATACAAGAATACAGTTTTGAAGGTAATGAATATGCCCAATAATCAGCCAGTTTCAGATACAGTAAATCTGCAGGAGGAAAACCCTAGAATCTTTATTGGATCAGCTTTGGCTGAAAAGACTGAAAACGAAGCTGGTGCTTCTCCTCCTTTCTATATAACTTTGACTGTGCATGAGCAGATGATTCATAATTGTTTGCTAGATTCAGGAGCATCCCATAATTTGATGCCAAAATCTGTGATGGAAGCCCTGGGCCTTAATGTCACTAAGCCTTACCATGATCTATAAGCCTTTGACTCCCGAGCTGTGAAATGTCTAGGAGTGATAAAAGACATGGTTGTCAATCTTACTCAGTTACCCATGAAAAGTGTAATAATGGATGTTGTGGTAGCTGACATCACACCAAAATTTGGCTTACTTCTGTCTAGGTCATGGGCTAAGAAAGTTGGGGGGACATTACAGATGGACCTCTCTTATGCTACCATTCCTGTTTTTGGTGGAGAAAACAGGAGACTTTATAGAGAGTTACAGTTGGCTTACATAGTCACAGATGATAAAAATCCTACAAATCACCCAATGTATTCTGTGGATAAAGACCTTGGTTCATGCATACTGCAGTTTAGTGAGGAAGAGAATTCTGCTGGTCTGTTACAAGTATAAAAAGATCAGCCTGTAAAACACAGTCAAGAAGAGCAGGATGTATTGTGGCAGTTGTATTTTGATGGGTCTTCATGCAAAGAAGGTGCTGGAGCTGGAATTTTATTGATTTCTCCCGGGGGTGAAATGGTGAAACTTATGTATAAGTTAGAATTTGCTACCACCAATAATACTGCTGAGTATGAAGCCCTGCTACTGGGATTGAAGGCTGCTAAAGATTTGGGAATTCAGCAGATTTCTGCATTTGGCGACTCCGAACTAGTTGTTCAACAAGTGAAGAAAAAATATCAAGTAAAGCAGGGTTTGCTGAAAGTATATCGAAATGAGGTATGGGATATGCTTGAGAACTATTTTATAGCATTTAATATCACTCATATTCCCAGAAATCATAATGAAACTGCAGATTCTTTAGCCCTGGCTGCCACACATTTCAGAATTCCAAAAATCACTCAATTAAGGTATCCAATAGAGCTGAGATATAGGCCATGTGTTCCAGATAATGTGAAACATTGGAGGGTTTTTGAAGATGACATTGAAATAAAAAAATTTCTTGAGCTTGTAGATGAATTTTCAAACAATCAAATTGATCAAGAAATAGATGAAAGGGATGAACAGTTAGATGAATTTGCTGCAGAAGAGATAGCTGGGCATAAGATTATTGAATTGAAGAGCAATTTCATTCCAAAAGGTCTAGTACCTTTAGAAAGAATATTCACTAAAGATGATACACCTTCCAGACCAGTAATTCAATCTTCAGAAGACAATGTAGAGGATTATAATATTGGTTCAGCAGAACATCCCAGAATGGTAAAACTGTCTAAAAAGCTAACAGCTGAGCAAAGAAGTAGATATATCAGGCTGTTGAGAAAATATATAGATGCATTTGCTTGGTCGTACAAGGAACTAAAAACCTATGATACAGCAGTTATCCAGCACAAAGTTCCTTTGAAACCTAATGTCAAACCTTTCAGGCAGAAATTAAGAAGAATCAATCCAGCCTTATTCCCTGTAATTGAAAAAGAATTAAAGAAGTTGTTGGATGCAAAAATAATAGTGCCTCTTAGGTATTCTTCTTGGGTGGCCAATTTGGTTCCTGTTAGAAAGAAGAATGGAGAGATTCGATTATGTGTTGACTTCAAAAATTTGAATCGATCATCATTAAAAGACAATTATCCTCTCCCCAAGATTGAACAGGTTTTGCAGCAGGTGGTTGGAGCTCAAAGGATTTCTATGCTAGATGGTTTCTCAGGATACAATCAAATTGCCATGCATCCTGATGACAAAGAAAAGACAGCTTTTACAACCCCCTGGGGGACATTTATGTATGACAAAATGCCTTTTGGTTTGATGAATGCTGGAGCAACCTTTCAGAGAGCTATGGACATTGCATTCGTGGGTGAAAAAGATAAGTTTGTAGTTATCTATCTGGATGATATCACTGTCTTCTCAAAGTCTGATGATGAACATTTGAAGCATTTAGAACAAACCTTCATAAAATGCAGGAAATTTGGCTTGTCTTTAAACCCTAAAAAATCACATTTTGCTGTGCAAGAAGGTAAGTTGCTTGGCCACTTGGTATCAGCTGATGGTATCAGAATTGACCCTGAGAGAGTCAAAGCAATACTGAAGATTAGCTTGCCCAGGAGTAAAAAGGATGTGCAATCATTTATTGGCAAAATCAATTTTCTGCGATGGTTTATTCCTAATTTTGCTGAAACCATTAAGCAGATTACAGCCATGTTAAAAAAGGACCAAGAAGTCAGGTGGACTGTTGAAGCAAAGGCATCTTTTGAGAAGATTAAAGTGGCTCTGACTGAAGCACCTGTTCTGGTGAGTCCAAATTTTGACAAAGAATTTCTTACATTTTCTTTTGCTTCAGAAGACACCATTGCTGCTGTCCTACTTCAGAAGAATGAGGAGGGATTGGAACAACCAATTGCCTTTTTCAGCAAAACACTTAGAGATTCAGAGCTGAAATACAGTATCTTGGAGAAACAGGCCTATGCTCTGGTAAAGGCTTTAAAATTTTTCAGAATTTATATTTTACACTCCAAGGTTGTTTCCTTTGTTTCAAATGCTGCAGTGAAGGATGTTTTGACACAGCCTGATAGTGAAGGAAAGAGGGGAAGGTGGATTGCCAAAATTATGGAATATGAAGTGGAAATCAGACCTACTAAGCTGGTCAAAGGACAAGGATTGGCCAAACTGCTGGCTGACTCAAATTGTCAGGCATTAGGATTACATGCTATGACAGAAGAATCAACACCTGAAGAAAATCAAGTAATCCTGGAAAAAGAAAGAATCATGGATTCTTATTCATCCTCAGATTGGTATGCTGACATTGTCCATTTTCTGTTATTTTTGCAATGTCTAGAACATTTAGACAAAAAAGCTGCCAGGTCCCTGAAATTGAAAACTACTAAATACTGTCTGATAGAAGGTCAATTGTTTTGGAAAGATCCAGCAGGAATCTTATTAAGGTGTTTAGATCAGGCTGAAATAAAAGAAGTGATTTCAGAATCTCATGAAGGAGCTTGTGGAGGACATAAATACTGGAAAACAACAGCCTATAAAATTTTAAGAGCTGGTTACTATTGGCCTTCACTTTTCTCAGATGTTTATCAACATGTGAGAGCTTGCATACCTTGTCAAAAGTTTGCAGGTAAACAGAAGTTGCTGTCTTTACCTTTGAAGCCTATTGTAGTCAATGCCCCTTTTCAGCAGTGGGGTCTGGATTTTATTGGAGAAATAAACCCAGCATCTTCAGGCCAGCATCATTGGATTTTGACTGCCACATATTTCTTTACAAAATGGGTGGAAGCTATCCCCACAAGGAATGCTACAGATAAGGTAATTATGGATTTCATTGAAAATAATATTCTTAGCAGGTTTGGTTGTCCACAAAGATTGATCACTGATAATGCCAAAGCATTCAAATCCAAGGCAATGGTGGCCTTTTGTGAGAAAAATGGTATTATATTAAAACACTCAACTCCCTATTATCCTCAGGGAAATGGTAAGGCTGAATCATCTAACAAAAATATCATTCAGTGTATCAAGAAATTGCTCAAACAAAATAAAAAATCCTGGGATTCAATGTTGAAATATGCATTATGGGCAGATAGGATTACTGTAAAACAAGCCATTGGTACTTCACCCTTTCAGCTGGTTTATGGAACAGAAGCAGTATTTCCAGTACAATTGGGAATCCCAGTAATGAAGTTCCTCCAAAATTCTCAAGAGGAACCAGATGATTTGCAAAGGAGAATTTTTGAAATGATTGAGTTCAGCAGAACAGGGAGAAGGTAGACAAAGAAGCCCAGCTGTATAGAGCTAAAATGAAAACCAGGTTTGACAGAAATATCAAAGATCACATTTTTTCAGAAGGTGAGATGGTTTTAAGATGGGATGCAAGAAAGGAACAGAAGGGGAAACATGGAAAATTTGATAATTTATGGTTTGGCCCTTTTCTGATAGCTAAAGTTTTGGAAAATAATACTTTCATATTGCAGTCCTTGGAAGGAGAGGAATTGCTCAGCCCTGTTAATGGGCGATTCCTCAAGCATTTCTACAGTTAAATGAGGATCATGGTCACTTTTCATTGTATATACCGGTGTGAGTGAGATTGAATAAAGACTCCATAGCCCAATGGAAGACTGAAGGCACTAGTCTACAGGTTCTTGAAGCCTCACAGGGAGGTCTTCATCCCGCAGCTGGAGCCAGATGTTAAGTCAGTAAATTTTTCTGCATTTTTAGTTTTTCTCTCCAATTTTGGTTTGTTTTTTGAGTCTACCTTAGTTAATTTTTGGTTTTCAGTTTTGGTTTTTGTCTTCTTAAGAACCATATGAGTGATTGAATAAAGTTTGAACCCAGTCCTTTCAGATTTCATTTGATTTTGGTGACTTTTTATATTGAAAAGGCGGTCAATGAGAGTTATATTTTCAAAGGAAGAATCATTAATGACTTTAGAGAGTGGTTGAACTCATGTCCTAAATCAAATAGCTGCCAGAATCTCCGACAAATTAGCAAAAAGTTGGAAAATTGCTAAATTTTGGTTAAAAGATATTCTTGTAGCGCTACACTAAAGTTTAACACAGAGCGCGCTACAGGAATATCGTGGCCTGAATTTTTTGTCAATTTTCGATCTGATTTCAATCATGATGCAGAGTGCGAGTGTCTAATCACATTGTGTGAGTATTAACACGTGTTTGCAGCATTTTGAGCATGATTTTAGTTGGTTGTTAATCACGAAGAGAAAACAAGGGCATCATTGCATGGTATGCGGGTTCAGTGGCACAGAAACCAGCAAATTCTGGGTTTAGCTGTCAGTTTTCTCTTGTTACACGCATCATCGCAGAGGAGGCCGTGTTTGTGAAGGAGAGTTCACTGTTAAACGGTGGATGGTGTTGCTGTGGAAAGGAGACAGGTGTGTTCTGGCGCCAGCGAAGATTAGGGCTTTTGAATTCATTCACCTGGGGCTAAAGAATCGATTGAGGACACCTGTGCTCGAAGGAGAACATCATTGACACCCCAAATTGAAGACATTAAGCCACAATGGACGAGTAATTAACAGGTATTACATTATAACCCTTATAGCTGGAAAATTTGGGTTTTTTCCGCTGCACGAGTTTCTGGAAAAATTGGTTGCTGAGGAGGATATAATAGACCGTAAAATGAGGAATGCACCACAGAAATAGTTACCTGAAGCCCGTTAGGAGGAATGTGTATGAATGTTTCTCTCATGCCCTAATGTTTTAAAACATCAGAATATACAGAATAGGGCGTCGTTTTTACACAAGAGGGAGTTTGCTAGTTGGTACAGGTGTTACACAGAAGGGGTCTGTTAATTTGTGCAAGTGGTTTAAATATCACTGAAAATTGTTATAGCCTGTAAAATTACTTGCTCAGAATACAGCTTATAAAACATTTCTGAAACCTGAAACTAGACTTTTCCTGTTCCCTGAAAAGAAAGATATGGGAAAAAGCAGTAAAAGTGGTAAGGTTAACAGGGCTGAGCCCACAGACTTGACATGGATTCAGAAACTTCCAGATTGTGCAGAGCTGTTCCAACAGGCAGGCTGGTTGAAATTTTTCAAAAGGATAGATGGTTTTAATGCTCAAGTGTCCTGCAGTTTTGCTAAAGGACTTAAAAATGAGATGATTATAATGGATCCTTTGAGATTCAAATTGACTGTGGAATTAATTTCAGAAGCCACTGAGATTAGTAATGAGGGCGAGCTCTGGTTTAAGAAGTCTCCTTTTGAGTTTGATCCTCAAAGATACTTATTGCCTAATGTTATTCCTGACTGGAACAAAGGTATTCTCATACATAACTTCAGGAAGGAGTGGATTGAACCTATAAGGATTCTTCAGAGTTATGTGACTTGTGAAGGAAGGTATTCATTAGTGTTCAAATATCATCTCAGGTTCCTACAGCACATGGCAGGGGTTTCTAAAATGAATTTGCCATTCTTTTTCTTTAAAAGCCTGCAGAAAATGTCAAGCAAAATAAAACAGCATGATGATCACACTTCTCCATCACTTTTTCATCATGGTCTCATTAAGCTAATCATCACTACAGTGTTGCAGCATGAGGGAAAGACTTGGGACTTCTTCTTGTTTTGGTCAGGGGTTCATCCTAAAGGAGAAGACCAACAACCCAAAAGACAAACTGACAAGGGAAAAGTAATGATACAAAAGTTAGGGAATTCGGTTAAACCTGCAAACAAACATGACATTAAAGCTAAAAAGAAAACAAAGCAGGTAGCAGATGAAGGATAGAATGACAGTCAACCTCAGGAATTTCCAGAGCACAATAAAGTCAAGTTCTCATTATTTGATGACAAAAAGGAAGAGGAATTTCTTGAAAAGAAGTCATCACCTATAGCAGATTTTCAAGAAGAGAAGAAAATTGATATCAAAGTGATTCCTGTAGCTAAAGAAGAAGTCCATAATCAGCCAAGAAGCCCCATCATAGTCCTCTCGGATGATGAGGGATATATGTTACAAGAAGAGCAGTTTATTCCTGAGATTGAAGTTAAGGCTGAAAGTAAAGATGATCAAGTTATAGATGGCAAAATTACAAAGCCTAAAAACAAAGTCAAAAAGATGGAAGTGGTAGAGTTAGCATCTATTCGGTACCAAGGGAAGAAATTAAAAATGATGGGAGAAGCAGCTACTTTCTGGAGACCTAAAACTAGGTCAAAAAACAAATTAAGGTTAAATATGAAAAAGCTCTTAAATCCAAAATTGAAGGCTGATAAGGTGACTATCTCTGATGAAGAGCCCATGGAGGAGGAGAAATCAAAGAAAGATGAATTGCAGCCAGGTAAAAAGGAAGAAATTAGGTCAGAAAAAGTAGCAGGTGAAGGAAGCTCCAAGTCCATCATTGAAGACATTCCTGGGAAATTGTTGACAGAAGAGATTAAGTCAGTACAGGCCACAGATGATCCAAGCCCCACCATTGAAGATACTGCTGAGAAGCTATTGACAGAAGAAGCAATATTTAAGAAGTTTGACATGTTTTGCAAACCTAATGAGGAGCAAGATGCTGCGATAGAAAAACTGGTTAATTCTGACAAGGAGAATTTGAAGAAGACTGTCAAACAGTATAAACAGCAAATGAATTACATGCAGGAAGTTAATGATGGTCTAATGATGGAAAATAGAAGATTAAGAGAAGATCTTCAAGATACTCATGACAACTTTCAGGAGTTAGTGATTGATGCAAAGGAAGTACTCAGAAGAAAAAGGGCTGCTGACAGGCACTGTTCAGAATTAGAAAAGACAGTTGAAACTTTGCAACATGAAAATGAACACCTACAGAAAAGGATAGCTGAGCTGGAGAAGAAGCACAAAAGAATGAAGAAAAGATCCTCAAGTCCAGATGGCATATCTTTGCTTGTGGAGGCATCGAAAGAGATCTAAGGCAGTTAGGTTCATTTAAGACATTTTGTTAAAGAATTTGCTATTTTTAGCAAAGATGTAATTTTGTAAAAATGTAATTGTTACTTTACCTAGTCTAGTCATTCGATGGAGAATTAGTAGGAAATACCCTAACTGTTTTTGAGAAGAAAAACTATTTAGAGAGGGAGGAAAGACATTGTAAGGGTTCGAATTTTTGGAAAGCTTTAGGAGGTCTGCAAGCTGTTGATTCTTCCAGACTTGTTCACTGCTAAGTATTGCAAACTCTCATATGCATTTTTGATGAAATTATGAATATATGACTCCTTATCCCACTTCTGATATGTATTGGCTTCATTTTGAACTTATATAGTTTCTTGATTGACAAATTCATTTCTGGTTTTATGTGTAATTTCCAGTGATGCTTGTCTTTTATTGTATGAACTTCATTGCAATCTTTTGTTGGATTCCTGAGATATATATGCATCTTCATGGATATATGTGTATGAATTAGTTTTTACTTATCTGCTGAATGTATTCCCTTATGCTTTTGAAGTTTCTAACCAAAACCTACAAAACAAAACCCTAAAAACCTAGTTTGGATTGATTTTATTATTGAGATTGTGTTGGCTTGTTACCCTAGCCTTAGTAACAATTTCTGACACAAACAGGCTCTAGATTTCATTGGGCCAATTTCCCCTATGTCTCGCAAGAAGAAGTACATCCTAGCCTGCACAGATTATGTCACCAAGTGGGTAGAAGCTAAAGCTTTATTCTGAGCCACATAGAAATCTGTGGTAGAGTTTATATATGAATAAATATTTACCCGATTCAGTGTACCTAGGGAAATTGTAACCAATCAAGGATCTCAGTTTACCTCCAAATTAATGAAAGAGCTTACTGACAAATATGGTATTAGACATTGTAAATATTCACCATATCACTCGCAAGCCAATGGTCAGGTAGAATCCACCAACAAAGTATTAGAAACCATCCTGACTAAGACTATCCAGTTACACCACAAAGACTGGGAAGATAGGCTTCCAAAATCTTTGTGGTATTATAGAATAACTTGGAGGAACACCACTGGCCACACACCTTATGAACTCATTTATGGTAAATAAGTTCTTCTACCCATTGAATTTCAAGTCAAAACCTTTCGTATGCCTGCACAATTAGGGATGAATCTAGAAGAAGCACAGAGTCAACGAATCCTACAAATAAATGAGTTAGACGAGATTAGGAAAGATGCTATTCAACACATAATATTAATACAAAACCAACTCAAAAGGTGGCATGATAGATACATTAAACATAAACAATTCAAAACTAGAGACCGGGCATTACTTTTTGATTCAAGATACACAAATTTTAAAGGTAAATTAACTACTCGTTGGATGGGTCCATACGAAATTGTTACAGCTTTTGATAATGGATCCGTTAAAATTAAGACAATTGATGATTCTCAAACTTCCTTTATTGTAAATGGACATAGAATTAGACTTTATCATCAACCGATATCTAAACAAGATTTTGTGTAGAATGCCTTACAACGGGAGGAAATGGAGCTGGTAGAAGAGGAAGTCATTCCTCCTTCTCCTGGTTCTTGAATTATTTTGGGTTATCTTCCTTTGTATAAATGTAAATATGTTTTTGTTTTTTAATAATAAGAGTCATTTCTAATAACTGATTGCATTTTTTTCCAGGAAATTTATTATGATCAGCTTATGAAATTCTGTCAATTAAAGCAGGAAGACTCTTTTTCCCTTTTCCTAAAATTTATATAACTTTCTTTGTACATATGTTTTTGTTTTGAATAAATATGAATCATCTAACAAATGGTTTTGCAGCTTAATTACAAAAACCTTATCCTTATAATCATCTCATGCAACAACATTTAAAGAGGGAAGTTCTCTAAAAACTTCATAATACATCCTATCTCCTTCTCTTTCAATTTTTGTTGGAAATTGAAAATTTATAGTGAAAAGATAAAATGTTCTTTATATCATTTTCAAACCACTTTCTTTTATGATTCTGCATATGGTATTTGATTCAGACATGCACATTTCTAATTTAGCATTAGAATAGTTGCTTAAGACCGACCTTAATCATTATGATCTCCAAAAAGATCTATCTTACACCTATGGATCACTGGCTCATCCTAGACTCATTATCAAAACTTGTCTCTTAAAGCATCTTTAAAAGGTAGCTCAAAGTGAATGAGATTGCTATTTTGTGGGGAACATTATTGAACTTTTATGAAGAAGATGTACTGAGAGGTCAAAGAACAACTTTAGGTTATTATCTTTTGACATGATCTATAATTAGGCCATTCTAAATAAAGTTACTCATAAGGGTCGTTCTAATTTTTTTTTTTGAATTATGTGTTTAGTAGGCTTAGAACACTCTAGTGCCAACCTACTTCCTCACAAAATATATATATATGTATCATTATACGAAGTAAACCTGCCGGGGTACTGAACAGGTTTGTTGGGAGCGGGTGCGTGGTAAGTAAAATCTTAAACAAGGAACCTCGGTAAATGCAAGTAAACCCGTCGGAGTACTGAACAGGCTCACTGGCAGCGAGGCTATGCTTGCATGGTACCAAGATAAACCCATTGGGGTACTGAACAACCCTTCTAGCAGTGGGTCAATATCGGGTAAAAGAGGTTTGGTTAATGCATCGCTATGCACATGGCTCATAAAACCCTGGGTATACAAACATATGTTTAGGACGATTATTTATACTATCATTAGAGAATAGTTGTAAGTTGGACTTGGACCCTATCATCTAATTCAAACAATACCTAGGATATGACTATCCTAGAAATGGACCCATAACTATAGAAATCTCACAAACTCGAGGGTGAACTTTATCTATATTCTTTGGATGACAAGATATCTTTAAAATGAGTCATTAATGACTAGTTTTTCCTATGGCATTTTTCGCATTAATTACATTATCATTCTTTATATGGTCTTCTTAAGCACTGTTGTATTCTTTTGATGAATATAGATATCTGAATCATCTACAATTATTAGGTAATTTTTCATTTTCTTACGAAAATTATCACATCATTTTAGAAGCTATCGGCAAAAATTTCAATTGAAAATATTTGAATATTAATAAATTTCTCTTTGATGGCTTGAGGACACGCCATATTTTTGGTTTGGGGGAGGATTAGAACTGTTTTTACCTTCTGAATATTTATATATAAAAAAAAGTTTATTTATTTATGATAAAATGATAGGTGTTTTCAGGTTTATGGAAAAAGAAGAAGGAAGATTGTTCTGATCAATGGCAAATAAAAGAAGAACATGACTTAAATCTCCAAAAAAGAAAAGTTTACAGCATCTTTTGTGCAATAACAGCCTCAAAAATTCCCTACAAAATTAGCTTCAGTCAACATCAATAAGCAGATCTTGTACAGACAAAAGTCTATATGAAGGGTTGAATGATGGGTCGAATGCCAATCCGAATGAGGTGTCGAACAAGGCAAATGTATAACGATCTGAATGAAGTGCCAAATGAAACCATAGCTTATAATGGCTTTATTAAACATGCCAAGGTATCCAAATTTGAATATTATTGATAAATCTAATTAGCTAATTATGTCAGGAATCAATCAAATGTCAATTTCACACGTGGTCTCATTCCCTTACCTATCTCGCCTCTATTAAACGAATGGATTATGCATCATTGCGATCTTCAGAATCATTGCATGACTGCCATATAGTCTTAATTATCCTATTGTACGATCTGCCATCATATTAAATCAAGTCATCATAATCTTTCACGTGTAATCGATACCTATAATTTCATTTCAAGAATTACATTCAACCTATCCAAAGTTCGACTTTGGACGCAGTTGAACATACCATAACCACACGTATTCACTAACTCACACATTTCTATGTTGGCACTCGATTCAAGATCTTTGATAAGCATGACCTCTCAAAACATGCTAAGTCCTCGCCTACAATCATTCAACCATTCAAACGGACTTCAATTTCAACTGATGACTGCGTGAATTTCGCTCCATTCTATTTGCTTTCCATTTTTTCTGTTAAAGCCGCCTCTCCTGCATCTCTTGCATACCCTGTACCTACCTGCATCCCTCGACCTCTGTCTATTTATGTCGATCCATCATGAACCTGTAAGTTACTAGGATTTACTTCGCATCCCCGAGTTCAAAGAATGCCGTGAGGTATTCCTTCGATCCAGTTGGGGTCTGTTTCTCCGCCTTCTCCAAGGCCACAACCACAAGATTTCACTGCTGTTTGCTAAAGGATTCGATGGAAAGATGAAAAAAGTTGGCCATCTCACTTTTTCTGTGACGGAAGAATCTATCGCATTAGCCACGAAGCTTCCTAGGGAGGGTTCCCGTTGGCACAAACATCTCCTCCTTCCACGGAAGGCTCACAAATTTGCTTTGAAAGCCGAATATCAACATGTTGCTGGAACAAAAGGATTCCACCGGGAGTGGGTCAAGCCCGAATAGCTAGATCCCTTGACTATCATCATCCATCTGATCACTTGTGAGGGTAAGTTTACTGTTTTTAAAGTCTGCCAATTTAGATTGCTAGCACATTTTGTTAACAATCAGACCCTCAATTTCCCATTCTATTTCCTGAAAATTTTAGAGAAAATGTCAAGCCAGGTTAGGAAGAATACTGTTAATCCCTCTGGTAGCTTGTTGTAATGTCCCCATTCAAATAAGTGCATAGTAAGACAATCCCATCAATCCTACTAGTTTCCTAGGTTGGATGGGCACATGTGGGATGGTAATAAGGAAACTAATAAATGATATTTAGACATTAGAACGGTTCAAGAATTTAATAAATATGATGAATAAATAAATTCAAGAGAAATTCTAGGTGGCAAGTGGTTTTGGAGACATATGGAGGTGGTGGGATCCACACTAGCTTGATTTTTCAATGACACATGGCAGCTCTCTCTTGCCAATTCGAATTCATGGGAAGGTGAACACTCTTGGGTGAGTTGGTAAGTCATAACACATGGCATTGAGCATATTAGGTCGAAATGGGAAGGAATAGTAACCTCCATGGGAGAGGAAGAGTCAAATTGGAGACTAGTGGACACATGGGCTAGATTCCCTAGTTTTATGACAACAATAATGAAGCATCTATGACATTTTATGACAAAAATCAGACCTGACTTCTTACACCTGACCATTATGACATGTCAGCCCCAAAAATAGGCTCAAGAAGGCGCTCATGGAGTTGGAGGAATCTAAAGAGACTCAAATTCGAATTTGGGAGAAGATGGAAGGTTGGAACTAGGAGACAAGTGGCAAATGAGGAATATTTTCTAAATGGAAAATTATTGAATCTATTGAGAGGATTTCGACCCCTTGAAGGCTAATGTTGGTTATAAAATGTATAAATCAAGTATGAGAATGGCTTTTGATGATTTGAGAAAAATTGCATTTGTGAAGAGAAAGCTAGTGGATGACTAGTTTCTTGCCTTAGCCAATTTCGAGGGTGAAAGATTCCCATCCAAGTTGGTGTTTGGAGAGGCCACTCAGGTCTTTCATGGTGCTTTAATGGAGTTTTTATTTGCAGGTAGCAGCTACAGGAAGTTTCATGGTTTGGTTTAGTGCAGCACTTTCTCTCCACCGTTTCCAGTTTTGAAGGCATATTCGTGCTCCTTGAGGGAGGGCGTTTTTGGTGAGCTATTGTACTCTTTGGGGGAGCTTCTAATGCCCCATTTATTTTTTAACATGAAGTAAATACTCTGTTCTTCATCTCCAAAAAGTTTCAGGTCGAAATTCCAAGTAGAAATGTATAAATCTCATTTTTAATGGAAGAACAATGCCATTTCCCCACTACCTTGTTGTGAGTCAATGTATTGATGATGATTTCGAATGTATGGATGATTCTTTGATATATTTGTGATAAATATATTGCCATGGATGTCTTCTACAAGTTTCATGTACTGTACTTGAGCATTTGAAGCATTTTTACTCAGTTTAGTTGTATTGGGAGGTGAAATAGTGCCATTTCCCCAAGGGTCGAATTGGGGGTTTTTGCTGTTGAATGTGAGAGAGTTAGAACAGTATTAAAAATCAATTAATGGTGCATATGAGACCTTAATCACATACTTAACACATTATATACCCCTGTTCATAAATTTGTGGGAGTTTGGAGGCATTTGGAAGGCCATTTGCAGTGTTACCCGAGGGGGATTTGATGCACAAATTACTAGTCAAAATTACATATATTGATCATAATACAAATCAAGTTTGCAGCAGTATTTGGAGGGCCATAAAACATCCCTGAACCTTATATTCAAGTCTAAATACCATTCATACACTCCTACAGAAGATTTGGGAGCATTTGGGTTGATTTGGAGGTCAAAACAGTAAAACTAGTCAAAGGTCGAAATTGGGAAAAAAAGTGGAAAATTGGGCATTTTAATAAAATTTGAAAAAGGGATATTACACTTGTACCATCACTGTCTCATTAAAATATTGATCATTCGCTAGTTGGAAGAGAGAGGGAAAACCTGGGATCGTTTTTTCTTTCAAATACTAAACCCTTATTTTATCAAGAAGCCTATTGCCAAACCCTCTGCTTCTTGAAAACATCATTGTTTCCAAACTAGTATAAGTGAGCCTACCCAAGCCTCTACGCAAGAAGAACAAGACACTAAGAGTGTGTGGTTTGATGAGGGTCCCTCAAGAGATGTGCACCTTGTCCATTCATCACCTTCTCCTGAGCTTGCCCTTGGTGACCCTACATCGGAATCCCCACTCTTTTCAGTATCCACTAAAGCCAGGAAAACAAATCATGACCAGTTCATCATCTAGACTGTCGTTCAACCATCATGTTCATACAACTAGTCAGATGACCATACCCTTGAAACACCTCTCCTCACATTAGCCAATGTATCTACTCGATTGTGTGAAGCCCCTGCCGCCGAAATTTCTCCTGCACACAATGAAGACAGAGTTATTGAAGAACATACTGTTGAGCTTGAAACATCTTCAAGAAATTTGAGTCCTCAAAAGAACCTGAAACATCGCATAGAACAACCCATTCTGAATCAAAAAGAAGTGGATAGGTTGACCCGAGGGATAGCACGGTTGATAGACCAGAATCAAAACTATGTGGAAACAATCTTTGAGCTTCATAAAGAAAACAAGCCACTGTGCACACAAGTAAGAAGCATTGAATGCTTGGTCAATTCCAAAACAACGTCCCATACTACTCTCCGGATGAAGTATGACACCTTAAAGGACCAGTTTAGGAAGCTCCAGAAGCTCATAGCTAAAACCATTTCCTCTTCCAAGTCGAAGGCAGCTGCTACTGCAGCTCAGCCTTCTTCCTGAACTTCTCTTCTTTTTTCTCATTGGGACCTGGCATATCTCCGGTTTGGGGGAATGTTGGTGTCCATTTCGTCACCATTTTTTATCATCAAATATATTCTGAGTGGCGTTATTTTCACTATTTTGATATAATAAATTACTCTTCTTGTCATTCAGACCATCAAACAGACTCAGGTATGCATTTATTTGAACATCATATGAATCATGAATAATTATAATCATTTTTATGGTTTATTGACAATCATGTCATATTTCTAGACATGCTTGGCAATTAGTTTTTTCTCTACAGGCCGCGGTCTTCAAACGAACCTCCATTTAGACTCACTTTCACGCCAAAGACGCCAGCAACGTTCAACCCGTCGTCCAGCCCTTCATTCAGCTCACAGAATCGTCGGTTGGCATATTCCTGGTCATTAAAGACAGAAACAGAAACATGGGTTCTGTTAGCAACGTGGTGGTTATGGTTGGTGAGTTCCTGTTCTAGAAGATTCGCCTCCCTGCTTGCCGAGCTTGACAGCACACCATTCCCTCACGTCAACACTAGAAAATTCGCTTCTCCGTCCATTCAGCTTGACAACACATGCTCATTCCCACGTCGATGCTCTAGTAGCTCCATCCTTCCATGCTCGACCTTCCAGCACATGCTTCTGCCCATGGTTGAAGGAAACAAACATGCAGCTGTTCGCGTCAGGTAGGATTGACGCCGTGAAAGCAGGCAGGCGGCCTTTGCGCTGTCGTAAATCACCAGGAAGCCGTTTGACAGTCATAAAGACTCCTATTTTTAAAGAGGTCGACTACGTTGACCTTCTCTCCCATTGTAAAATTATAAATAGATGCCTCGTATGGAGAAACAATGATCATCATATAGCATATAGAATATACAGAAGATAGCAATAGTTTTTCTATAAATGTTCTGTAATTTTTATCAGTTAATGGAAGTTCCAGTTTCATAACTGTTGATGTTTTGTTGTTGGTGACTAAGTTGATTTAGTTCCAATCTCTAATTGTTGGGAAGGGCCCCTAATCAACCAGAGGTTTTATTTATATTTTTTTGTATTTTCTTTTCTGCAAGTAGATAGTTAATTTTCCAGCGTGTGTAATTAATTCTGTTTTCATGTATGTCATTTCTTTATTTTTCTATAATGTGTATCTTGCTACTAACTTAATTTACTTTTCCATAATTGATAATGGTCGACCAAGCATAGTGTTTTGTAGTTTGTTTTCAGTCTTCTACGATCAGATAGAGTTTAGTTAGTTGATGTTTCAAGCTTAGTTATAATTAGAATTAGTTCCATCAGTTTCTCTTTCTGTAGCTATAGGTTAAGTTTTATTCATATCTTAGTTTTTTTTTACTAGGTTATAGAAGTAGTTCATCTTTTAAATAATGATTAGAATAGGTTGCTTCCAACTATCTTAGCTTTTCAACAGTCTTCTCACTGACTTCTTTGCACTGTAGGTTCATATGCACTAACCAACTGGCGTTAAGATCATTCAAACTGCTTCTTTCCTTAGTTTAAATCGATTTCTTCCATCCGGACTGTCATTTGGACAATCATCCGGATCGTCATTCGGACTTTCATACTTTCTGCATTGTTTTCATGCTTACTTTGAATTCAGTTTCTTAGTTTCTTTTAACTGTAATCTTTCTTGCTTCTAATTAGTATTTTTAACTATAATTAGGACCTTGCTTCATATTCCATAAAGTTTTAATTAAGTTTTGTCATTATTCATAGTTTCTATCTTATCTTCCTTAATTTTGCTTTAATTGTTTCTCAAGTTATGTCTTTCATATTTGATTTTTCAATATGTTGCTGCTTTAGAATTTATCAGTTTTATTCTTAGTATAGTTTATTACATGTTCTTAAGATTTATTTCAGATTAGAGTTAATAATTTCATTTTCCAAGTATCTTAGTTTTAATAGTTTCTTCGTTAAGCATAGGATCAGTTTCCCATTCACACAAATAATGAAGGTGTTCATGAAATAAAGTTTGGTTCAGAAACAAATATTTTTATCAAGTTTTCTACTTGCTTCTATATAAAATATCTTTATCAAGTTTTCTACTTGCTTCCAAATCAAACTTAGTTTAATTAAATATCTTTATTAAGTTTTCTACCTATTTCTAGATTTCATTAGCTTTATATCATTTTGCTTATGGATAGAAAATAGATTTATAATGTTTAAAGTTAACTGTAGTTGGTCTCTTTGTGGTTTACATCTCTTTGTAGAAATTAAATTGGATTTACTCCCATTTTGTTTTGCTGTTACATTTGAAAGTCCTTACGATACATTCACCCCAGTTCCTATCACATTTGACGTACAACATCAAGGAGAATGGAATTAGATACTTTAGTGTAGTCTTGAAGTATTATTGGAATAGTTGTTGAATTCATTAAATAGTTTTGTAGTTTTTCTTTGAATCAATATAGTTTTCTGTTTATGTAATTTATTGTCAAATTGAGTCATTTCATAGATAGGTCTCTAAATTCATTTACAATTGTTTCTAATTCCTAGATTAGAATCTGAAGAAGTGATCAAGTAGTTTTCATTTTCATAAGAAGTAGTTTTCTTTTTTATTAGTATTTGTTTTTATATTTTTCCCATTATTTAATCATAGAGTAGAGTAGTATGACTTGATACTATTCTGATCTGTTGGTTTAGCTAAGCTTAGTTAGTTCATTTGTTGTGTTTCTGAAGTTTAACTTGGTTTTTCATTTTGAAAGATCTTTCGATCTTTTCTTTATTAAATATTTCTAAGGTCTGACAAGCCGAAAACTTAGGTCTCATTCTACCTCAGCATATACTTTGCCACAACTCTAAGATTACCAACCCTGGTCGATAATTAAATATTAGGTGATTTCTTTGAGATAGCTCACACACCCAACAAGTACATCAGCCAAAATTAACCAATGTAATGGCTATCCAAATATATAATTACATCAGAGATTTGAAATCCAAATAAGGCATTCGAAATCCTTACAAGAGAAGGCTTACTAAATATGAAAAAAACCCCCCAAGGTGGAAAAATCACTTTCCAAATCACTCAAGAGGCTCACGAATTAGAAAAAACAATTATGGCTGGTGATGAGTGATGGAAAAGAAATCAAGTAATGGATTTTGGAGAAAAAAATATGGAGGGTGAGTTGGACAAAAATAAGATAGCTTTTCAAGTCAAAGAAGGCCCCTAGCTTTATCCTTATCCACTGAAAAGAAAAAAAGTAGGACAAAGCTGTGTAAGGCAGGAAAGCACTCTTACTAATTTAGGACAGTCATAAAAGCAGACAAGATATTATCCATAATATTTCTAAGTGCGCTCCTGTGGATAATTATGGAAAGGGTGGGCCTAAGAAGGCAAAAAGGTGGCCAACTACCTAGTCAACACGTAGAAAGTATTAATCAGAATGATTAATATATTATATGCTAAGTCTAAAGTGGGTTTTTAATATTCTAACAATTCAAGGACAATATGAGAATGTGGTCAAGTGGAACGAAATCCAAAGTGGGTAGCATAAATGGGTTCCATTAGCTCCCATAGATTTGTTTGGACATTGGACTTGGTCACACTTCCCACAATCACCTGAGAGATTTATATTCATAATTGACCCCCTTGTGCAAAATTGGAATTGGTGCATCAGAGCAAAACCATAGTTTCTCCTATTTCCATACATGGCTACTTCCGGCCATGGGGATCACAAGATGAGGGAATACCTAGACGTAATACAATGCCTGGAATCTAACAGAGATGATGGTTTTTCAATCCGACTCATGTTTTGTGTTTTGTGGGGTCTTCCAACTTGCTTGCTAATGCCATTTAGGGACATGGGAAATTGCTCATAGGACCTAAAATTGTAACCGAGCAACATAATAGACTTCCATGAGTTTTAACATGTGTTACTGGACCTAGCAAAGGTGGTAATGCCATACTGGGGCTCTTGTGATTTATTTGATCCAATTTGGACCCACAATGAAAAAAATACATTGTGCCCTAGATCTCTTATTTAGGGCCCACTTTATAGTTTTTACAATTTAGGATATTTAAGCCCCTAATTTCTTCATAAACCATCTTTTCAAACCCTAAGCATGGATTGGTTGAAGTGAACCACCCCTATTTTGTCAAACCCTTAGGAACGATGCCCTATACTTCTCCCTAAAATCATGTGAAGTGAACTAGCCCTCTCCCATGAGCCCATGGCTTAAATGTTGTTTTCAACAATTTCTAGATCTAGGATTTTTCTCAGTAACATGAATTTTTTTTTTGTATTGCAGCTAGATACTCATATGTCTAGGTGCATCATAGTATGTCATAAAGAGAAAAAAACTTGGTTCTTTTGAATTCTTTGGGTTTATAGGCTAGGATAGATATTGTTATTATTTTTAGCCCTAGTTTTAAAGCTCATTCTTCTAAGGAACCTAAGTGAATTTTTCTTTACCTAAGTCCTTAATGAACTCAATGATTCCAAGGAAAAAACACCTTTCATAATTGTATATGATGGGCGAATTTAGACAAATAAAAATACCATTATAAATTTTATTTATTGTCCCATAGGCCAGATATATCTTAAATATGTAGATATTTATACCCACATTAGGACCACCTCATGATTATGTGATCTACTTATGATGATTTTATTATTATTGAGGGTGGATAACATTATGTTATAAGGAAGGAACATGATAAAATTGAATTGAATAAATATCTCATGGAAAAGTTAAAGTACACAACACAATACATTTTAAATTGTCGACAAGAGTGGTTTGGCACCAAATGGGAAATAGGTAAGCTAAGTAGGATCTCAAAGGAAGAAAAAGAGTGATCCAAAACACTATCATGGATAATGTTTTTGGTGCGAGGAAACATTCTATATGAGACCCTTGTGCATGACATCCGATGGAAATGCAATCTCTCGTGTGAAGTCATTTTTCTACAAAAACCATTGTGTGAATGTAATGACATACTACTACAATTGTATGGGCTATGACAAGGCCTACAACTTCATATACAATTGTTGTAATGTTAAATGCACCAATGTTAGGTATTCCTAGGATAGCCATAGGAGATATATAGTTGATTACAATTAAAATGAAGCCAAATATGCAAAATCTTGGTGACAAAGTCAACCAATGAATATGATGAAATGAAAAAATTAACAAAAACATTCCCTACTTGATATAACAATATCTTATATTCAATAAAATTCCCTCACTATAACTTTTACATCATAATATCAAGTTGAAATTGGAACAACATTTAGGTGTTGGATTGAGGTAAATAGATTTGTGTCACTAAATATTGATAAAAAATGTAACTTAATTATCACTTTTAGTGGAAATTATCACATAATCATAATATATGTGGAAGGATTCTTACTAAATTGAATTGGCGGAGTTAATTAAAATAACACATGTGTGCTCCACTTGACAATGACATAGTTTGTCATATTTTTGTTATACATATGCCTACATCATCGATATTTTTTTCTTTCCTATATCTACTTTTCCTTCGGCTAATACACTATTTCCATCTCTATTTTCCAAAGATTCCAATCAAAAGCATACAAGGTATTTTGGATTATTTTGACAAAGTTTTCTTGTTTATAGGTTGATCCAGGAGGATCTCAGAGTTAGATCAAAATGAAATTCTTCAAAATATGTAAATAATATTACAGAAGCATAGAGCTCATCAACATCTTTCTAGCAACGATCATTTCACGTGAAACGACCTTCGGACGCAAAAGATAGTGAGCTTCAAAAATCCGACAAAAGGGTAAAAATTATGTAAAAAAAGGGCCAAAAAGGGGGCCATGTGGCACACCCACAGGGTGCCATGTGGCATGGACACCTCAGCATTATAAGCACGTGGAAGCCCCATAGGTTTCCACGTGGAAATTTTTTGAATGACATGGCAGTATGTGGACCAATCAGGTTCTGCCATGTGGCATCCTTGTTGGCCAATAGTTGTACATTTTATCAAAAAATATTGGAGACCATGGGAATTGAACCCATGACCTCCAAGGAAACCAATGCCTCCACCAAGCCTGCCTAGCTATATTTTCCAGGATTGTTTCTTAACATGTATAGGGTAGAACTTTTATTTAAGTTTGAAAGGATTCATGGTTTGGAAAAATGAACGGGATCGAGGGCTAATCCCTCGACCCCGTGCCCAATACCGAGGCCATTGGAAGTGCCAACACAGATCCAACGCAGAGTCCAGTCACAAGAAAATTCATACTACAAATCCAAGTCACAATGTAACCAACGGGTCCAACACCAAATCCAAGTCACATACCAAACGCCAGCGCATACAATCGTTCAAACAAAACCATGAAGGAAGGCAAGAGGCTCGCAGGTTTGACCCCAGGGCCTCTGCCCCCATAACACACCGCCTTACCACTGGGACAAGTCCCATTTGTTGGATGGTAAACAATGATTTTTAGTTATAATTTGCATGTGAAATTTTTGCCCAAAATGGGCGCGTGGTCCTCCAAAACACACGCCCAAAACCACCCCAAACAACTATTAAAACCATGATTTTGCACAGAGTTCGAGATGACATACAATTGTTTTTATGCATAGATCCTGAGGATGAACTTATGCACAGATCCTGAGGTCCATACGGTCATTAATGGGAATGCTCCCCGAGGTGGGAGTCCATATAGTCCGTATAGTTGCATGCAGAGGTTGTCTCGATTTGTGTGCCATAGGAGGCCTTAGGAAAACATAGTCAACTTTATACTCATTTTTCTCAGAATATCGAGAGGAACGTAGTGGTGCAGTCTACTTCTGAGTTTGACTAAGAGAAATTAGAAGTGTTTCCATAAAATCATATATGTAAGCTTTGAAGGCTTAATAAGATCGACCTTCTCATTGGAAGTGGCCCGAAGACGTAGCCAAAGAAGGGTGAACTATGTTATCATCTGTTGTCTTCAATTTTTGGTTTGCATATCTATTTTATTTGCCTATGTGCTTGATTTGAGCATTTAAAATTCATCTTTAAATCCATTTTTATAATGATTAACATGCAAATTTCACATGTTATTTATGGTTAAAAAGATCCTGAAATATTTTCAGATCAAGTTTGGTATCACCAACAACTTGACCATTGCATTGTGAGTTTTTTTATGTTAACAAGAGCAAGGATTCAGAGAGGTGGAGGAGAGCTTGAAGAGTTTGATCCATATATTGGATCAAGAAGAGGAAGAATGGCTTCAGAAAAAGGAGGAGATGGGACTTCTTCAATTCCTTCTGAAGGATATTTCCTTAAAGCTTTCATGAAGATGCAAAGTATGGTGGAATATATTTATCAAGATTGAAGGAAAGGAGAAAAAGGTGTTTCTTCTCATGCAAAAGGTAAAGAAGAAGGAGGTGGTGAGGAACCTCCTAAAACTCCTCCATCTTCACCATTTTTTCTTGATGGATCTTTAAATTCCTCACCTGAAAAACAAAAAGTTGATCTTAATATGCCTCAATTAAATATTGATATTAAGTTTGATTTACCTGTTTATAATGGAGAACTTAATGCTGAAAAGTTGGATAATTGGATCCTTCAAAAAGAGGTTTATTGTAGGATTCAAAAGTTCACTGAAAATAGCTTGAAAATTTAGTTGGCATCTCTTTGACTTTGAGGGACCACTCTCATATGGTGGGAGATTAGAACTCAAAAGGAAATATCATATCCTCTTGGCATGAGTTCAAGTTAGCATTAAATAAGTAGTTCTATCCATTGGGATACATGCAGCAAGCCATGATGGATTGGAAAAATTTGAGGCAAGGTAAGGGACAAAGTGTACAAGAGTACACACAAGAATTTCGAAAGAGAGATTTAATACTTGGTATACCTCTCTACACTCAAGAAATTCTTCTCAAGTTCATAGGTGGATTACATAGATATTTACATCATATGATACTTATGTTTAATCCAACTAACCTTAATGATGTATGCGTTCAAGCAACTCATATGGAGTCAAAGGGGAAGAATACAAATGAAAATTTTTCCATTAAACCTTACAAAACTGATGGAAAAAATTCAAAGGTAAGGGGAAAGGTAAGCATATAGCTATAGTTAAAAAGAAGGAGATAAACTTACAAGCTCACATTGCCAGAAAAAGGTTCATGATGCATCCAAATGTTGGAGGCTTCATTCGGATCTAAAGACTGAGAAGTTTCAGAATAAGGAGGACAAGAAGACCACTGCTAGAACCATCCAACATGACTTGGAATCCGACTCAGGGGATGATACTAATATTGTTGCTAAGGGAATACAAGGTAAAAATCCTTCTTCTTCTAATACAAAGAATGAATCTGTTGTTGATGAAAGAAAGAGAAGTGAGTTATTTCATACAAGAGTAATCTCTAAGCATACAAAAATATATACTCTTTTTGATAGTGAATCACAAGACAATATGATTTCAGAACAGATAGTTAAGAAACTTCATTTGGAAACTAAGTTACACCCAAAACCATATCCTGTCGGATGGGTATGTGATAATGCACAATTACAAGTGACAAAATAGTCTAGACTTAGGTTTGCTATTACTTATGGATTCATTGATGAAGTAGATATGGATGTGGTTCCATTGGATATTTGTGGTATTGTGTTGGGACCTCCTTATATTTATGATAGGAAGGATATGTTTTATAGGGAAGATAACAAGTATCAACTCACTAAATATGGTATTGAATGTGTTGTTCGGCACATCACATAAAAACTAATCTTTCATTAGTTTTTGCAAGTCAAATGAAGTGGCTAGTAAATGCTAGTAAGAATTTTGTTCATATGATTGTTAAGAAAATGATGTTGGTCAAAGTGAATCTTTTAAAGGACATGATCCAAGAATTAAGAAAGACTTAACTAAAGTTGTAACTGATTATGATGTCTTGTTTCAAGAACCTAAATGATTACCTCCCAAAAGATAAACCCAACATGAGATTCTCTTACAACAAGATGCACAACTTCCTAACATTGGCATGTACATGTCTTTAGTAATTTAAAATGCAAAGATAAAGAAGCAAGTTCAGGAATCGCTTGAAAGAGGGGACATTCGACCAAGCTCCTCTCCATGTGGTTCACCAATTGTTTTGGTGCCAAAGAAGGATGGCACATGGCGTATGTGTGTTTATTACACGGAACTAAACAAAATCACAATTAAGAATAGGTATCCTCTTCCTCAGATTGATGATCTTTTGGATCAACTTAAGAATGCAACTTATTTCACTAAGTTAGACTTAAGAAGTGGCTATCATCAAATTAGAATTCATGACAATGATATTTGGAAGACTACTTTCAAAACTAAACAAGGATTGTATGAATGGATAGTAATGCCCTTTGGGATTTGTAATGCACCTGCAACATTTATGAGGGTGATGAATGATGTTTTTAGGACCTTCATTGATGACTTTGTCATAGTCTATTTAGATGATATTCTGATTTTCAGTCGTACTTGGGAAGAACAATATGTCAAGCATGTCAAACAATTTTTGGATGTACTTGTAAGGGAAAAATTGTACTTAAAGATGTCAAAATGTGAATTTGGGAAGACATCTTTAGTATATCTAGGTTACATTGTAGGGGGTGGTGAATTTAGGATTGATCCCTCTAAAGTTGAGTTCATTGTGAATTGTCCCAAGCCAAATTATAATTTAATCGAGTTAAGAATCTTTTTGGGAGCATCCCAATACCGGAGGAAGTTTATTGCTAACTTCCCCTTCATAGATTCTCCATTACATGCTTTGACATGTATGAACAGAGTCTTTCAGTGGAAAGTCAAAGCACAGAAGGCCTTCGACACTCTAAAATAAAAGATTAGTACAACTCCAGTACTTGCAATGCCGGATCTATAACAACCATTTGAGATAGAAACTTATGCTAATGGTTATGCCATGGGGGAAGTCTTAATTCAACTTAAAAAACCAATATGATATCATTCTGAAACCTTCTCTAAAGATATAATTAACTATCCAACCTATGATAAAGAATTGTATGCATTAATACAAAGCGTGAATAAGTGGAAACATTACGTAATGGGTAAGGAAACAATTATACATACTGATCATCAACCACTACAATATCTTCAATCTCAAACTAAGCTACAACAATCAAGACATTTCAGGTGGATGGGTTTTCTACAACAATTTCATTTGGTCATTAAGTATAAGAAAGGTATTCAGAACAAAGTTGTAGATATGTTATCAATACCTCCAACAAATTATTCTATTGTTATTCAATAAAGTCCTTTGGTACATTCAAGTTATGTCGTACAATACACTCATGATGAAGACTACAAAGAAGTATATGAATCACTAAAACATGGTTGATGGCTCTCAAAATGAAGAATTGAATTTTCATATTCATGATAAGTTGTTGTATCATCTTGGAAATATTTGTATTCCACAAAGTGAAAGAGTACATGTGATAAGAGAAGCACACACTTCTCTTATTTCAGGGCACTTTGGTGTAGGAAAAACTGTAGCACAATTACAAAAGTTTTTTTATTGGTCTCGAATGAATGATAATGTGTCCAAGTATATAAAACGATGTGTTATGTGTGCAACAAGTAAGCCAAGTAACATAAAGTTAGGATTGTACACTCCACTTCCTGTTCCTTCCCGTCCATGGGAAAGTGTTTCAATGGATTTTGTAGGAGGGTTACCAATGTATAGAAAAAGACATGATTACTTATATGTTGTTGTGGATAGATTCAGTAAAATGTGCATTATAATGCCTTGTAAAAAGAAGATCACAGTTGAGATGACTGCTCATTTGTTCTTCCATCATGTATGGGTCCATTTTGGACTACCTACTTCTATTATTTCTGATTGAGATTCCTGCTTCCTTGGGAAATTTTGGTCATCTTTATGGGAACTTATGGATACAAAGTTAAATAAGAGCACAACATTTCATCCACAAACTGACGGACAAACTGAATTGGTCAATCAGACAATAGTACATCTTCTTCGAGGATATTGTGCCAAGCATCCCAAGCTATGGGATGAATAGTTGCATTATGTTCAACATGCCTACAACAGAGCTATGCACTCTTCAACACAAAAGTCTCCTTTCGAGACATGTTTTGGTTATTTTCCAAAGTCTACCTTAGAATTTGTTTATGGGAAATATCCAATGGGATATGGTCAAGTTGATGCAGATAAATCTTTGAAGTTTATTCAGCAGATCTAGTTAATACATCAAGCAATACAAGAGAAGTTGGAATCAAGTCAGGCCAAGTATAAAGAAAGACATGACAAACATCGAGTGGATCATCATTTCCAAATTGGTGATCGAGTATGGCTTCATATCAGCAAAGACCGACTCCAAGGTGAAGGTAGAAAGTTGAAACCTATAAGGTATGGACCTTTTACAATTTTGGATCAAGTTCGTAATAATTCTTTTCTGTTAGATTTTCTTCCTTATATCCAAATGTATTCCGTTGTTAATGTGGAAAACTTAAAATTGTATGAGCCTCCTATGATTGCAGACCAAGATGAACAGGTTCAAGTACCTTATGTTGATGAGTTTACTCCTGAATATCTCAATGAGCTTTAGGAAGATGTTATACTTGGAAAGATGGTCAGATCTTCACAAGGTGACATGGAATTTATTCGTGTGGGGATCAAAGGAATGCATCCAAGAAAATCACAGTGGCTAGAGACTGGAAGAGTGAGGGAGCTATACCCTCACCTGTTTTATGAATGATATCATGATTTTGGTGGCCCAAAATCTTCCCATTGGGAAGGTTTGATCCAGGAGGATCTTAGAGTTCGATCAAAATGAAAGTCTTCAAAATATGTAAAAAACATTACATACGCATAGAGCTTGTTTTCCGCTTTTGGGAAACTCTCATTTTGCGTGAAACGACCTCCGGACGCAAAATATATTGAGTTTCAAAATTCTGACAAAAGGGTAAAAATGATGAAAAAAAGGGAAAAAAAGGGGGCCACGTAGTACACCCACAGAGTGCCACCTGGCATGGAAAAATCAACATTATAGACATGTGGCAGCTCCACAGGGTTCCACATGGACAAGTTTTGGATGACATGGTAGTATGTCGACCAATCAAGGTCTGCCATGTGGCAGCCCTGTTGTCCAATAGTTGTATGTTTTATCAAAAAATATTGGAGACCATGGGAATCGAACCCATGACATCCAAGGCCATCAATGCCTCCACAAAGCCTGCCTAGCCAGAGTTCCTACGATTGTTTCTTAACATGTATAGGGAATAAATTTTATTTAAGTTTGAAAGGGTTCATGGTTTGGAAACATGAACGGGATCGAGGGCTAATCCCTCGACCCCGTGGCCAACACCAAGGCCATTGGAAGTTCCAACACAAAGCAGACATAGAGTCTAGTCGCAAGCTAAGTCATAATGTAGAGCCAAGTCACAACGTAACCAATGGGTCCAACACCAATGCCAAGTCACAGACCAAAAGCTAGCGCATACAACCATTCAAACAAAACCACGAAGGAAGGGGAGAGGCCCTCAGGTTTGACCCCGGGACCTCTGCCCCCATAACACACAACCTTACCATTGGGAAAATGCCCATTTTTTGGGTGGTAAACAGAGGTTTTTAGTTATAAGTTGCAGGTGGAATTTTGGGTCCAAAATGGGTGCGTGACCCTCCAAAACACATTCCTAAAACCACCCCAAACCACTATTAAAACCGTGATTTTGCACAGAGTTCAAGACGATGTACAGGTGCTTTTATGCATGGATATTGTGGCTGAGATTATGCACAAATCCATAGGTCCGTACATTCATTAATGGGAATTCTTCTCGAGGTGGGATTCTGTACAGTCCGTATAGTGGTAGGCAAAGGTTGTCTCAATTTGTGTGCCAGAGGAGGCCTCAAGAAAACATAGTCGACTTTATACTCATTTTTCTCATAATTTCGAAAGGAACACATTGGTGCAGTCTATTTCTAAGTTTGAATGATAGAAATCAGAAGTGTTTCCATAAAATCATATATGTAAGCTTTGAAGACTTAATAAGATCATCCTTCTCATTGAAAGTGTCCCAGAGACGTAGCCCAAGAAGGGTGAACTCCGTTATCATTTGTTGTCTTCAATTTCTGGTTTGCATATTTGTTTTATTTGATTATGTGTTTTATTTCAACATTTAAAATTCATGTTTAAAGCCATTTTTATAAGGATTAACATGCAAATTTCACCTGCTATTTATGGTTAAAAAGATCCTGAAAGATTTTTAGATTATAGGTAGACTTAAAGGATTCTTATTTTGCATCCTAGGTTTTTCTAAGTGCTTGTAGTGACATATGACATATTTAATTTTCATTAAGGTTCCTTTGCTAATTTGATCACTAAGGAAAATTTTGTGGCTATTCTACCTTCTCATCTTTTTGGTTTCTATGTTTTTGGTTTTAAAAGGCTACTCTAACTCATATTATAAGTCCATCAGTTAAAGTTGTAAATCATTTACCAAATCAAAATATGATTTTATTTTATTAACTTAAAGGTATATTGTACATTTAATCTTTTAATCTTTTATAATTTAATCACTTGTATCAGGGGCATAGGATTCACACCAAGCAACAAAATTGAGTTCCATAAGATCCTGCAAGTGTGTTTGGGAAAATTCGACATGGAAACACTAGCCAAGAGTTAACAGTCGAGGCATTTCCAAAGTTGACCCCTTTGTGAAAAATTTGCACTCTCTCTTACTAAGAGAAACCCTAGTTTTCAAAATCGTAAAAAAGAATGAGATATAGGACATGGAACCAGGGGAGAAAGGAACCCATAGAATTATTCCAATGTATTGATTCCAACGGATTTTATGGTTCATCGATCTGATTGATGGTCATATTTATATGGTCAATTGCAACTTGCCTCCTAGAGGCTTTCAAGGACACATGGTGAATCTGTCGCGGGGCATAGGATCCGAACGGGATAGCATAATTGAGTTCCATGAGATCCTACAAGTGTGCTTGGGTAGGTTCAACCTAGGAATGCTATCCATGAGTTCATGGTTGAGGAATTTTCAAAGTTGACCCCTTAGTACAGAAATTGCCTCTTACTAACCAAAACCCTAGTTTTTGGAATCGTCAAACAAGAAAACTTCTGAGCCATAAACACATGGGGGAGACGAACCCCTAGCACTGTTCCAATGTCATGAATCCAATATAGTCGATGGTTCTTTGATATGAGCCACAATCATCATTCTATGGTCAATTGAAACTTGTAGCCTAAATCCTTCTAGGGACAGATGGTGAATCCGAGGCCAGAGAACAGAATTCGAACCAGGAAACAAAAATGAGTTTTGTTATCTCCTACATGTGTGTTTGGGAATCACAAGATTCAAGCACCCCTACTTGTAATTTGATGCTAGGAATCCAATGAAATTGATGGTTTTGCAATCTGATGCATGATTTTTGTTCTATGTCCATTTGCAAGTAACCCCCTGTAGCCATTCAAGGACACATGCCAAATTGATCCTGAGGCCTAAAACCACCACAGTTTGGGAATTCAAATTGGGTTCTATAATTTTTAGCATGTGTATCTAGGCATGGAAAATTTGGTCAGGATGGATGGAGGATTTCATGGTGGGTTCCATGGAATTTGACCCCCTAGTGCAAGAATTTCCATGTGTTCCATTGAGCAATGAATAGTAATGATGACATGAAAAATTCAACATTTGGTGCAAGTGGCATTGTGCACACCAAATTATGAAACATCCACACACACATTGGCTTCCCACACACACATTCTAAGATTACATGTGCATGCTCCAATACCACATGTGTATTTATCATTTCATGCATGCACCCTTTATCTCACATGTAAACCCAAGACCATTAAGGAATCCCAATTAGTGAGTCTACAATGAAGAACATATTGTGACCCATCAACAATTATGGAATAGAGAAGACATATAGGGATTTTAGGGATATATTAGGTTTCTAGGATTCTACATGTCTAGATTAGCTTTCTATGTTTCTAGATTAGGTTTCTAGGGTTAGATTAGTGTTTCTAGGGAGAGATTAGGTTTATGGGGTTTTGAGGGATATATTAGGTTTATAGGTTTGTAAATTTTGTTTCTAGGTTTCTAAATTAGGTTTCTAGGGCTAGATTAAGTTTTGAAGGTATGAATGTTTGATACTAGATATTTGTCAATGGTGACATTGCATTTGATATTAGTGATTGGTAAATGATATCTTAGTGGCTACAAACTAGGGTATCTAGGGTTTAGAATACAAACTAGGGTTTAGGCTACATACTAAGGATAGGTTAGGTGGTTTAGGTTAGTGTAGACTAGGTTATATCAAGGTAGTCTTGGTTAGAAAGGTTTATTATGTGAGGTTGGGGTAGTTTAGGCTAGATTAGGTTAGGATGCTAAGGGTAATGGAATACATATGATGTATGTTGAGGCTAGGTTAGGAAATGTTACTCTAAGTACTATGGAAGTCTTTAAGCTTAGGAAATTCAAGTTTCCCAAAAATGTTATAGTTATTTACTTGCTTTTATATCAAGATTGCAACATATATAATTTCCCCCTTTTGTAAGGTTTTTGAATGGAGGATAATAGTAATTACTCCATAAGTAAGTATAATAGAATGATTAATTTTAGAACATCCTTAAATTAATCTGAGCATGAAAACTAAGAAATCATATAAGATTGCAAATGACAGACAAAAACATTCCTTTTGTATGGTATAGGGATTTATACCAAATATGTCTAAGGTCCCAAAGTATAGTCCAAGGATGAAAAAAATGGATAATGGGCCATGCATAATGCCCGAAGGCACCTGGCATACCATGTAGCGAGCATACTTATCTTGTGAATAAGACGTAGTTAGTATTTTGAGGTTCTACAGAATAAATATGGGTCTCCAAGCCATGCATATGGTCTAATGAAAAAAAACAATATCTTAGAACTCTAAATGATTCTAGGAATCATGGCCCATGTACAAGGCACTAAACCACCAACAATCCTATAAATATAATTTTTGGCCTATAAGAGGGATATGGTCACTAATTTGAGGATTTTCACACAAGGCATGGATTATAAGGTCGTGATATGTTCCAAGGATGAAAAAAATTGTCTTAGACCCTAAAATATGCTTCTGGGGTTCATGGGCCATGCACAAAATCTCAAAACACCACACACTCTCTATATCGGGAATAACTAGCCTATGAGTGTAATATAGACGCTAGTTTAAAACAATTGTAGATTAGGTATAGGTTTCATCACCATGGCCATGGCCCATGAATGAAAAATATGGTCTAATTCTCATTACATAACTCATGGGCCATGCATAAGAACTTAAATCACCACACACGATATCCACCTATAATATTTGGCCAGTGAGTGGGACATGGGGACCATTTTGAGGATTTACAATCCATGGATGGATCTCAAGGCCTTATACATAATCTAGGTTGAAACGTTAGGGAATTTGGATGTATCACTTTCTTTTGGAACTTATGGGCTATGCATGGGCCCCAAACTATTGCATAGGTAATGTAAACGAAACCCTTTGGTCTATAAGTAGGATATGGGAACAAATTAAAGGTTTTGTGCACCATGCATGGGTGTCATATCCTTAGCCATGATTAGAGGACAAAAAATAAGTACTTCGACCCAAGAATATTCCTTCAAGGATTTATGATCAATGCAAAGATCCCTAGACCACCACATAGACCTCATAGAGGGAATTTAAGAGTCATGGCCTTGTTAAGGACCTTTAGGGATCAATTATATAAAATCATATTTTAAGATAATATGCAATATCATCATTTTCAATCCTAACTCTTTTTAATAAGATGTTATCATGTGGACTGGATAAGGGATAATAAATGCATGCATGCCATAAAATGTGATCAAGTTATTTGATTGATGTTTTTTGGGTATTCATCATAACACACTCCCATTTTTAATGGAATATGTATGTGATCTAAAATATATTGAAAATTTATGTGATATGTGATGTGGCTCTTAAGTGAATTTTTTTTTTTCTAGTGAGAGTGCATAAATATAACCAAATCTAACTCAAATTTTGCAAATAATTTTCAATGCTAACATAAGTAAATTCCTTGAGCACATATGAGTAAATTCTCAAGCAAACATGTGTGTTCACATGTCTTTATACCTTTTATAATACTCCTATCCATTTGTTCCCATTAGTAGATATTTGTGTATAAATTAATTTAATATAACTAAGAAGAACTCATCACATTCACCATGAACCCTGTAATAGTCATAATATATAACATCAAATCCACATCTATAATGTAAAATTCCACAAACACTATGTCATATACACAGGATGAAAGTCATGTATTTGTATTGGAAATAGGTCCAAAAATACATTTTTATAGAAAATGGAACATCGTTCCCAATACATATAATGGATGCTCACCCAAAAATGGATAAGGGAAGTTCATGTCCTAGACACAAATAAACATCTCCTACCCAAAATGCTATGTCATGGCTAATGTGCATAGTGGGTGTCTCAATCACCCTGGCCACCATAGATGCCCCAACACTCATCTCCAAAATCAATCTTCCTCCTCTTTGAGCCAAAGGAATCTTGAGCCCCCCTACGTCTAGGTGTAGAGTGTCTCTCAAGGGTCTGAAAAGGAAACAACAACATATCAATTTCCCCACAATTCTACCAGTTAGTACACTTCAAAAAAATACAATTAGAATTCAAATATTGAGTACTCACCTGAGATGAGACAACATGTCGTAATGGGGTTGCTCATATCTTCGATTCAAGTCTCTTAGCAATTCCTCCCTACAACAATTACAAAAATAAATTAATACATACAAATAAAAATGAATTATTTTATGAATTTCATTCATGGTTTATAATATTTTAATGAGCTTATAAATCTCATTGTGAATATTTGAGGCGATGCAGGATATTTCCCTTCCTAGATAGGAAGTGGAGCATTGGTCTAGACAACTTACTCCGAGGAAATGGTGGTGGAGGGGGTTGATGTAGGTAGGGGGAGGGAACTTATGTAGGTACCTAGGAGGGGGATGATGTGGGTAAATGGGCAGGGTTTGATGTAGAAACAATGTATGGAGCCGATGTGGATGGATCTAATGGAGCCAAATGTTGGATAGGTGGGGGAACCATAGTAGGAAATGGGTGTGGGAAGCTATATATCCCCAATGGATGTACAAGGGATGGGATCGACCTAGGGGGGGATATGGGTATGCCGACCATAGGGGCAGGGTGCCCAGAAACATGACTCAACATGAACTATGGAAAAAATGAAATAGGTGGAATATATGGAGAGATGTGTGCGTATGGTGATTAGATGGTGGGAGATGATACCTGCATAAACATATGTGGTATGCTTCATTAGTAGAAAAAATGTAAATTAACCATACAAACATAATGAATTTCACATCAAATATATAATTAATTTCACACAAGTTACCTGAATGATGAGTGATATGCTCAAACTAGGTGAGACCTGTGCTCAATCTCTTTCGAAAGCACATGTGGAAACACAACAACATTAAGATTGATTTATCATAAAAAACTTTGACAATTGCAACTAAATCAATAATCATATAATCATACACTCATTTAAATACCTGTATGTGAGGTGTTGCAATATTCGCTACTGCTTCCATGGAAAAATCAAGAATAGGAGGAGTAATGTCCTCCCACCTTGATTCAATTGTTTCATCTCAAAACAACTGTACATGCCAAAAAATATCAGTTACATATTAAATACTCTAAGTAATGTTTATCTAACCATTGCAAAATGTGTAGTTAAAAATATAATCGATCATTTATAACCATTTACAAATCATGTATTAACCTCAGACATACAAGTATCTCATGTAGGATCCTTTGTAGGGCCATGGTAATTATGGCCATAGTGACTGCACCAATGGGGTAATGATCGATTTTTGAATAGACCCTTTGCTCCACTGGCAGTCATGGATGGTCCATGACCAATGAGGCTTCAAGGATCTACACCTAATGGTTGTTAAATTTTGAGCATTAATTCACAATACTCTAGGATCTTTACTGAGAGAATAACATATACAGTATATCAATGCATAACAATCACAACAAGCATGACAAGCATCACAAGAATCAAAAGCATGAGAGACAAGAGACACAGAGTTTCCGTGGGGAAAACCCTAAGGTGAAAAACCCCACAACTTCCTCAGAGATAGAGAGAGCAATGGCTCAACCAAAGTACAACCAAAATACACTTGAGATAGTCTCCTAGAAGCAGATGATCCTCCTCCTCACTAGTGCACCACTTTCTGAGTGAGATATGACTTTTCTAATGATCTAAATAGAGATCTCCTGATCTCTATTTATACTAACCTGTTTGCCCAGTGACCTTATGGGGCCGACTTGTCTAGATAGGTACATCCACAATATAATATATATTACAAGGCCGACCCCACACATGGTGGTCTAATAACCCACACACTTGCGACACTTGTGAATCCACGTGACGACACTTCCTTATAGAGGAATAACACATCTCTAATAAGGGTACAATAAATATATATGAAATACATAGATGAAATACATTCCGAAGTTACATATACATCAACACTCCCTCTTAATTAGGAAGGTATTTCTTGACACAGATCTGCTAGACAAGTCTTCTTCTCGGGATCATCGTCATCAATGCATCGTCATCATCATCGTCACTGCTGCTGCTATCTCAACCAATCTCTGACTCTACTCGTCATAGGAAGTTCTACAGAGCCAGTCCTTTTTCATACTAGATGTAGGCCCACCACCTGTAGGTCTTCATCATCACTGGCCATACTATGGAAATCTTAGGACTTATTACGTGCGTCGCAAAACCTTAAAAGAGTCTCTTGACTAGCAAGAACCCTAAAGAGCATCTGAGGCCTTTTTCATCCTGTCCAGATCTCCAAGACTTATTACATGTGACCCCACCACAAAACCTGAAAAGAGAATCCCAGGACTAATTACGAGCACAAGGCTCAACCTATTAGATCTCCCAGGGCACAAATTACATGTGGTCACCACAAAACCTCGAAAGAGCATCCCAGGACTGATTACAAGCACAAGGATCAACCTATCGAATCTCCCAGGGCACAAATTACATGTGGTCATGGAAAAACCTCAAAAGAGCCTCCCAGGACTGATTATGAGCACACGGCTCAACCTATCGGATCTCCCAGGGCACAAATTACATGCCATAGGACAAAACCTCGAAAGAGCATCTGCTAGATATCCCAGGGCACAAATTATATGTCCTCCCAAGCAAAACCTCGAAAGAGCATTTTCCAGATATCCCAGGGTACAAATTACATGCTGTAGGAAAAACCTCGAAAGACTATATGCAAATCTCCCAGGGCACAAATTAAATGCTTATCTGCACAACCTGTTCCATGGCCACAGAGTATCAACCTGATACTCACCATACATCATTTTGATGTACACATGATCATCCTGATCATCATCACTGCAACATCCTGCTGCATGTCATCTAGAGCAACATCCTAAAGCTCGTCATCCATGATCATCCTAATCATACAATACATCTACCTGATGCATACCAAGTATCTACCTGATACATATCATCATACATGATCCACCTAATCATATAGTGTATCCACCTGATACAAATATAAATACATGATACATATCATCATACATGATCCACCAGATCATACAATGTATCCACCTGATACATATACAGATACATGGTCCAAGCATCCAACATGATGCATATACAAAATACATACAAATGATCCTACTGATCATATCCAGCATCCAACATGATGCGTACATACATATAAATGATCCAATTGATCATATCCATCATCCAACATGATGCGTACATACATATAAATGATCCAACTGATCATATCCAACATCCAACATGATGCATACGTACATACATATAAAAATGATCCAACTGATCATACTAGAACATCATCCTGATGCTCATCATCCAGCGCTTACATCCACAACCATGTGAAGGATCCTCCTCCCAACATACTTGGAATGGCTACATCAAATGTGTCCATCACTTCTTCCTCGAAGTGTCATCAATCCGAAGAACACCAAGCCTCTCTTTGAAGTACTCGAACTTCACCCTGGCTAGTGGCTTCGTCAGCACATCTGCAATCTGCTCGTCCGTTGCAACATACAGGAGCTTCATAGCTCCTCTCTGCACCATATCCCTGATATAGTGATATTTGATCTCTATGTGTTTTGAACTATCATGAAACACTGGGTTCTCAGACAACTTCACACAACTCTGGTTATCACAGAAGATACCAGTAGCATCCAATGAGAGATCAAATAATTCAGACAGTAGCTTCCATAGCCATACTGCCTCACAACTAGCTGAGCAGGCTGCAACATACTCTGCCTCAGCTGTACGCAGTGCTACGCAGGACTGCTTCCTGCTAAACCAAGAGATCACACCTGATCCCATACTGAAGCAGCACCCAGATGTGCTCTTCCTATCTGCAGCACTGCCAGCCCAATCTGAATCAACATAACCCTGCAGGTTAAACTTTTGATTTTCCTCATACTTGAGCCCATAATCCACTGTACCCTTCAGGTACCTCAGAACATGCTTTACAGCAACCAGATGAACACTCCTCGGATCTTTCAGGAATTGACTCAGTGTGTTCACCACAAAGCAAATATCTGGTCTCGTGTTCGTCAGGTACATCAAGGACCCAATCATCTGACGATACATAGAGACATCAACCGGCTCAGATGAAGCATCACATAGAAGCTTCAGATTCGATGCCATAGGTGTGGCCATGGCCTTGCAATCCATCATCCCGAATCTCTTCAGGATATCTATTGTGTACTTCCCTTGACCAAGGAAGATCCCACCTGCACTCTGCCACACCTCCATACCTAGGAAATAATGCATCATTCCCAAATCTTTCATATCAAACTCAGCAACAAGCTTCCTCTTAGTATCTGCAATCAGTCTATCATCTCCTATTACAAATAAGTCATCCACATACAGGAGTAGAATCACAGGATTCCCTTCCTCAACCTTGTAGTAGAGGTTGGAATCCGCTTTACTCTTGGTAAAGCCCAATCTAGATAGGAAACTATCCATCCTACCATACCAGGTTCTAGGAGCTTGTTTCAAGCCATACAAGGCTTTCTTCAATCTGCACACATATGACTCCCTCTGATGTATTTCGAAACTGAGTGGATTCTCCACATATACTTCCTCTTCAACTATACTATTCAAGAAAGCAGTCTTGTCATCCATCTGGTGTATTTTCCATTTCATTGCTGCAGCCAGGGCAAGTGCTGTTCTGATGGAAGTATACCTGGCTACAGGTGCAAATGTTTCTTCATAATCTATTCCCTCTTTCTGAGAGAAGCCACGAGCTATGAATCTTGCTTTGTATTTTTCTACACTGCCATCTGCAGCATGCTTGATTTTGTAGATCCATTTGGAAGTCACAACAGACTTCTCTTTAGGTCTTGGAACAACATCCCAAACTTCATTCTTCATTATTGATTGGTATTCCTCAACCATGGCATCCTTCCATTCTTTCTTTTCCGCTGCTTCTTCATAACTGGAAGGCTCTTTGTTCATAATGTCACAGAGTAAAGCAACATAGCTGGTATGTGATCTGGTTCTCTTCTTTGTTCTGTGTTCTTCTTTTGGAATGCCAAATATTTCTACATCTTGAATGAGCTCTCTAGCCCGTGCAGGTTTCCTCTTGTGAGAGTTATCCTCACGGGGTGGATCTACAGGTTCTTGCGGATATTCAAACTCATGAACAACTTCTGGAACTACTTCAGTCATGGTAGTGTCTTGAAATCTAGTTTCCTTAGGTTCTTCATAAACTTCGATAGGTGCCTTCCTTGATTTGATGAATTTTGAGTTTTCATCAAATGTTACATCCCTGCTGACATCAATCTTCTTGAACCCTGGAAAGTATATTCTTTAAGCCTTCGAGCTTTCACTGTAACCCATAAAGATACCCATCTTTCTTGAAGGATCTAGTTTGGTCCTCTTTTCCTTTGGGACATGAGTGTATACTGGACAACCAAATATTTTGAGATGGCTGACTTCAAGTTTCTTACCAGAAAAGACCTCTTTTGGTGTCTTGTTGTCCAATATCTTGTGGGGTGTTCTGTTCTGCACATATACAGCCGTTCTAGCTGCTTCTGCCCATAGATGCATAGGTAGATCCTGGTCATGCAGCATTGCCCTTGCTACTTCCATGATTGTTCTGTTCTTCCTTTCTGCAACTCCATTCTGTTGAGGATTATAAGGAGCAGTCAACTCCCTCTTAATCCCTGAATCACTACAAAGCTTCTTGAAGTCACCTGAGGTGAATTCTCCACCATTGTCGAATCTGAATGTTTTGATCTTCTTGTCAGTTTGATTCTCCATCAAGGTTTTGAATTCCTTGAACTTATCAAACACCTCATCTTTGTTCTTCAAGAAGTATACCCAAGTCTTCCTAAAGAAGTCATCAATAAATGAGACATAGTAAACATACCCACTCAGAGAACTGGATGACATAGGACCACATACATCTGAGTGGATTATTTCCAGGATGTCTTTTGCCTTGCTTTCACTGCTTGGGAAAGACTTCTTAATGTTTTTACCTTTTGCACATCCTTTGCAAACAGCTTCATGTTTGGTCTTGATTCCAGGAAGACCCTCTATAGCCTTGATTGCAATTGGAGGTGCCCTATAGTGCATATGAGCAAGTCTTCTATGCCAAAGTTCACTTGGCTCCATGGATTCATGTACCATGGCATGTTCAGGTTGTCCATTCAATTTATACAAACCTCCCTCTTGCTCTCCAATCACTACTGCATCATCTATGTTCTTTCCCTTTGGCCACATTAGGACTTGGCCATCCACAAATGCAACCCTCATACCTTTTGCATCCAATGCAGAGATGGAGAGTAAGTTCTTCTTGAGCCTAGGTACATAAAGGACTTCTTTCATCTTCAAAGATTTTCTAGAATCTAGGTTGTAGGAGGCTTCACCACTTCGTTTGATTGGGTATTGATAATCATCCCCAAGTTTCACCTTATGGGGTGATTCATGTTCAGATAGATTCACAAAAGATTCCTTAAACCCAGTCATGTGTTTGGAAGCCCCAATGTCAATCAACCAATCATTACAACCATGGGAGATAGTACGTGTGAGAGCAGAAATTAGAACATATTCTTCTTCACTTGATGAGTCATCATCACTATCACTTTCTACCCTAGCCTTACTCTTTGGGGGTTCATCATCTTCGGTAGCATGAGCATGATATCTTCTTTTGTTATTCTTCTTCTTCTTATTGAAGTTATTGTTGTTGTCTTTTTTCTTCTTGGGACAATCTGAAGCAAAGTGTCTCTTCTCATTGCAATTGAAGCATCTGATATCTTTCTTATCTTTATGATAATGGTGGTGTGAGAATCTCCTATTATGAGATGATTCCTTCTTGGACTTGCCTTTCCTGGCATGTGCTGTGAGAGCTTGATCTTCATTTCCCATCTTTTCTTCTCCGGCCACAAGCCTAGCTTCTTATTGAGAGCATTCTTCCCGCAATCTGTTGAAGGAGATCAACTTCTTCCTTGCACAAATTCCTTGAATAAAGGAATCCCATGACTTGGGAAGGCCATTTAGAGTGGTCATCACCACTTCACCATTCTCCACCATTTCATCCACTGCTTCTAGTTGTTCCTTGATCTGGGAGACCCTTGAAAAATAAGATTGAATGGTTTCTCCATTCTGAAACTTTACCCCTTTCAATTGGTTCTGCAGGGTCATCTTCCGATTTATGTGTTCCCTTCAAATAGCTTGGTCAAAGAGTCAAACATCTCCTTGGGTGTCTTTAGAGAAGACACATGGGGTATGAGATCGTCTTTGATAGAATCAACAATGATTCTCTTTGCCTTGACCAAGTTTTTCTTATGCAATACCTTAGCCTCTTCATCCTCTGGGATAGGGATGTCTTCTTTTACATATGAGTCCAACTCATTCTCTTCCAGGATTAACCCAATCCTATACCTCCAAGCTCGGAAGTTATCAGCTCCTTCAAGCTTATCCTCAAGCTTGGTGTGGTGAGACATCTTAAAGAGTAATTCAAATGTAAATAGAAAATATTTAGGTCTTACAACTTGAAATGCTGAAAACTGGATCTGGTCCCGGATTAGGGTTTGTCGAAAAAACCCTAAAAATTCAAAATGTGAATTTCAATTTTCTGAAAGGATAGAAAGATGCGCCTTGATGAGCTGATCAGCCTGGTGTATTCAGAATTTGAGATTAGCAAATTTTTACCCTTCAGATTTTCCTTTTTGTCCTCCCGGGTTCACTAGGGAGAGCCATGAATTAGGGTTTGAGTTTCCCAGAGATCTACCTAGCCAAAAATCTCAATCCAAAGCTCTAAACTTCGATTTTTGCAAGGATCTTCCAGCTATGTCTTCAGATTTCAAAAATTCCTATTTTTGTGGAAACCCTAATTTTTAGGGCCAAATCTGAAAATGCTCAGAATTGAATTCTGATTGGACAGATAGATTCTCCTTGATGAGTAGAGTCAATCTACTATACTGCGTTTCCAAAATATGTGGAGAGAAATCCAATAAACAAGAAACTCAAGTTTCCGTCACTGCAAAATGTCTTCTTCTCAGGTTAGCTCTGATACCATGTTAAATTTTGAGCATTAATTCACAATACTCTAGGATCTTTACTGAGAGAATAACATATACAATATATCAATGCATAACAATCACAATAAGCATGACAAGCATCACAAGAATCAAAAGCATGAGAGACAAGAGACACAGAGTTTCCATGGGGAAAACTCTAAGGTGAAAAACCCCACAACTTCCTTAGAGATAGAGAGAGCAATGGCTCAACCAAAGTACAACCAAAATACACTTGAGATAGTCTCCTAGAAGCAGATGATCCTCCTCCTCACTAGTGCACCACTTTCTGAGTGAGATATGACTTTTCGAATGATCTAAATAGAGATCTCCTGATCTCTATTTATACTAACCTGTTTGCCCAGTGACCTTATGGGGCCGACTTGTCTAGCTAGGTACATCCACAATATAATATATATTACAGGGCCGACCCCACACATGGTGGTCTAATAACCCACACACTTGCGACACTTGTCAATCCACATGACGACACTTCCTTATAGAGGAATAACACATCTCTAATAAGGGTACAATAAATATATATGAAATACATTCCGAAGTTACATATACATCAACAATGGTCCTCCGTACTTCTTTGATGGGACATGCCTAGATGACACCACACTTGTATTGTGTTGTATTACACTATGTGTAAGCTATGATAAGGAAGTGGTAGTCTAATATAGGTGATCCGGTAACTGAGGTGTCCATGGGGGAGGGTTAGGCATACACCCAGGAGTAGGTGTCCCTCTCATTGGGTTACAGCTGGCGGTGGGTTGATCCTCGGTAGATATAAGACCAACTCCCTAAAAATCACTATTGTCAAATTATTTGACATGCATACCCAACATGAAATCCACATATATTTTTCGAATAAAATATCATGGAACCTCCCTATTGTTGCAAGGAGTTTTCCAAAAACCAAAAACCATTGACTCATCCAGTTTTGTTTCCATGGATCGTATGTGCACCAATCCATGTAAAGGCGCATTTTGTATGGATTAGGGGCCAAGGTTGGTCCTGAGGTCAATGAAAAAACTAACTGGAGTCTGCTTTGAGATGTTCAAATCTTTTATTTGGTCTTTATTGAGACCAGTGGAATAGTACTCTCTCATCTTGGCCCTATTCTCGGTTATGCTATACAATTAACCATGATCATTGTCAACTAAGGAAATGATTTTGTTAAGGGATGTGGCTAAGGATAGCCTTGATGGTTCCCTTGTGGTTCTGAGCTCTTGAACCAAGGTTCTTAACTGGTTTAAATGTAGGTTAATTTGGCCTTGTATGGGTGGGTTCTCCTCGGGGTTAATTTTTTCTTCAGGATTAGGTTTGGGGTTTTGTGTGCTTGGTTTATCCTCATAGTTGTTTGGTTGGGGATTTGGTTCTTGGTTTCTAGCCATTGTGATGGAGGAGAGACAATATGCAATTAAAAAATATGATTTTGTTTAAGTTTTGCTGATTTTTTACAACTTTTTTTTATATATTAAATCATTGAAAAAACCAATAAAATGAAAAATTTAGAGATGAAATTTTACATGGATGACACGGTGGAGGCTTGGGAAGTAGATGGGGATGCATGTGTTCCTCCTACTAGTCTTTGGAAGCATTCTTGGCTAGCGAAATCGGGATGAAATGGGATGGACATGGGCCTCGGCCCAATTTTTAATATACAGAGAAGCACACACATACTACTAGCATGTTCAGATTAGTGGCACATGAATGTTAATAACGTGTGCACGTTAATAGCGTATGCACGTTAGTAACGTGTGCATTCTTTTGTGCATGTGGTTTCTTTTGTGAAGGTTCACCAATTGTTGAACCAAAATATCATGTGCACTTCTGATATTTAGCACTTACCTGAATCTATTGCATATTTTTTGGGTATCATATTCGTACGAGTGCTCTGATGCTCCTGTGACATTTACGTATCTTACAAACAGCACATTCAGTAAATATTTGAATAAATTTTTACTAGTGTTTATTGATGACATCCTTATTTATTCCAAGGATGAACAAGAGCATGGATACCATTTGAAATTAGTGCTTTGAGTCTTAAGAGGACACCAATTATATGTTAAATTTAGTAAATGTGTCTTCTACCAGAAGCAAGTTCAGTACTTAGGACATATCATATTAGAGGATGGGATAGTTGTAGGCCCATACAATTTTTAGGCTATCATGGATAGGATCATCCCTAAGGATGTGCATGATGTTAGATCGTTCATGGGGATAATTGATTACTATCACAAATTTATAGAGGGATTTTGAAAGCTCGCATACCCCATCACTTCTTTGCAAAAGAAAGGGACAAAGTTCATATGGTCTCAAAAGTGTTAGGACATCTTTGATAAGCTAAAGCATTTACTTAGCACAACCCCAACTTTTTAAGATTTTTGACCCACATAAGGACTTTGTAGTTTGCATTGATGCAAGCAAGGAAGAGCTAGGTGGCATTATGCTACAAGAGGACCATGTTATCTATTATGCGTCTAGAAAACTAAAGGAACACAAAAAGGATTATTCTACACATGATTTGGAGTTTGTAGTAATCATTGACACATTTAAAATGTGGCATCATTACTTGATTGGGTGAAAATTTATGTGAATGACATATAATATCATCCTTAAATATATTTTTGATCAGCAAAATCTAAATGCTCGACAAGCTAGGTGGCTAGCTTTCTTGAGCAAATATGATTTTGAGATTAAACATATAAAAGAAAAGGAGAATAGAGTGGCTGATGTACTCAACAAGAAGGTGTATGAACTGCATTCCAGCAATTACGAATAAGATTTGAAAGACATAAGTAGTTCTTCACTAAAAACATATGCAAAATATGTTAAAATTTCTAAAAAATTGCAAGGAAATGGGGCAGAAAACAACATAACATAATTCGGTTTTAACCAATAAGGTTTACTTCCATTTAAAAACATATTTTACATCGCAAATTCAGCCAAACTAAAACTCTTGATTTTAGATGAACACCATAAGAAACCTCTTTCAGGCTATCCAAACTACCATAAATTGCTAACATCAATCAAAAAGGAATTTTATTGGCCTAATATGAAGGCAGAAGTGGAAGAATATTTAACAAAATGTTTGTAGTGTCAATAGGTAAAGATAAATCATCAACATCATGTAGGTTTGTTGCAACCCTTGTCCATTCTATAATGGAAATGGGAGGTAATATTTATGGATTTAATTATAGGTTTGCTAAAGTCTAGGTGACAACATGATACAATCATGGTAATAGTAGATAAGCTGAGTAAGCATCTCACTTTATACATGTTAAGTATAATTAACTCACCTTTCTTGGTTGGTTGATAAATTAAAGTTTGATGTATGAATCATATTAATTAACATTATCAATTAAGAATTAAATTTTAATTAATATTAATTATGTTAATTAATTATCATTTGATTAAATTAACAAATTATTAGCTTATTAAATTAATAAATGGAATATTTGAAATAAAGAAAAATCAAATGATTTCATTCAAAATCTCAAACCAATTGGTTGAATTTATGTGAAGTCGGTCAAAACTAAAATTTGAATAAAAAATATATATTTTATTACTTAAGCACCAAGATAGGAATAACACGAGGAGGAACTATCTTGTATGTGGAGAGGGGGGAATTGGACAGTTGGAGGGAGGTTTAATCAAAGGGAAGAAACCTCCATGATAAAAGGAATCTTGGGAATGAGGAGAAGGGGTTCGAAAGGAAAGAGTTATTTGGAAGGAGGATGGATGTTTAAGGGAGAGGATGACTTTCACTGAGTAATATGGGGAGAGGTTTATGACCTCAATGGAAATTGAGGGGTTGTGTGTGGTTGAAGCACAAATTACGAAAAACTGTAATCTATTATCTATAAAGAGAGCTTGCACACTATTCTTGTGGATTTTGGAATGGGGGTGTTGTGGCCACAACAACTCCCTTGCATTTTTAGCCAAAAATGAAGGCCCCCCCACTTAAATTATGTAAATCAGTATTTACCCTTATTCGGTTTGATAGATTCTGGTTTGAGGCCTCCTAGTTCTATCTATATTGATCATTGTATAATATATTTCTTATTTTAGCTCTCAACTAATTTTTTCACTTTCATTGAGTTTGTTCTTGGGTCTACTATGTTGGGCCAATACTGCTAGGATTCTATCTTATATAAAATTATTTCTAATATTGTCGATCCCGACGTTCCTACGAATTCCCGATATCGTGATGCTCACCTCAGGAAAATTCCATGTTTGATTTTCATATGACGATGTTTCACTCCCGAGGTTGTCATTTCTAATGTTATGGATTTGATGTCCACTCTTGATTCGATTGTGATTTATCCACGAGTCCGTTACTATGGAGCAATTATGTCTAGAATATTATTTTGTTTATTTTAAACATTCTGACATTTTGATCGCGATGTTTCATATTATACATAGGAAATAAGGTTTAATTTTTTTATTGTTCATTTAACAGGTCTAATATTTGCACACCCAAGGTTTATTTATGGTTCAGATTCATTCTTTTAGAGTTGGTTTTTTGGGGAGTTTTGGGTATCCATCTGGTTTATTTGTAAGGTTTCATTTCTATGATTTGATCTTTGGATCTTCCCTTTTGAGCCTCACATGATCGAGCACTTCTCTCTATTTTTCATGGGATCATGATTGATGATTGTCACGTCCCCTCCCATCGATCCCATTCAAGGAAGGGAACATGACACTAGATCTGGGATTTTCAAACTCAACCCCATTCATCATGAACAAATTTAGAGCAATACATATAAAATGCATATCTGCAGAAGCATGGTAAGATAAACATACACAATGGAAATTAAACTATGCTACTACACATCTAGCATGCATTTATCAGCATAATCATAACCATCTTCAAATAAAAACAACGCAGAATTAAAACACATAGAGAATACTTATCTTGATTGCGAATTCGTCCTGAGAAACTAGTTATGCATCTGCAACATTCCACCCATCCATAAGCCAATTGTGTTCATCAATCTCTCAACACAATTGCCACCCCTGAGTTGGGCATGATTTCTGCAATGAATGGGAACCTACAAACCTATGCACAACAAAATGAACACCACCTTTAAGTCAAGCTAGTCCATAGTTGGGTTTATCAAGCCAAATCTGAACCCTCTTCATTTTTGGATGCTTGCACTCAAGCTCAATCCAAAACAATGGGTACCCATAACTCAAATCACATCATTCTCTCCCTCCCATAGAAAGCACATATGTTGGGCATAGAAATACATTTTTAACTATGGGATTCACAAAAAACATGATTTCCATGAATTTGCCAAATTGTGGCACCCAAAAACGAGTTGTGGGAAAGGAAAACGACCACAGGGAGAAAAAAAACGAGTTCCCAATAGGAATATTGGATTCCAGAGGGAAAAAAATGACCTCTATGGGCCCCCAAATAATGAATCCCTTCCTCCCATAATTCTTCAACACAAAAATGACCTCCCAACTAGAGGAAAATGGGTGCAAACTCAGGAAAAACGTGAGGGGAAATTCCCATCTAGCTCCCAACTCGTGAGAGAGAAAAACTAATGGGTGACGAATGGATTGGGGAGAAAATTCATGGCTCTTTTCTTTCCCAATAATCCAAACATGAATTTCCAAAATGGTGGCTTTCCCATACATGAAAATGGGATAGCCACACCTCTCTATTTCCCCAAATAATAATTACTTCAACCAATTCATGGGAGAAATGAATGATTGGGTACAAAAATCAACATGGGTAGTTGATGGTTCATGGGTTCTCTCATTGACACTTGGATTGATTTTATTGGTTCAAGTGTTTGAATATTTTTCTCCATATTCCTTGTAAAAATAATGGCCCCGTACTCTTGTTGCATTGCATAGCTAGTTGTGTGTATTTTTATTAAAATGCATATTTACATGATATTTATGATTTCTATTGTCCTTGGTTAGCACACAAACCATATGCATCAATTTTAACACTAAATTGATGGTGGGAATTGGCCTTGAGATCCTCACCACGATTTTATAACGATATTACATCATTTACATTTTAATGCGATGGGGTCAAAATTGAGATATTACAATCCCCTCCCCCTTGGAATAACACCGTCCTCAATGTTCTCTTTATTTTTAGCAATGTTCCATGTCCTTCTTTTCAGCTGCAACTGCAATGCCTTTCTCTCTCTTCATCAACATTTATTGGATATCTTTCCAATCTTTAAAGGCTCATACTAATCCTTTTAGGACAACCACATGTCCATTGCATCCTTAAAATTCCTTCAAGGTCCTTGCATCTAGCAATACCTATACTCAAACTATAAGTCAATTCACATGTCGTTCTCATAGGATTCATCTCTTAACAAGAGTTCAAAACCATAGCCGAATCATATACACATGTATATTCACATTAAATAAGAAATAAGATGCAATATAAACCAAATACTTATCTGCATGAGCATCTTCCTTTGGCTCGATAGGTATCTCGCTTTGACTTCAGAAAACTATGGCACCCACAATACCTACCCCACCCAACACAAGGATGATACCTCTTCTCTGCTATGAATTCCCTTGATTGTATCCACCCCTTCCAATGCTCTTCAGGGTTTGCATCGAAAGGTAACCAAGTTTCTACAATCCTTGGATCACCTATGTATACATATAATACAAATGTTACACTAGCACACTGGTTGCACCACAACATTCAAATAACCAATTCCAAGCCAGGACGCCAACTGGGTTTATCAAGAATCCCATTAACCAATATGCTAAGCCATTTCTTTGATTGGGTTTATCAAGCATACAAAAACCATTTCCAATCCAACATCTCTACTGGGTTTATCAGGCGATAAAAAACAACATAACACAATTACATGGATCCTTCTCCTATGCAAACCATTGGTTCCCTCCAGGAAATCCATAGGTAACTCACTTGACTGCAGGCTATCATGGACACACAATACCCACTCACGCGACACAAGTATGGTACCCCTTCTCTGCTACACAGTCCCTTGGGATTACCCATCCCTCTAGTGCTCTTCAGTGTGAGCGTAGAAAGGCTACCAATTCCCGTGCAATCCTCTTGAGTACCCATCCTCTTACTGGGTTTAATAGTACTACAGAGAGACAAGCACACATATGGAATATTTACAGGGTTTCTCAAATCCAAGGCACTTTTGGCATTTCCTTTTTGTTTTAAGCTTCAATAGCCAATATTTTCCCCAATGGCATATTCTCACTATCTCACCTGCATTACATACAAGCGTGTAGTTCACATGAGATGTTATCATAATAATTTCAATCATAAATTTCCAAATTTGTTTCATACGGAGACTAGATTTCCAAAACATGATTTTCTTCTCATGATGTTTAGCTCTTGTAGGCCATAACACATGGTCTTCCTGCAATGTGTCATCCTAATACAATTCACAAACAATCAACCAATCAATGACATTAATAATAAAATTCAAATCTAAATTTACAATTCTGTCTCATACATAAATTAGATTTATTTAACCATGAGGCCATCCTCAAGGAAAATTTTAGGGGCAAAATTTAGCCCACGAGGTATTTTCAGAACTTTTTTTCCAAAAAACGATTCGCCAATTTGTCTTTTTTTCAAAGATGATTCGCCCAAATTCTATGGGATAATTTTTTTAACTCTAAAAATCGCCAAAATTGTCCAAAAACTATATAGAGTCCTTGGAAATTTGAATATTTTTTTAAAAATATCGCCAAACATTTTATGGTTTCAAATTTAAGAATTAGTAAGATTTGCCAACGTTTCCACACTTTGAGAAATTTATGGATCCTTAAAATTTTCCCTAATCCTCATATTTTTTGGCTCTTGTAAGTGGTAAAAAACTGTCCATTATGGTCTTACACTTGCTCCCATAACATAGATATCCACCTACAACATTTCCTCTTGAGACAATTCTACATAAGCCAAACAGTCATCAGTAATTATTAGCAAAATTTCAAATTTTCAGTTTGCAATATGTTCCCCACATAAATTAAACTTCACGACCATCAGATCCTTCTCATAATTTTTGGATTTTGTGCATGGTAGCTTCAAGTCTTTACTATGGACTTACATAAATTGCCATACCCAAGACAATTCTACCTACAACCTAAAATTCCGAATCAACCAACAATTTGTGAGTATCCATGTGTATAGCATTTTCATTGTAAATATTACAACAATCACTGGATTGATCTTAGAATTATAATACTCAATAATTCAAACACTACTAGTTGCTAATATCTCAAATACAATGAATTACATTTACTTTATATGCATCATTATCACAATAAAATTGCAATATATGGTCACATTATCTATGCAATTTAAATAAAAATTCCAATTCTCACGATTACACAATCATATCTATTCAGGAAACTATTTCCTCCCAACAGAGCATTCTTGGTAGCCCATCAAACATGACTACCTTCTTCATGCAATCTTTTTCTTGCATCCATGGCAGCTCATGAAATGATCTCATAATTGCCAATAATTCTATCATTTCAGTTATTAATGAATTGTAATGAAATATATGCCACAACCATGCATTTACACAATGCCTCTCAACATATGTACCCACACATGTAGAAACAATCACAAAGTTTACATAATATTTTAATGTGCATTCATTCAATGCAACCTCACATTGATTCATGATTACCATAATGCCATGTCACGAATTCCACATGATTTTTTGGAAAGTATGGCTATTGCCTCAACACATCACCCAACCATCTCCCTAATCACTTGGTTAACTTATATGGATGCCTTCCTTCTCCACCCAAACAACACATCAAGAGTTTACTCACTCCTTGGTTGTTGGCAAAGAGGTTTCATCCCAAATTGACACCAATAGGGAGTTCATGGGATACTTGTGTAGCACTATAGCATTACCATTCCAACCACATTATGGCCTTAACCATGACTATCTCATATGGCATGCACTACCACAAAATGACCATACGTTCCCACTTGCTTTGGTTATTAAACTCATAACCAACACACACACACATGGTGTGATGTTCTGCCATATGAATTAATTTACAATTCAAAATAGCTAGATGGTATAAGGATCCTTTCCCTTACTACCACATACCTCACCATAACCGGTGGGATAATGTTCGCATAAATGCACTCAACATCACATACATACCAATTTACGATTATTAAATATGGCTCAAGGGATTCTTGCTTAATCCCTCTTTTTGTACTTATGCAATCAACATAAATAAACCATTACCTACATGGATGGCAACAAAATATTTGATGTTACCTGATCGGTTGGTCTCCTACAAAGGATTACACCATCCTTCCACCAACCTCTTGATCATATATTTGTTTCCCCAACCTTTCTTCATAAGGTTGTTGGTCACATGCAACAACATCATCAACATCTTTAGCCATGCTTCGGTTGTCTTTGGTCCTATAACCAATGCAAACACCACTAATTATTAACAACCACAATTAAGTGGCTCATTGCATATGTAAAAGTTCACTATCTTTACCAACATGCAACATCATATACATGCACAAGCATCTTCACATGCACTATGCAATATCTAGCAATATTCCCACTAGGGTCATTAGCTATGATTTTCTCACCAAGCAGCAATTCAATACATATGCTCATGTATAACATTCTTACTTGCTACTTTCCAAGCATGCAATTATTATGCTATAAATAGAAATAGTTTAAGGTGAGAAATTCCCCTCTTTATCAACATTGCCTTACTGCTCAAATTGCTTTCAGAATTTATGTCCAAGTTCAACTTGACCTTTCTTAACTTCCTAGTACTAATCAACATTGTAATTGATTCAATATCAACTCAATAAGGAGTTTTTTCCAGGTCCATTATATGCTCTTTTACCTCATTCACTTATGATACTTTCTTTCCTTTCTCATGGACATATTTGCCACAATTTTGAACCACACAATTGATTCACACATGGAATGCCTCATTCCCCAATTAGCATCCTTTGCATGGCCACCATGTCACCATGAAGAGACACATTCCAAGTCCACATTCCGGGATGTCTTATTCCTATGTGTGACAACTTTTTGGAGAATGGAATTGCATTACCCATTCTCTTTACTTACTCATAAGTTACTGACTCATATCTTGTAACTTCTCTTATCATGCATGCACTTTCCCACAAGCATGATTGACTCATCATCTTTACAAGTTATATGTCCCTTAGCTGATAACCTATTCCTTTACTTATTGATCATTATTTCATGGAATACAATATCCATATTTGATAATCAAGAGCTCCCATGGCTCTTCCTTGCAATTCAAATTGCATACATTGCTAACAATAGTACATTGGATGTGTTCTTATCCAAGGCACCAATTCCCATTATTGGTCCCTTTCATCCTCCAATGATTAGAAACAACTATCACTCCTCCATAATGGATATTACAACCAATTAATCTTACTAAGGCTTCCACAACCCCTCTATGCAATTCATATTGCACATTCTGAGCATAGAGAATGCATTTCATACATTCTGGCTAAGGAACATCACTTCCTTTTAGTTCCCTTATTCCGTCCCATGCTTATAAAATACAATCTGCAAGAGTGTATTCTTATCCATTCAACATGTTTTTCTACATGTTAATGTGAATTACCATAATAATCTCAATTGAGTATCCTTGCTCATTAGTGGAACTACCTTGTCAATAAGCATCCAACCATGCTTGCTTCAATTCTTCACATTGCTAGCTAACCAACAATTTTACCATGATCATGATCCCAAATGTGACTCCACTTTTATTTTGATAGAACCATTACCATGATGTTGATACCATAAAATTTACTCACTTTGAGTTACTTCCATATCTAGTATTCCTGCACGATCATGTAAGGCCTTTCCAAAATTTTGGCTGCTTTAGAGGTCACCCACAATGATAATTTTATTTTTGGTCAATAAATCCTAGAGGTTTTCCTCTACCCGCTATTTGAAAAAACTGGAAAACTATTTCAAAATAAGAATCCTTCTTTTGATTCTTATGCATTTTGGCCTCATTACATTCTAAGAAACACACAATTTTTTTTCATGTATTATGGGGGCTTATACCCAAATTGACAATTTCTGCCAAATTATAGAACCATTTGAATTACCCCATTAAGGTGCAAAATTTCAATTTAAATGAGTCTTGTCATTACCACATAATTTTCTCACAATTAACGATGTATCAGGGGGGGACGACGGGGGTTCAATGACATTTTCCAACTTCTAGCACCTGAAAATATCCCTGGGAAACTGTTGAATCACTATGTTTTGACGGACTTTTCAATTTGCCTCCGATTGGCACAATTATCAATTTTCACCTACCCATTTCAGTGCAATTTTAATTTTGTCACCGATCGATGCATTTTCCGTTTTTTTGTCAACCTGTTTCAGCACACTTTCCACTTTGTTTCTGTTCAGTGAACTTTTTTCTTTTTCCCCGATCGTTTTGGCGACTTTTCCAATTTCTCTTCGATTGGAAAACTTTTTATTTTTCCACCGATCGTTTCAACGAATTTTCCAATTTCTCGCCGATCGGTGGAATTTTTATTTTTGCACTGAAACACCTTTTCCGAAAACCTTTTTAATTTCTCACCGAGATGTATTGGCGACTTTCCCAATGTCTCACCGATAGTTTTGACACTCTTTTCAGTTTTGCACCGACACATACTTAGACAAAAACTTCAAAAAATGTAGAATTTTTTGAAAATTTTTCTTTCTTTTTCTAATGATCAGTGGTGATCTTACCTCTTTAACTGTGAGATGTAGCCCATCCAAGCCCAATGTTGCAACCTTTTGCTCTAATACCACACTTTCATGTCTGCTCCCATCGATCCCATTCAAGGAAGGGAACATGACACTAGATATGGGATTTTCAAACTCAACCCCTTTCATCATGAACAAATTCATATCAATATAGATAAAATGCATATGTGCATAAGCATGGTAAGATAAACATACACAACGGAAATTAAACTATGCTACTACACATCTAGCATGCATTTATCAACATAATCATAACAATATTCAAATAAAAACAATGCAAAAGTAAAACACATAGAGAATACTTATCTTGATTGTGATGTTGTACGAGAAACTAGATATGTAGCTGCAATGTTCCACCCAGCCATAGGCCAATTGTGTTCATCAATATCTCAACACAATTGCCACCCCCCGAGCTGGGCATGATTTACACAGGGAATGGGAACCTACAAACCTATGCACAACAAACTAAACACCACCTTTAAGTCAAGCCAGTCCATAGTTGGGTTTATCAAGCCAAATCTGAACCCTCTTCATTTCTGGATGCTTGCACTCAAGCTCAAACCAAAACAATGGGTACCCATAACTCAAATCACATCATTCTCTCCCACACATAGCATGCACATATGTTGGGCATAGAAAAACATTTTTAACTATGGGATTCACAAAAAAACATGATTTCCATGGATTTCACAAATCGTGGCACCCAAAATCGAGTTGTGGGAAAGGAAAACGACCACAGGGAGAAAAACATGAGTTCCCAACAGGTATATAGGAATTCAGAGGGAAAAAAACGACCTCTATGGGACCCCAAATCGTGACTCCCTTCCTCCAAGACATTCTACAACATAAAAATGACCTCCCAGATAGAGGAAAAAGGAGGAAAACTCAGGAAAAATGCGAGGGAAAATGCCCAACTAGCTCCCAACTCGTGAGAGAGAAAAACTAATGGGTGAACAATGGCTTGGGGAGACAATTCGTGGCTCTTTTCTTTCCCAATAATCCAAACACAAATTTCCAAAATGGTGGCTTTCCCATACACAAAAATGGGACAGCCATACCTCTTCATTTCCCCAAATAATAATTACTTCAACCAATTCTTGGGGGAAATGAATGATTGGGTACAAAATTCAACTTGGGTAGTTGATGGTTCATGGGTTCTCTCATTGAAACTTGGATTGAATTTATTGGTTCAAGGGTTTGAATATTTCCCTCCCTATTCCTTGTAAAAATATTGTCGCCATACTCTTGTTGCATTGCATCGCTAGTTATGGGTGTTTTTATTAAAATGCATATTTACATGATATTTTCGATTCCTATTGTGCCTGGCTAGCATGCAAACCATATGCATCGATTTTAACACTAAATCGATGGTGGGGCATTGGCCTTGTGCTCCTCACCACAATTTTATAACGATATTACAACATTTACATTTTAATGCGATGCGATCAAAATTGGGATATTACAATGAATGCCTCCATTGATTATTTGTTTCTTCTTTTCTCAATTCTAGATATTGCGTTAGTTTTAGATTTGACTTGGTTGAGTGTTATTTTTACTTCTGCATGTCTAGAACCATGATATTTTGTAAATAATTATATTATTTTTAAAGTTTGTTTGCTTAGATTAGCTTAATATTTTTTATGTTTAATTTGAGCTAATTTAAATAATTTTATTCATGATCATGTTTTGGTTTTGATTAAATTAATTTGTTAATTCGAAAAAGACCTTTTATTAAATCTATATAATGAACTCACACAATTTAATTTTATGAAACCAACATTTTTAACAAAAAAAACATATATATTTTAGTTTATTTTAATTTTAATCTCTCTAATTTTAATGTGATTTTGAGTTTCCATGATTTTTTGGGAATTGTCGAGATTAAAATTTAATATTTACGAATGTGAAACATAAAAGCATTTGATCATGGATGGCATTTTCCTTTTAATAAGTTTAAATTGATATTGAATATATATATTATCTATTATTTCCTTTTGTAAATTAAAAGTCCTTTTATTATTATTTTTTACAGAAAACAATTATATTTATATTGATAAAAGGCTAAATAAATTTAGCAGAGTCATACAAAATCCCTCTTTAATAGTTCATAGGATCAAAATTTGTAGCTTGTAGAACTAAACAAACATATACAATCATCCAAAAGGAAGGGATACTGTTCTGAAATACTAAACACCCTATACTGCTTTAGACTTTCACATATTGGACGACTAACGAAATACAAACAAAATACATTTAAAAAGAAAGCTAACTGCTGGAATGACTGTTTGTTCTGTGCTCATAGAGAACATCTTAATCTTCATCACTTCCATATCTATTAGAAACATCAAATGAAACCTCATCATCATTATCATCCTCAACATCATAGGAATCTGCCTCCGTTTTCGCATCAGTCTCATCCTCTTTATAAATTTCTTCTTCTTGAACATAATTTTCTTCAGAATCCTTTTCCTGATCAACATCATCAATCTAGACATCACTAGTAAACAAGTTATCTTCGTCACTATAATCAATAATATTTTCATGCATATCCTCTGATCCTTCTTTCGAACTAGATGGGATATAAACCAGTTGAAGAACATAAGTACCATACCCATTTTTAACCTTAAAATTCTCATCAATTTTGGAAAAATTACCCCCATTAAATCTTCATGCTTTGAAACTGTAACTGCTATTTCTCCCAGCTTATTGTCACAAGCCCTAACATCATCTTGCAAATTGGTGAACTAAACTTCCATGCCATTATTAATATGTTGATAGAACTGTTCAATTTGGTCCAGATGATTGTTATTGATTGGAATTGAGAAAGGGTTCATGAGATATGATTATGAAGGAAACCAGTGATAAGATCCGTTATTGCTTGGCACTTTCTAGTACGAGAGAGGATAATCATAGAATCATCTATCACAACTAAGGAATGAAATCCTTCCTCTAGAGAGAACTTTAAACCTAGGAACAAAGTAAAACGTTGCGCCTAGTTATTAGTACTTGTCCCTAATCCACAAGCATAGGTTTTAAGTATATTACCTCCAAGGTAAAAAATCACCCCTCCCAAACCTGCCTCCCCAGGGTTTCCTTTCGAAGAACCATCAAAGAAAAGAACATGATATTGAAGATTCTGTTGCCACTTTTGAAATTCTTCCTAATTCATCTCGATCTACTAGGGTGAAGGGGGACCTGACTTTCTAACTTGTGAAGTAGGGAATTGAGTGTGGTTTAAAAAAAAATTCACCGACGCCTCTTCCGAAATTCCAAAGGTCAGATATTTTCTTCTAATTAAGTCTATGATGAATAGATTCACTCAGGAGATATCTAGTTGCTATCACCGTATCCTCAGTTGATATTATTTTTTCTTGAAATATACCATAATTTCTCACTTCCCATACTTTCCAGCAAACATACTTAGGAAGAGAAGACCAAATTCTAGTTAAAACATGTTTCCCTTGAAGAGAGCCTAGGAAATGACTTTTCCAATTAAGAAAGAAACCATTCCAACTACTAGGAATTTCAAAGTTATTCTCCAAATCTTTCATCAAATGCTTCCACACCTTTTTCACATATTGAAAATGAAAAAATCGAATGGGGGATAGTCTCTTCAAAATCTTTACAAAGTATGCAGTAGGATGGACCTGCAATACTTCTCTTTTTCAAATTCTCTGATGTAAGTATTTTCCCTTGAACCATAATCCAATAAAAAATGTTTATTTAGGGTAACCCATATTGATGCTAGATTTTTCCCCACAATCTTGAAAAGGGATAATGTCAACGCTCCTTAAAGAGAATATCATATACCTATTTTACAGTATATATTCCTCTTTTCCCCATAATCTAGTATTTTTGGTTCCTAAAATTATTGGGGATTCTCCATGAATATTTTTAAAAACATCCTCAAGGCAACATTTTAAATGATATGGGACAGTCAAATTCCTCCATTTAATCCAATTTCCTATTGAGTCCCACTCAGATAAATATTTCAAAGTTCCGATACCCTTGTCATTAATCTAGTGGATTATATCCAAAAGGTCTTGTTTTTGAATAAGGGGAGGGGCACCAAAGATAGAATCCATCCAAAGGTCTATATGTTTTCCATTACTCGAGATCCAATACAAGCCATTCTGAATTATTCTACCAGAAGCTTTACACAATCTCCAAATATTTGTTCTCTCTTTCTCCTAAGAGTAGTCATCCAAACAATGAAGCCTGGAGTGAGAGAGATACTTTTTTCCTAATTATGTCTTTCCGCCAGGATTTCTTACCTGAGATAAGATTCCATACCAGGTTATCTCCCATTATGCGATTCATTAACTAAGGATCACAAATTCCAAGCCCACCAAAACCTTTTGGGGCTTCAACCAATTCTGACTTGACCAAATGGAAATTTTTATTGTAGTCTTTCCTCCTTGCCAGAGGAAATTTATGGAATAATGATCTATTTTTTGCACAATTCCTTTTGGACCTAGAATAGAAGAGCATTGAAATAGGGGTAAGGAAGAGAAAACATACCTGATTAAAACAACGTTTCCAGCTCGGTTTAGCCATCGAAAACCCCAACTTTGCATTTTGTATTTGATTTTTGAAGAATAGGTTCCCATTCGACATTCTTTATTCCCTTTAGGGCAATGGGAACGCCTAATTATTTAAAATAAGTTCACTTAGTGATAGCAACAAAGCATAGAACAAGAGAGATTCGTTGCATGAGATGAGAGGGAACATTCCATCCAAAAAGTTTTACATTTTCCTTTATTCACCTCACCTCCCCAAGCATTTAAATATTTATCAAGAACCTGCTTGAATATGGATGCATTGGTAACTAAAGCCCCTCCTAAGAGGAGTGTATCATCAACGTATTAATCATTATTACCTGCTTTGATACCTCTAGAAATTTGAATACCACTAAGTCTACTCTCCTCACATTATTTAATCAACTTTCTTCCAAACGATTCTTCCATAAGAATATATAAAAAAGTAGATAGAGGACATCTTTGATGCAAGCCACAAGAAGCCTAAAAAAACTAGTTGGACAACCATTTACCAAGGGATAAATCCAAGGGCGAGAATACAATATTTGATCCACTTTACAAAAGAAGGGGAGAACCCAAACCTATCCAAAAATTCAAAGAGAAAACTACGATGAACTCTATCAAAGGAATTGGCCATGTCCAATTTGATAGCCATTCCCTACTCTTTTTTGATGATGCTTGAATGAATGGATTCTTAAATCAAAACAACATTATCCACTATCTATCTATTCTTAACGAAACCAATCGAGGAAGAAGGGGATTTAATCAATTCTTATCCACTATTTGTCTATTATTCCAAAATCAATCGAGGAATAAGGGGCCGTTAATTGATTGACTAAAATATTTGTCAGGACGAATTGGTAGCTCCTCTAATTGTATCTTTACCTTTTGTCCAATTTAACATTTTGCACAAATATGATTTGATAATTGTCCAACAAGCTTTATAGAAGTGAACAGTGAATCCATATGAACTAGGGGATTTATGTTCAAATTTGGTTGTCATTGATGTCAACTAATGTCATGGAGGATGTCAACTGATTCAGTTTGAGTCATTGATGTCAACTAATGTCAAAGTGGATGCAATATTCCTACAACAGTGTGAAGAAGTATATGGAAACCACTTTGAAGAAGTATCTGTGTAATATGGTGAAGGTGACAGATATGGATGCCAGTGAAAAGAAGTATACATCATATAAATCCAGTTCAAAGAAGCACATAAGTAATGTATCCTATTACATGTGGTACCAATGCAGAAGTCAAGTCCACCAAGTCGTACTCTCTCAAGATAGCAGTCAAAGGACTTGTTTGACAATGGTACATGTGCACAAGAAACCAAGGATTCGGTTAAACATAGGTACATGTGCACAAGCAATCCAAAGAATTTGTTAAGAAAATATACAAGTGTTCAAGCATGTTGAAAGATGAATCTGGAATGTGCAAGCATTGCTTGCTCAAGGATTAGGAGTGCACTAACAACTTATGGTTGGATAGTCCTGAAAGCGTGCAAGCATTTCCGAATCAGAAGATGCTTTCAGTTGTAAAGGACGCACAAGTTCCAAGAAGTGTACAATGGTTGAAGTAAGTATATGAGAAAATTCTATAGTCGATGGTACAATAGGTGCAAAAATCCCAGAGGTGATGAAGTGGAAAGGGTCAAATTCCCACCAAGTAGAAGTTGGTAAACGCGCGGAATCCACAAAGCCTCAATACATCAAGTGCACATTACCCACAAGTGATGATGTTGCAAGGGTCAAATTCCCACCAAGCAGAAGTTGGTGAATGCAAAAATTACCCAAAGCTTGAATATATCAAGTATGCAAGACCCACAAGGGATGGTACAACAAAGGTCAAAGACTCACTAAGTTGAAGAGTAAGGAAGCGCACATACATCAAAGCAACGATACACCACCAAGGTGTATAGTCCCACTAATTTGTGGACCATGAAGGCGCAAGACACACAAAGGATGACACATCAATAGCGTAGAAGATGACATGTGACATATGCACAATCCGTGAAGTATGGAAGAAGGGATGACACAACCAACTTGTAGACATACAATCCGTGTAGGACATGTATAAATAGAGATGCAAGTTGGAGAGTTGAAGTAAGCTTGATGGTGAGAGCATAAGAGCTTCAAGTAGAAGTTTTAGTTTGATATTCGGGGTGTCAAAGGGGTCGAGGAAAGAAGAAAATGATCTAGCAAGGATCCAAAGTGCGCGAATGCAGCAGAATGAAGTACTGATGGTGCACAAAATGATGTTGTAGATTTGTGGCAGATGCACAAGTACTGAAATGAAGAAACAATGAAGTATGTGCAAGTGCTTGATGTTTTGAATGACAATATTGTTGTCAGCACACCGATATTCATAGATGTTGTAAAGATAGAAGTGAAGAGATAGAACCAAAGTATATTAGATGATGTGAATATGTCTAGCTGATGCATATATGCAGAAATGAAAGTGTGCAAAGTTGAGAAGTCCATCTGATCCGCGATGACAGAACAACAACATGATCTAATGAGCATGTGATGATGAGGATGATCTGAGACAAGTGCGTTAAACTGAACAAATGAATCATTTGATGCACAAGACATCGTAGATTGTCTAAAATACTGTGGAACTTAAATGTAATGGACACATCAGTAAGTGCACAGCTCCATCTGTTACTAGTGCATTATTTTAGAACAATAAACCTTCAATTGAAAGCACATTATCAGTTGGTGAGAGAAGTAACACCGTAGCAGAATGATAGAGCATACCTTAGCGCAGACTGTAGCATCAATAAGCACATAGTACATGAAGTAAGACACCAGCAGTTGTGTGAATTGAGAGAAATGAGAAGTCAAGTGATGTATGCAGCTCAGTGACAGAGAATCGACTGCATACGAAGATAACTCACAATAGAACTAATATCAGAAAATCAGAAGTGTGCACGAGTCGAAAGTTTAGTGGTCAGAATTACATTTTGAATATCTAGGTGGCAGGATGGGGTAAGGAGACATGGAGTTGGAGCTTCCTTCAGGTTAGTTCCTGTAAAATAATAAGGAGAAAGGGGGTTGTATCCTCCTCCCAGTTGGTGCTGGAGAAACACAAGGAATTGGTGCTTCCTTCAGGTCAGAACCTATAAAATCAGGGGGTCGGTGCCTCCTTCTAGTTGGTACTGGTAAATACACGAAGTTGGTACTTCCTTGAATGTATTCTTTCTCATTATAAAGAAGCATTCCGTGGTTTTATCTCGATTGGGTTTCCACGTCATAATTCCTGTGTTGTGTGTTATTTGTCTTGGTGCATATATGGATGAATGATTTGGTCTATATTGGATGCATAATTAACCATCAAGAATAAGATAAGACTAATCTATTAAAGAAGGTAAAAATTGCTGATAATTGTGCCAATACTGATTCACCCCCCTCTCAGTATTAAATCGATTCCAACAATTTATCCACCCCTAAACCACAAATAGATGCTAAAACCTTCACTTCACTAATGTACTTGTTCAAAATATTATTTTCCTCTGATGAAATCAAATACAGAATACAGTCAAGCAGATCATCATTTGAGACTGTGTATTCCACCCCTTGTTCAGAATAAATATCTTTACAATGGCTAACCACTTCTTGATGAATATCAGTCTGACTTCCTCTTCAGAGGGAATTTCATCGATTGCATTATTGTGGATTCTCATTTTTGTTTGATTATGAAAAAATGTAGTATGGTTCAAGACCATACTAGAATTCAACAAGCTAGGATCTAGAAATTAGGTAGTCCTCACTAAGAATTTACATAAAGGTTTGCAGAAAAAAAGAAGAAATATTGAAATAGAAACATAAGAGAGAGAAATCAATTGGTGTAAACTTCCACTCTATATTATTCATCAATAATATTACAATATATGAATTCAAGTGCCTTGGAGGCAAGTTGAAAATCTCACATGTGGCAGGATTAGAATAGCAAACCCCCCCCATCTAGGCAACACAAAAATCCAAATCATAACAAGTGGTCACTAATTGGATAAGTTGGATTAGGTAGGCCATGAGTGACCAAAAGGAAACAAGTTGGAGGATTTTAGGAGAAAATGCAGGATGTGGTTGAGGAAAAAGTAGGAAAACTTGCCCAAAGTCATCCTATCACACTTTCTCATCCTAATCCAAGTGAAAAGCAGAAAGAAAGTTTCCTTGAACACACAAAAGTTAGATAAAGGAAGAATAAATCAAGTAAGTTGTTCTATCTCATAGCATGAACTAAAGAACATGAGGATGCTATTATGGATAAAATTAACTAAGGTGGGCCATGAAAGCACTAAGTGAACAACTAACATAGGTCTAACACTTAGGAAACATAAAATAATGTTTAAACTAAGGTATAAATAGGTTAATTATTCTAACACCCCCCCTTAAGCCTAACTTGTGTGAGTTAAATATAAAAATTAGGGACCAAGAAACAAGGCTTATGGTTACCCTTTACAATTTATTATGTCCATGTATGTGATGAAAAAGAGAAAACCACTTGGGAAGAAAACCCCCCCTAAAAAATGGACATGAAATACACCATAATAATCTCTCCAAAATACAAGTAGGTGTGAACTTGGTCAAATGTTTGGAGGAATATTATTCTTGGGAAGAGGTGGAGTGTTGTGCTCATCTGAATCAGGAACATAGCCAGCTGCATGATGGACAATGAGGCCATGTAGAACAACTGAGATCCATTGATAGTAGAGCGAGTACAGGTGCTCACTAGACTTGAAATTCCTAAGATCAGGTCCAAATGAGACTTGATAGTCTCCATCTTGAGGAGTAAATGCGCTTGTCATCATGTAGTAGTGGATATGAAGCAAGATACCAAGGAGGGAGAATGCATAATCTCTAGAATTTGATCTATCCTTCAAAAAATCCAATACCACACCAAAATTTGAACCAAAATCCTCATATGAAAGATAGATATCAAATTCCTCTTCAGCTTATAGAAAAGGCTCAAGGTGTGAATGATTTTCCACAACAAACTTATCATCCTCACAATATGAAGAATGATAAGAGAACATGATGAGATATGGAAGGAGATTTATTCTTCAACCATGGAGGCTTGAATGTCTTCTTTGGATCAAATCCATATGAAGAGGAGAAATCAAGGTTCTCATAAAATTCTATTGCAACTGGAGAAGGATCCACCTCAAGGAGACTTTCACCATTCGAACTTATGTTGAGATTTATGCAACATGATCTTCAATACTTGCAAATCAAACTCTCTAAAATATTACACTAGAGGACTATCTGATCTATCAAAGCTATGAGCTATGCTTTAGTCAGTAGGCACATTCATGAGTGCATCACACTTGGGAATACCCCAATGGAAAGCCAAAGGACTCGAGGCAATTTCCCCTAGATTTCTATCGTAACTCCATGGCTTCTGGTGCACTACTATAGGAAACTATGCTCAATATAAGATCCCTAAGATTTTATACCATGTCAGAATTCTAAATAGGTTGAATACCATACTAGAATTCAACAAGCTAGGATCTAGAAATTAGGCAGTCCTCACTAAGAATTTACACAGATATTTGTAGAAATAAAGAAGAAATATTGAAGCATAAAAATAAGAGAGAGAACTCAATTGGTGTAAACTTCCACTTTATATTATTCATCAATAAGATTACAATATAATACATATCTTAGAGATAATTTGAGTGCCTTGGAGGTAGTTTGAAAAACTCACATGTGGCAAGCTTAGAATAACAAAAATCCCCCCATCTAGGCAACATCAAACTCCAAATCAGAGCAAGTGGTCATGAATTAGCTAAGTTGGCTTAGGTAGGCCATGAGTTACCAAAAGGAAACAAGTTGGAGGATTTTTAGGAGAAAAATAAGGAAGGGGTTGAAGCAAAACCAAGCAAACTTTCCCAAAGTCATCCTAGCACACTTGCTCATCATAATCGAAGTGAAAAGCAAAAAGAAAGTTGACTTGAACTCACAAAAGTTGGATAAAAGCAAAATAAAGCAAGTAAGGTGCTCTAGCTCATAAAATATCAGTAAAAGCAGGAACTAAAGCACATGATGGCGCTATTGTGGATAAAATTGACTAAGGTGGGCCAAGCAAGCACTAGGTGAACAACTAACATAGGTATGACACTTAGGAAATATAAAATAATGTTTAAACTAAGGTACTATACATGGGTTAATTATTCTAACAACTTTCAACCAAAGGGAGAAATATTTTAGCCTCCAAGTCTCTTCTTCTTGATGATAGCTTCATTTAGTTTATCATTGATTAGGTGCTCGCATTGGAATAGATCTTGGGTTATTTCAATATTTTCCATCTGCTCCTAAAGGGAGGCTAATTCATGTTGATAGCTTATTCTTTTCGAAATTGAAGAAGTATAATGAGATTTAGCCCACTTTCTTAAAGTAAAATTCGTTGCCTAAAGTTTGGATTCCCAAACATAGGAGGGACATCCTTGAACTTGAATGTTCCAAGAGGTATCAATAATTTGATAAACCTCATCATTATTTAACCACAGAATGTTAAAACGGAAGGGGATAGACCCTTGATTCTCTACTTCCACAATATTTAGACAAATTGGTCTATGATCCGACGTTGCATAAGGGAGAATATAAGGATTCATCGCATACTTGGATATAAAAAAGGAATTGTGGACCAAGAAGTGATCAAGATGACTGATGAGCTGGAATATGTCCTAGAATGATTCTTCTATTAGACCAAGTAAAGATCCCTCTCTTTGGCTTAATATCAACAAGATCCAGATCACTTACGAGATATTCCAGATTTTCACTCATATGGATCTCTCACCATAGTTCCCCCTCTTCTTTCTTTATAAGAAATTGTAGAATTAAAGTCCCCAACAATTAGACTACATTGATTTCCGCTAATAGAGCACAAAGATCTCCAAAATTCTTGCTTAAGGATGGGATTTATAGGTCCATAAATATTGCAAATTTTTAAGATTTCCTTGTTATCCTTTATTCCCAACTCGACCATAATCAAATGACGCTGCTCCATTTGATTTTTTAAATTAAATTTACCCATGTCCCATAGAAAAGCTAACCCTCGAGAGGCACCTACTCAATTTGTTTCCACACCAACACCATTTTTCCCAAATTGATTGAAAAATTTGAATTACTTCGATTGATTCCATTTTTGTCTCCTCTAGAAGCATAATGGAAAGACGATCTTTATATATAATTTGCTTCATTGTTTCTACCTTTTGTTTTCCTCCCAAACCTATATAATTCCAAGAGACAATGGTCATTATTTTTTTGATTGAGTGTCGTATTTGTTTTTGGCCTCACCTTTTTTCCCCTTCTTATTTGAAGCAACACCCTTCAAAATGGAATCTAACGATGCATATTTCCCAATTGGTTTTCTCTATCTGCTTCTTCTTCTCACATAGTAATTTTGGATCTTCTTCCAACTTTTTTGTTGACTGCTCTATCTTCCTCTAACTCCTCAGATGATTATCCTTGAGTAAACAGAGAGGGATTCGCTCACAAGATGGGAATTTATTTGTATAATCGAACGATATGGAAATCCTGATACCTGTCTTTTTGTTCCTATCTCATCTAAAATACGGGGAGGATTCACCTGATTTCCATCAGAGGCAATCGAAACATCTTGGGCCGTAATTTGTTACACTAAAATATCATCATCCTGAGTTATCTGTCCTCTATTTTCCCTAATTCTTGAAGCACAATTTATTGAAAGAAAAGTTGTGGTAGCATCCTTTTCCCTTTGTTGTCACCCTGACATACCTTGCACATTGGAAATGTGCGTCATACCCTTGGTGACATGCTCTGCAGGTTGACAGAGAGCATCAGTGACACTTGCTTCCTTTGGAAAAGGTGCATCACTCTCCAAGTATGCTAATTTCCTATGTACAAGGTGCGACACTGTTGGTTTAAAAGAAGAAAAAGAAGCTTTGAGTGGCTTCTAGAACCCTTGGTTACGTGGAATCTTATCCCTGTGAACTAGGAAGGGTGGAACTCGATCCCCTTAACTTTTGGGATGATCCCTTGAGCTTCTCCCACAAATCCTCAACCTCTCCTATCCATTCAGGCCTATAAATAAAAACCTCCTCTCCATGGTTAGGGAGGAGAAATATAGAGTACTTAAATGTTGGGGAAATTCTGCTAGAGTCGGTTCCCTTTCATCCATTAGGAGGTAAAAGCTTGAACCCTTGAGGCTAGGATCATTTGGAAGGAGTTAAGACGTAAAATATCAGTTGTAATCTCTCCCTATGTATTTCTTATATTTACACTAATGCATATTCTTTCCATAAAAATCTTGTTGTTGTAAGATATTTAGAAGTGGATTCTTTGACTGCTAGTTTAGAATGATCTATATTTGCATATTATTAGTACTTGCTTGTTTCCACTTGTTGTATACTATTTTGCAGCTGAAGATATGAAGATCGGGAGATACACTAATCAAGGAGATAACATTATGATCATAAGGTAAGTTATCTTCCTATACCTTTTGTAATTTGATCAATCTAGGAAATCTATTTGTGTTTTGTACTTTTTTTTTTCTAGATACAAACCATTCGGACTAGGCAGATCAATTAGTGTCTGCACTGATGAATTGTTTGTAAACAAAATTGGTGACTCTATTGGATAAAGTATCCCATAGCCTTTGATTTGTTTGTAATTTATGTTTTCTTCGTTTTCTTCCAATAACCTTTAAATTTCTTCCTTCTCTTGGATCTATTTCTTAGAGAGTTGCTGGGTGATCCAGTCTCTAATTGGGACATTGAGCTTAGCCCTTTTCCTTTTTGTTCTTGGTATTTTTTATTTTTTCATATTTGGATTTCACCCGACGCACCTGGGCAGTTATGTTCCCGTGTCACTATCATTCTGATGCTTCTTTCCTTCGGGTAGACTGCATTGTTGATGCACTTTGTCTGTGTTCAACACACATCACTGACGCACTTCCTGTGTTTGCAAACAACATCACTGGGATTCCAATGCCTTGGTGTATGCTTGTAGAGTACATCACCCTGCAAATCTTAGTGCATAGGGTCAAAAAATCCCACAAAATTGGTTTTTGCTTGGTTTTCTAAGGTCTGTGTCTTGTTCATTGCAACCACACTATCCCCCAGACTCAGTGTGCTTTTTCCTTAGCTTATTTTGGAATTTAGAGTTTCATTGGAGTCCTAGTTAGTCAAGCGGCTTCTTCTTTAGTCGTGGGAAATTTCAATACCTCGCGAGTGCAACCAGTCTTGTGAATGCCTTTCAATATATCTGATTTGTTCACTCTAATTTCTAAGCCCTCCAAAAGTTAAATTGTTGTGATTTTTGCGAAATTTAGTGTGGATTTTTGTTTTGTATTATGATTTTTTGGGTGATTAATTTCTTGAGAACTTCTAGTTGCTTAAAGATTGCAATAGTAAATAGTCTCTATTATTCTGAATCAAGATTAAATAAGTGGCATCATTCTCAGATTTTTGAGTACATTAGTTTGGAAAATAAAAAATTCTTTATTATCTTCATTTCGAGTAGATCACTTGAGATTGTTGATAAGAGTGTTTTATGCTTTGGGTAGTCGTTTAAGAAAATTTGAAAAAGCTAAAAAATTGTCAATGCTTATGATTTTATTGGTTTTGAAAAGTTTATCTGCGTCTCCTTGAAAATAGTAAGGAGAAATAAAGAAAATATTTCTCCTTACTTTAGTTAGTTTTCATCGAAAAGAAAAGCGAAAGACTTGCACTTTATTTAGCTTAGTTGTGCATTTTGTTTACTTTACAATTCTACACTTCATGCATTCACCTAACCGTATAAGATAAAATCAAGCGGTATACTCGGTTAAAATATTATAGAAAATCATGTGATAGGGTAGAGAAACGCTCCGACGCCTTAAAACATAGCATCTGGCGTTATCTGCTTGCGCTGCATCCCGGGGACTTGCTGTTCTTCGATGTACCAGTTGGTATATCGAACGACCTTTCACGTACCTTCAGGTATATAGAAAGGTACTTCACGTACTCGACAGTATATATGAAGGATCTTGTCATACAGTTGTGCATTAGACAACACTACCCTGGATTTGAGCTCCCACATACCTTCAGTATATCAAGATACCCCACTAGGATTCTTGAAACCATCAGAGTGAACCATTGGCCATATTGGCATGGAAATACACTGATAACAACACTCGAGGAGTTACTACACATGTACTAGAAGGTAGTTGGGTAATATGGTCAGGGGTACGGTCCTAATCCTCCTTGGTTAGTGATCTAAAAAATTGGGCCGAGTATTACTATTGGACCCTGTAGTATATCACGAGTTGCAGTGCCTTGATACTCCCGTGAGGTTCCAGAATTTGAATCCCACCTATCACATAAGTGTGCTTGTGTCTTTAGCTTGAGTAGGACTTGAAGTGTGTTTTTTTATTTTGAAGACTTTTTAAGAGAAGCCTTTCATCAGCCTCCTTGGATAAACAACCCTTAAGAAGATCCCACATAATACTAAATTTACCACCTGAATATCCCCTTATCTAGGAGGCGAAATCAGGAGCAAGCATGGATCAACCCACAACATCTGGTTCACACGAAGAAGGAATTCCTACCCTTGAATCTTGAGTAAACTATTCTCCTCCTATAAATCCGTCCATCACGGATCCTACAAGGCCTTTGTTGGTGGAACAACCTCCTTTGCATGGCACATCTTTTCATCACCCGCTTGAAGGTAACCCTAGATGCATTGATTGGATCTTCACTCGACCCCTAGATGACTCGATAGCGGCTATGTTTGGTCCAATTGCATCATTTTGGGGGACCTCCTTAGGTCATGGTATTTCCAATTTTGTTTCACTTCCAATGGTGGAAACTCGACCGTTCCTATTCCCTAACTGATGGATCCCAAATGAGGAAATTATTGCACCATTTTATGAGACTATAGAACGTTTATGCACACTTGGAGAGCGGGTAAGGTGCTAGAGTTTTCCTCTGCGACCCACCCCAGAGGTACCCATTCCTGAACAACATCCCCCTATACATTCTTTTGTTCTCCCTTCACCAGGAATATCTACACCCATTATGACCACCTATGAACCAAGCCAACCTTATTTTTTGTCTAGTACACCTCAAAATCAGTCGGTCGGTTCTACACCCTTGTTGACCCCAACGAAAGGAGATCAATCTTTAACTACCATTAACTTCATAACTGGAACATCACCTCCACCTCAAAATCAGAGTAGAGGCTACCCTCTAGTTATTAGTCAATATTTGGTCTCGATTCAACCTACGGTTAGTGGTCAACATATGATTATAGGGAATACTCCGATTGGTGGACAACCTTCAACCGAGGGGCAACCCTAGTTAGTGGAAAAAATTTAATTAGGGGGAAACCTCTAGTTACATGACAAAGCATAAGCGGAGGATATCCTTCATACATGAACTACAATATGGTTGGAATTTTACTCCCATCCATGGGAAAAACCTACATGGGAACATCACATGGGGGTACCGTTTACTTGGACCCAACCCGCATGGGGGCATACATACCCGGGTAATCACAATATTACCATAGGTTAAAATAAACCAAGGAATCTTTTTCCCAGATTACCCTATCCTGGAAACATGAAAACCCAATGGGGGCATCATAATTCTCCAATGACTGGACCTCCAGCCGGTGCCCCCGCCCCACCACCCCCACCACCTATCCCACCTCCACCATCCGAAGGACCCCCATACTCCAGAGGAGGACCTCCACACTCTGGTGGAGGACCCCCTTCAAGTCCACCTCCTAATACGGGAGGACCACCTCCATATGGAAAACACTCTATGGGAGGACCTTATGATCATTCAATCCATGCTCCTACTGGTACCCAGATGCCTTATCAATATTACTAGTATCCACAACCAAACCGATAGTTACCATTTCTGGCCATGTTAGATTTGTTATATCTATCATGTTTGACCAATGATCCCATTCAACATGGTATAAATTGGCCACCCATTCTTGTGAAGTTACCATCGGACATACCTAAATTTGATGGCAAACCTGGTGAAGATCCTAAGAACCACGTAATGACATACCATTTGTGGTGTTCCTCCAATTCCTTAATAGATGATTCTATCTGTCTGAGTCTTTTTCAATGAACCCTCACTGGTACCACCGCAAAGTATTACATCGAGTTACCACCACACTCTTTTTTCGATTTTAGAGCTTTAGCTATGGCCTTTTTGACCCATTTTCAATTTTCGATCCACTATGAAACCAACACGGACTTTTGACATCTCTTCAACAGTCAACCTCCACTCACATTTCTGATCATATTCACAAGTAGAGAAAGATACATCGCCTCATTAAAGATCCCATTCTGGATCATCTACTAGCCGATTGGTTTACGAATTCATTACTACCCATCATAGCTAAAGACGTTGCTATGGGCGGGGCCATTACGAAAGAATAATCCATCTTGCATGCTCAGTACCTAGACCTAGTCTATGCTCAATCTGGCAAATCATATGACATTATTCCTAATTCCCCATGCCCCAAAAAATGTTAAATTTTTAGTATTAAATTACAATACTATAGGATCTTTGCTGAGAGAATAACATCTACAGTATATCAATGCATGACAATCATAATATGACAAGCATCACAAGCATCACAAGAATCAAAAGCATAGAGACAAGAGACACAGAGTTTCCGTGGGGAAAACCCTAAGGTGAAAAACCCCACAACTTCCTCAGAGATAGAGAGAGCAATGGCTCAACCAAAACACAACCAAATAATACAGAGATAGTCTCCTAGCAGATGATCCTCCTCCTCCTCACTAGTGCGCCACTTTTCAGAGAGAGAGATAGATACTTTTCCAAGTGAGTAAAATAGAGATCTCCTATCTCTATTTATACTCACCTTTTTGCCCAGTGACCTACTGGGGCCGACTTGTCTACTTGAGTACATCCACATTATATTATATATTAATTAGGGCCGACCCCATAAGGTGGTCTAATAACCCATTGGCAAGTACACACACTTGCGACACTTGTCAATCCACATGACGACACTTCCTTATAGAGGAATAACACATCTCTTATAAGGGTACAATAAATATATATATAATACACAGATGAAATACATTCCGAAGTTACATATACATCAACACTCCCTCTTAACTAGGAAGGTATTTCTCGACACAGATCTGCTAGACAAGTCTTCTTCTCTGGATCATCGTCATCGATGCATCATCATCATCATCGTCACTACTGCTGCTATCTCATCCAATCTCTGTCTCTACTCGTCATAGGAAGTTCTACAGAGCCAGTCCTTTTTCATACTGGATGTAGGCCCACCACCTGCAGGTCTTCGTCATCACTGGCCATACTGTGGAATCCTCAGGACTTTTACGTGCGTCACAAAACCTCGCAAGAGCATCCCAGGCTGTTACGAGCACACATCTCTACCTATAGGATCTCCCAGGGCAACGAATTACATGTGACCTCACCACAAAACCTCGCAAGAGCATCCCAGGCTGTTACGAGCACACAGCTCTACCTATAGGATCTCCCAGGGCAACGAATTACATGTGGTCATGGCAAAACCTCGCAAGAGCATCAGAGGACTGATTACGGGCACACAACCCAACCTATCGGATCTCCCAGGGAAACGAATTACATGCCATAGGACAAAACCTCGCAAGAGCATCTGCCAGATATCCCAGGGCAACGAATTACATGCCATAGGAAAAACCTCGCAAGACTATCTGCAGATCTCCCAGGGCAACGAATTACATGTCCTCCCAGAGCAAAACCTCGAAAGAGCATTTGCCAGATGTCCCAGGGCAACGAATTACATGCCATAGGAAAAACCTCACAAGACCATCTGCAAATCTCCCAGGGCAACGAATTACATGCTCATCTGCACAACCTGATCCACGGCCACAGAGTATCAACCTGATACTCACCATACATCATCCTGATGCATCCATGATCATCCTGATCATCATCACTGCAACGTCCTGCTGCATGTCATCTGGAGCAACATCCTGAAGCTCGTCATCTATGATCATCCTGATCATCAATGCAACATCCTGCTGCATGTCATCTGGAGCAACATCCTGAAGCTCGTCATCTATGATCATCCTGATCATCACTGCAACATCCTGCTGCATGTCATTTGGAGCAACATCCTGAAGCTCGTCATCTATGATCATCCTGATCATCACTGCAACATCCTGCTGCATGTCATCTGGAGCAACATCCTGAAGCTCGTCATCTATGATCATCCTGATCATCACTGCAACATCCTGCTGCATGTCATCTGGAGCAACATCCTGAAGCTCGTCATCTATGATCATCCTGATCACCACTGCAACATCCTGCTGCATGATCCACCTGATCATCAATGCATCTACCTGATGCATACCAAGTATCATACATGATCCTTCTGATCATAAATGTATCCACCTGATACAAATACAGGATACATATCATCATACATGATCCTCCTGATCATCAATGCATCTACCTGATGCATACCAAGTATCTACCTGATACATATCATCATACATGATCCTCCTGATCATCAATGTATCCACCTGATACAAATACAAATACATGATACATATCACCATACATGATCCTCCTGATCATCAATGCATCTACCTGATGCATACCAAGTATCTACCTGATACATATCATCATACATGATCCTCCTGATCATCAATGCATCTACCTGATGCATACCAAGTATCTACCTGATACATATCATCATACATGATCCTCCTGATCATTAATGTATCCTCCTGATACAAATACAAATACATGATACATATCACCATACATGATCCACCTGATCATCAATGCATCTACCTGATGCATATACAGATACATGGTCCAAGCATCCAACATGATGCATATATACATAAATGATCCAACTGATCATATCCATCATTCAACATGATGCGTACATACATACATAAAAATGATCCAACTGATCATATCAAGCAGAAACCAGAACATCATCCTGATGCTCATCATCCAGCGCTTACATCCACAGCTATGTGAAGGATCCTCCTTCCAACATGCTTGGAATGGCTTCAGCAAATGTGTCCATCACTTCTTCCTCGAAGTGTCCTCGATCTGAAGAACGCCAAGCCTCTCTCTGAAGTATTCGAACTTCACCCTGGCTAGTGGCTTCGTCAGCACATCTGCAATCTGCTCGTCTGTCGCAACATATAGGAGCTTCACAGCTCCTCTCTGCACCATATCCCTGATATAGTGATATTTGATCTCTATGTGTTTCGACCTGTCATGAAACACTGGATTCTCGTACAGCTTCACACAACTCTGGTTATCACAGAAGATACCAATAGCTTCCAATGGGAGATCAAATAGCTCAGACAGTAGCTTCCGTAGCCATACTGCCTCACAACTAGCTGAGCAGGCTGCAACATACTCTGCCTCAGCTGTACTCAGTGCTACGCAGGATTGCTTCCTGCTAAACCAAGAGATCACATCTGATCCCATACTGAAGCAACACCCAGATGTGCTCTTCCTATCTGCAGCACTGCCAGCCCAATCTGAATCAACATAACCCTGCAGGTTAAACTTTTGATTCACCTCATACCTGAGCCCATAATCCACTGTACCCTTCAGGTACCTCAGAACATGCTTTACAGCAACCAGGTGAACACTCCTCGGATCCGTCAGGAACTGGCTCAATGTGTTCACAGCAAAGCAAATGTCTGGTCTCGTGTTCGTCAGGTACATCAAGGACCCAATCATCTGACGATACATAGAGACATCAATCGGCTCAGATGAAGCATCACATAGAAGCTTTAGATTTGATGCCATAGGTGTGGCCATGGCCTTGCAATCCATCATCCCGAACCTCTTCAGGATCTCTACTGCATACTTCCCTTGTCCAAGGAAGATTCCTTCTGCATTCTACCACACCTCCATGCCAAAAACAAATAGTGCATCATCCCCAAGTTCTTCATCTCGAACTCGGTAGTAAGCTTCCGCTGCGTGTCGGCAATCAATCTATCTTCACCATACCAAGTTCTGCACATATATGATTTCCTATCATGTGTCTCAGAACGAAGTGGCTGCTTCTTCTTCAACTACACCTTTCAAGAAAGCTGTCCTGAATCCATCTGGTGTATCTTCTATTTCATCACTTTTATATTTCTCTATGCTGCCATCTGCAACATGCTTGATCTTGAAAGTTCTATTTGGAAGTCACAACAGACTTCCCTTTAGCTCTTGGGATCGCATCCCAAACATCATTATTCATGATCGACGGATCATGGCATTCCATTTCTTCATCCCAGATCCTGGGAATTTCAATATCTTCAATAGATATCTTTGTTGCTGGAACAAATGTTGTAGTCCTTTTGTAGGTGAAGATATACGGTCTTTCCTACAAAACAGGTTAAATTGCATGATTAGAAACATCTCATAATTTTCAGAACAAATTCTTACACATGAAGAAATATGTCATACAGTCATGCAGTCATGCAATTATCTTAGCCAATCCTTCAATACAACATTTATCCATATCCCGTAACTTTCTAGATGCCTTCCAATCTCTACCAGAACATTGTTAAGAGTGTGCACAACTCCCAAAATGTCAGCAAAGAGGTTTCATTCTAGATAAGTAGCAATGGAATGTTGTATAGTGCCATAGGCCACTTACCCAACACATGCATATTAGTAGTATACTGTTCATTAATTCAATCATTCTAATATGCATAATACATATCCTAAGTCTGGGAACATGAGCATATTCATCATTGAACAATTTTATTTAAGCAAACAAATATGCAAGAAAATTAAAATACTTATCTTTGTTTGTTTGTTGGGTGGACTCCCTCTGAGTCTTTTCTTCCTTGCAGGAGCTGCTGGAGTCCTTCTACACCTTCTTGTTGTGGAATGTAGAGAGATGGACAACTCCCTCTGAATATCTGCACCCTTGCAGAAACCACTGGAGTGTGCTCCCTCTTGATCTTTGCTTCCTGGATTACCTGTTCTTGAACTCATATTCATCCTTGGTCCCTATGCATGCTTATTAGTATCATGATTGTGTTATCCTTGTGATCTCATACAAAATCATACATTCAAAAACACAATAATCTCAAGTATGTATAGTCATGATCATTTAAAACAGAAATAATAAGCATTAGCATTCAAGGTTTATATAGGACACTTATGGTTAGTCATATCATAAGAAACATAATCATGTCTAAACCTGTAATTACTCAAACCTATGACTCTTCTGGTTAGTCATATTATTAATTAAGGTAAGACACATAATATGCATATGCCCATGATTATTCAAACTTATGACTTTATGAACAATCATCATCAATCATGTCATGCATACTTACATGATAGATCCTATGATATAAGAAACACATACCTGGTCACCATATTTGCTAGTTATGTCTAGCAATGTGTTCTTGTTCTCTTCAATGACCTGCATAACTCATTAGTTAACTTTTGCAGAAACAAATTATACATACCTCTATGTGATCCATGACTATGGATGAATCTTTGTATTTATGTCACCATGGCATGTTCAGGTTGTCCCTTCAAATTGTACAAACCTCCCTCTTGCTCTCCAATCACTACTGCATCATCTATGGTCTTTCCCTTTGGCCACATTAGGACTTGGCCATCCACAAATGCAACCCTCATGCCTTTTGCATCCAATGCAGATATGGAGAGTAAGTTCTTCTTGAGTCCAGGTACATACAGTACTTCCTTCATCTTCAGAGATTTTCCAGAATCTAGGTTGTAAGAGGCTTCACCACTTCCTTTGATTGGGTATTGATAATCATCCCCAAGTTTCACCTTATGGGGTGATTCATGTTCAGAAAGGTTCACAAAAGATTCCTTGAACCCAGTCATGTGTTTGGAAGCCCCACTATCAATCAACCAATCATTACAACCATGGGAGATGGTACCAGTGAGTGCAGAGATCAGAACATACTCTTCTTCACTTGATGAATCATCATCACTACTACTTTCTGCCTTAGCCTTCTTCTTTAGGGGTTCATCATCTTCAGCAGCATGAGCATGAAACCTTCTTTTGCTGCCCTTCTTCTTCTTACTAGGATTTTTGTTATTATCCCTTTTGTTCTTAGGACAATCTGAAGCAAAGTGACCCTTCTCATTGCATGTGAAACATCTTAGGTCTTTCCTGTTCTTCTTTTGATGGGACCTATTGAGGCGAGAGGGATCCTTCTTGATTTTGCTTCTTTTGGTGTGAGCTGCAAGAGCTTGATCTTCTCCTCCCATCTTTTCCTCACGAGCTATAAGTCTAGCTTCTTCTTGAGAGCATTCTTCCCGAAGTCTACTGAAGGAGATCAACTTCTTCCTTGCACAAATTCCTTGAATAAAGGAATCCCATGACTTGGGTAGGCCATTTAGAGTAGTCATCACCACCTCACCATTCTCCACCATTTCATCTACTGCTTCTAATTGTTCCTTGATCTGAGAGACCCTTGAAAAGTAAGATTGAATGGTTTCTCCATTCTGAAACTTTACTGCTTTCAATTGGTTCCGCAGGGTCATCTTCCGATTTATGTTCTTTCCTTCAAATAGCTTGGTCAAAGATTCAAACATCTCTTTGGGTGTCTTGAGAGAAGACACATGGGGTATAAGATGGTCTTTGATAGAATCAGCAATGATTCTCTTTGCCTTGACCAAGTTCTTCTTGTGCAATGCCTTGGCCTCTTCATCCTCTGGGATAGGGATGTCTTCTTTCACATATGAGTCCAACTCATTCTCTTCCAGGATTAGCCCAATCCTATACTTCCGGGCTCGGAAGTTATCAGCCCCTTCAAGCTTATCCTCAAGCTTGGTGTGAAGAGACATCTTTAAGAGTACTTCAAATGGAAATAGAAAAGATTTAGAACTTACCACTTGAAGTGCTGAAAACTGGATCTGGTCCCGGATTAGGGTTTGTCAGAGAAACCCTAAAAATTCAAAATGTGAATTTCAAAATTCCGAAAGGATAGAAAGATGCGCCTTGGAGAGCTGATCAGCCTAGTACATTCAGAATTTGAGATCAGCAAAGTCTTGCCCTTCAGAATTGCCTTTTTGTCCTCCCGGGTTCACTGGGGAGAGCCCTGAATTAGGGTTTGCGTTTCCTGGAGATCTACCCAGCCAAAAATCTCGATCCAAAGCTCAAACCTTCGATTTTTGCAAGGAGCTTCCAGCTATACCTTCAGTTTCCAGAAATTAATATTTTTGTGGAAACCCTAATTTTTAGGGCCAAAACTGAAAATGCTCGGAACTGAAATCTGATTGGACAGAAAGATGCGCCTTGATGAGTAGATCCAATCTACTATACTGAATTTCAAAAATCTGTGGAGAGAAACCCAATAAACAAGGAATACAAGCTTCCGTCACTGCAAGATGTCTTCTTCTCAGTTAAGCTCTGATACCATGTTAAATTTTTAGTATTAAATTACAATACTATAGGATCTTTGCTGAGAGAATAACATCTACAGTATATCAATGCATGACAATCATAATATGACAAGCATCACAAGCATCACAAGAATCAAAAGCATAGAGACAAGAGACACAGAGTTTCCATGGGGAAAACCCTAAGGTGAAAAACCCCACAACTTCCTCAGAGATAGAGAGAGCAATGGCTCAACCAAAATACAACCAAATAATACAGAGATAGTCTCCTAGCAGATGATCCTCCTCCTCCTCACTAGTGCGCCACTTTTCAGAGAGAGAGATAGATACTTTTCCAAGTGAGTAAAATAGAGATCTCCTATCTCTATTTATACTCACCTTTTTGCCCAGTGACCTACTGGGGCCGACTTGTCTACTTGAGTACATCCACATTATATTATATATTAATTAGGGCCGACCCCATAAGGTGGTCTAATAACCCATTGGCAAGTACACACACTTGCGACACTTGTCAATCCACATGACGACACTTCCTTATAGAGGAATAACACATCTCTTATAAGGGTACAATAAATATATATATAATACACAGATGAAATACATTCCGAAGTTACATATACATCAACAAAAAAGACCCAACAAAACCTCCCACGGGATCACATGCCGATGGCATAATTGGTTCCGTCCATACCCATCCGGCTACTCAATCGAGTGGATCACCAAACCACATTAGTTGAACCCCATCCTCATCATAAGATGGAAACAACACCAACTAGTCACCCAACCCTGCTTCCACTGCGAAGGTGAATTTAGTCTAATCTACTTCACCTTAGAAATCCAGTGGTAAAAAGAAGCACAAAATAAAATCCAAGAGGTCTTCTAACCAGCAGGAGCACAAAAACAATTCCGATCCTAATGTCACAAAACCAAAATGGAAGGCCAAATATCCTTTTTTACTGTGTAGTGATGATCACTTCACGAAAGAATTTCCACATCGTGAAGAAATCCAAAATTTTCTTAAGGGAAATCCCACACCCACATTTTTAACTGATCCCTTCTCCGCACAATAGAAAAAAAATGATTGCACAACCACCACCTCCTTCTCAAGGAGAGCCTTCCACAACCGCTCATGTTCTCATGATGCGCAATGAAACGATCAACTTATCTACCAAGAAACGCACATACGACTCTATTCCTAATAAGGAATCTGATGGAGGTAATAATGGAATATCCTCCACATATTTTCCCACCACTCCACCATCATAAGGTCCTTTGACCATTGACAAACCCATACCTGATGCAGTATTGTGTCCACCAAAAAGAACAATTCGAAAATCTATTTTCAACCCTAATGCCCGAGACGCTTAAAACTACAATATAGTAGAATATCTAGCCTAGGAACCATGTGCTATGTAGACGCTAGAAGTCTTACAAAACTTTCCCAATCAAGGTAATACTCTCTTAGATTCCATTGGAGCAGTGGATTCAGATTCTTCTAATACTATCATGTTTAGATTGGAATATTTCAAAACGAGGCTTTCCCACCAACTAGCGTTTCATATCGTTACCAATGTCGCTGGGAAAAGTGTACATCATACTGTACTCTGCAAGGGAGCATCTACTTCTGTTATGCCAATGTCCTGTTGGAGAGCTATTGGCTCTCTTGAATTGAACCATTCCCCCACCACCTTGAAAGCATTTGACGGACGCGGATTTCAACCACACGGGATGTTACAATATTTAGTTGTTGAGTTGGGAGGTAAGATTGTTTCCATTAATGTGGAAGTAGTCTCTGCCCCATTGGATTATAACTTTTTACATGGTCAAAATTGGTTCTATTCCATGACTACGGTCGCATCATCCGTCTTCCGCATTTTGTAGTTTCCCCACCAAGGGAAAATTGTTACTATCGACTAGTTAGATTTTTGTACATTGGACACCACTACTCATCTCATAGATAATGTCCCTCTCTTGGGACACTCATCGCAAATATATGAGAGTGTGGGGGTAGGAATCCTAAAAGGCTCATCACTGATGGGAGTCTTTCCAACACCTGATCCCCCATCACATGTTGCCATGGTGAACATGATCTCATCCATGATCCCATCCTCCTCCAACTCAATGGACCCATGGATTGTTCTCGATATCATAGAACTTGATTCGATTGGAGATTTGATAACTTTGAGCCCTATTGAAGCCACTTACGAGGCCATCCAATCAACACCAAATCTATTCGATGACCACCATTTGGTGGCATTTGACTCATGTTCTCTGCCCTCTCGATGGACCTCATCCTCACCATCATCAGATCGTCTCCTCCAGACTTTTCACTCTAATGAATCGATCATGGAGGCTATGACCTTGGATGAGCCTCCCTGGTAAGACCATCATCATCAATCCTCTTTCCTCCCACCATTGGACATGGTAGAGAACACGATTCGCACCATTGTTTCACTAGATGTATTTCCCAACCATCAATTTATGATTCTCATACATGATACAGTAATTAAGGGAAATTTGGCAAACATCACTCCTACCACCACCATAGACATCTCGGTAAAACCAGGTGTCGTGGAACACATCCACATTGACCAAACTTGTTCTCCCGATGAAATCAAGACTTATACGACCTTTCTTAAACAATTCCGCTACGTATTTGCATGAAGCTACGAAGAAATTCCTAGGATTGATCTTGCTATTTTCGTACATGAAATCAAAACATATCCCGACGCAAAACCTGTCTGGAAAAAACTTCGTCCAATGCACCCTAGAAAGACTATGACCATCAAAGCAGAGATTGAAAATCTATTGAGAGTTGGGTTCATTTATCCTATCCCCTTGACAGACTGGGTCTCTAATGTCATCCCGGTTACGAAGAAACAGGTAACCATTAGAGTTTGCGTTGATTACATCTATCTCAATAAGGCTTGTCTTAAGAACAATTACCCTACCCTGTTTATCGACCAATTTATTGACAACTGCGCTAGAAGTGCCATCTTTTCATTCATGAATGGATTTTCTGGCTATAATCAAATTGAGATCCACCTAGCTGATCAACATAAAATGACTTTCATCTACCCATGGGGTACATTTTCCTATCACAAATTACCTTTTGGACTTAAAAATGCTAGTGCCACATTCCAACAGGCCATATTGTATTCCTTTCACGATATCAAGGATTTTATGGAACCTTATCTCAATAATTTACCCGCTCATTAAAATCATCGTGAGTTTCACATTGATCATCTGACGGTAGTGTTTCTCAAATGTCGATGGTATAATATCCGATTAAATCCCATAAGATCATATTCCATGTGGAGTCCAAATGTCTCCTTGTCTTCATCATTTCCAAAGATGGGATCTGCATTGATCCCCTCAAGGAAGAGGCCATTGTCTACCTACCCCCACCCATGGATATTACGAAACTTCAAAGTTGGCAGGGGAGGGAAAACTACCTACGCCGTTTCGTGTGTAATTTTTCAGAAAAGACATAGGGTTACATGTGATTTTTAAAGAAGGACGTCCCATTTATTTGGGATGAATATGCCAAAAAGGCCTTTGACAATCTCAAGCATGCTATTAATCATGCACCCATGTTACAACCATCGGATTACACCAATGATTACATCATTTATCTTTCTTCCTCTACCTCAACTATCACTATGGTTTTAGTACAGGAATATAGCAATGCACGGGAACATGTGATCTACTACCTTAGTAAGGGTCTCATAGAGTCTGAATCCATTATCCGCATGTGTAGAAATTAGCTCTGGAAGTAGTCATTGCTATCTAGAAGCTTCGTCACTATATCTTGCTCCGGACTACTACCATCATTGTTGATTCTAACCCTATGTACCATGTCCTCACAGGCCAGGTACTGGGGGTCAAATACTCACGCTGGATCGTAATTCTCCAAGAATTCAATCTCCAGTTTGAAAATGCCAAAGCAAAAAATTTATTGGTATTCACGAAGTTCATTTTTTATATTCCCTGTACTAATCAAGAATCTGAGCCCATTGACTCTCTCCTCGATGAGTCATTGTTTTTTATTAATACTTCTGACCCTTGGTACATAGATATCACCTTATATATCCAAACCCAATGCTTTGGATCTCACTTATACTGCGATGAACATCATCGTATTTGTCACCACATGAAATATTACCTAATCATCAACAATACTCTATACCGCCATGGTATTGATTCCATCCTATGATGTTTTTTAAATAATGAGGAGGTCGAGCATCCCTTAAATGATTTCCACTTGGGGGAATGTGGTGGTCATCTTTATGGGATGGCTACAACCAGGAAGATCTTACGCATTGGATACTATTGGCCATACATATTCAAATATTTTATGGAAGCGGTCAAGAAGTGTCCTCCCTGCTAGCTTTTTCATCATAAAAAGCGCTCACACCCAACCTCACTACATCCAGTTATTGTTGTTGCCCCCTTAGAAAAATGGGGCATCAACTTCATGCATTGTAAGCCTACCTCGTTCGGGGGGCATGGTTATATCATTGTCACTATAGACTACTTTACCAAATGGGAAAAGGCAATGCCTACATACAAGGAAGACAACGAAACATCCGCGCTCTTTATGTTCAATCATATCATTGCTAGATTCAGAGTCCCTCAAGCCATCGTCATAGATCATGGATCACATTTCCAAAACAAGGTGGTAGATGAATAAAGTTCCAAGTTGGTATTTTGTCATGAAAACTCAACCCCCTACTATCCCCAATCGAATGGACAATTAGAGGCCATTAACAAGGTCTTGAAAGCCATGATTCAATGCATGGTAGGCACACACAAATCAAATTGGCATGTGATTCTCTTTTCATCCCTTTGGTCATACCAGACTTCCGTCAAACCGCCACTGGTTTCACACCTTTCCATTTGGTGTATGGACTAGAAGCAATATTTCCTATTGAGTCTGAAATTATGTCCTTAAAACTAGCCATTGAAGTTTTACCAAACAAAACTGCTGAGGAAGAACGATTCTTATACTTAGCAAACTCAACAAAACCCGTCGTGATGCAGCTCTAGCCAATGAAGCTCATAAAAAACACATCAAGGCCCAGTATGAAAATACGTGAAACCCCGTATCTTCAATGAGGGTGATTTCGTTTTGAATTACGACTAAAAACATGATAAGCTGGGGGCAGGTAAACTTGAGTCCATGTGGCATGGCCCATACATTGTAAAACGTGTCTTGGAAAAGGGATCTTATGGGTTGGTTGACTATGACGGAATATCCTTAGGGGAGCCTCGTAATGGGCTCTACCTAAAGCAGTACTAAGATTAAGTTATATTTCATTAGTACTTTTTATATATCGTACATGAAGTGTGTTTGTGTTTGGTGTGACACTTAATTTTAGTGTGTTGGGGTCTTATCTCGATTTTCGCTTATACCATGTTCTTCCTGGATGTACAGATAGAAACCTTTTATGGATTCACGGATGGAACTAGCCAACACACCTAGAACCTCACCTTGGTAGCTTGGTTACTCTATTCCCCTGCTGGTGAACTGATAATCTCAAGAGGAACTTGCCTGGGTCCCGCGACTAATAACATCGCCAAATATTACGCAGTGATTGAATTATTGACTGACTCCTTTTCTCTTGGTGCCGACCACATTTTCATCTATCTTGATTCTCAACTAGTGGTCTCTCATTTGAACCGAGTCTACGCTATCCGTGACCCTATGCTACTCTGCTTATTCCAATGAGTACACCTCTTGGAAAGGTCTTTTGAGTCCATTCATTATCTACATATCCCAAGATCCATAAATACAGTTGTTGATTAATTGTCTAACTTTGTATTGGACTGGTACATTGCACATTCATAAGAATTTTTATTAAAGATGCATAATCGACATGGCATGCAAATTAATCATTAATGTATAATAAAACACACATAATATCCAAATCCATCAGAAAAACACACTGATATATAAACCACTAGATAGTGTTTTATATATCAATTATGTTCAATATTGTAACTTCTAAGAATATTATATTTGTATATTATTTATTCCGGAGATGTTCCATACCTACGATGTGATTATACTATGAATCCGGAGATGTTTATTCCTCCAAATTGGTTGTGGTAACTAGGGTTATTAGACCCACCATGTGGGGTTCGGCCCAGTCAGTTATAATAGGGTATTTAACCTAATGGTTAAATACGAGCCTACATGTACTTGTGTAAAATACATGTCAGTGTAGTGTATAAATAGAGGAGGTATGTTCCTCATTTGATACATTCACTCACTTGAGGATAGCGCACTTGTGGAGGAGAGGTCTGCTATTGTGGAGGAGGAGATCATGTCTCAGGGTTTCATCTTTGTATATTGCTGGTCATCTATATTGAGGAAGCTTTGCTGGGTTTTCTACCCCATGAGGGTTTCTCAGGATAAATCTCTGTCTCTTGTGTTTATGATATGCTTGTTGTTTCTTCAGTGATCCTGTATATGCTATTATTGTGAAATGGAATGTAATGCTGCTATTTTCTGTCTTAGCATATTGAATTTTAACATGGTATCAGAGCTAACCTGAAGGAAGGCAATGTATGGCACTTACGACACTTGCTTATCTTGCGACAATTTGAAGGTTACGGTTTTATATAGCAAAAACCAGTCATCGTGGAACTTTCGCTATAAATCCATTTATGCAAAGTTTCAGGATCTGTAAAGTTTATAGGTCATAGATAACATCCCCAGGTATCTTGTGTCCAAAGGGAACCCTCAGATTCGTTGTACTTTGTAAGTTATGATCAGTACAAGTTAGGGTTTCTGCCTCTTCCAGATCTCAGTCAAAATCAGGTGACCTTGGAAAAAAGGTCATAACTTGGGCTAGGAAGCTCCAAATGAAATTTCGTAAAATGTGACAGGTAGTACACAGACTGTAATATCTCAAAAAACTTTTTCAGAGGCCGAGGGTGAACTAGTGACACGTGGAATGCCGTACAAGATTGCTCTCCTGTTTTATCCCATAAACAGGTCACGTTGCGACACGTGGCATAACTATCTCTCAGAGAGTCCAATTGAGGTTAGACCTGTCAGGATGGAAAGATAATAGGGAGAGATATCTCAGGAAAAGTTTTCAGAGGCCGAATTTCAAACAGTGACACGTGGCACGCCATACATGTTCGCTCTCCTGTTTTATCCCATAAACAGGTCACGTTGCAACACTTGGCATAACTCTCTCTCAGAAAATCCAATTGAGGTCAGACCTGTCAGGATGGAAAGATGACAGGTCAGGATACTGCAGAAAAGGTTTTCAGACCCTGTGGAGTAGAAATTTCAGAGTTATAGCAGAAACAATCAGGTGCATATTTCTGTCAAAAACGAATTATTTTTGGAGCACCTTTATTCATGGCTTCCGGAATTTAGGGTTTCAGAGAAAGTTAGAATTTTTGGAATCGGAGTCCATGGCTGGAAGCTCCTCAGAAAAATAAGAGTTTAGAGACTTGGATCGAACCTTTTGATTGGACAGAAGGGTGGGCTTCATCAAACCCTAGTTCGGGTTCCTGTCTAGAAGATCCAGAAGTTTTGAAGGAATTTTGAGGGGTCAAATTTTGGAGATTTCAAAATTGAAGAATGCTAGGTTCATCAGCTCAGCAAGACACATTCTTCCATCCATTCAGAAGTGTGAAATTCAAAGATTGAATTTTTAGGGTTTCTCTAGCAAACCCTAATCAAGTTCCAGATCAAGTTTCAGAGGGAGTTGAGGCTAAGGCCTTACATAAGAAGACTACAAAAAAGTCTCAACAGGTATGACTTAAGGAGGTTCAGGTATGCCTTGAAATCTGATTCTTGATTAAGTTCGTAATGTGTTTGTCTTCATGTTATTTATTAGTACAATCTTGATTAATGTTATTAATTGTCTTATCACCCTAGTAACAATATGAATGCATGTGAATGATCGAAGACATTCATTGATTAGGGCTATATGATTGTACTTATGCATTATGGTGTTGTGTGAGGTTGACGTTGTCTGCTAACAAGACACAGGTACATCACAAAAGACAAATCAAGTTCCATGACCATGACAACATGAAGACAAAGACTCACGAGGTATGTATGACTTTGTTATATCATGTTTAACCTACGAGACATGCAGGTTCTAGCTCAGGATCTCTAAATCATTGAAGAGATTGTTTAGGTATGTTGTACATAACTAAGCAAGTATACTAATCCAGGTATGTTTTCCTATGTCATGTTAGAATCTTACCTTGTGTAAGTATACTTGGTATGATTGGTTAGTAATCAAGGGTTTATGCATATTATGTCTCTTATCTTGGTTGATGATTTAACTAACTAGATCAAACAAGAATATGCATGAGTAAAAGAAGACTTCTTTGAAACCCTGAATACTAATGATCATGACTGTACATATTCAAGATTATTTAGAATTAGAATGTTTTGATAATATTGAGAATATACTAATGAATGTATGTTTGTGTATGAGATCATGAGGATGACACTAGTGTACACTTGAGCATGCATAGTGGTACATAATGAATAGAAGTTCAGAAGACATACAGAAGATCAAGCGGGAGGCAACCACACAAACATAAAAGATAAGTATTTGGGTTGTTATTAGAAATAGTAAATGATATTGCTTGTATGCATATTTGTATTCCTAGAATATATCATGCTGAGTGTAAACATTCATAAAGCATTGAACAATATACTACTAATATGCATATGATTGGTAAATTGGACAAACATTCCATTCTTGCTTGTCTAGAATGAAACCTCTTTGCTGACATGCTGAGAGTTGTGCACACTCTCGATAGTATGTTCTGGTAGAGATGGAAGGCATCTAGATAGCCACTGTATGCATACAGGATATGGGAAAGTGTTGTGCCAAAGTATTGGTCAAAATAGTTGCATAACTATGTAAATGATATCTGTATGCATAATAGGTTATCATATCAATATGATTTGATGATTATGAAGTATTACTAATCATGTACTTAATTTTGATTTGTTGGAAAGATCATGATAAATGATGAACTCTGAACAAGCGATGGATGTTCAACAAAAGATTTACAAATCAAACACATTATAGAAATCTTGTGGTTAAGAGATTCTCTTAGAAAGAGGAAGAGAATCATGATGAGATGTTTTGCTCCAAGGGACTAGATAAGACCATTCTCTTAATAATGTAATCAGGTTCTGTATGGGTTCCCAGGATCGGTAGTCAATTGATGATCTTAATGATCATCATGGGTGATGTGGAATGCAAGAAGGAACTCACCACAGAGTTCGAATGATTTTGAGGCTCATATTAGTAGACCCATCTGACGAGAGATGGCACCGATAGATATGCAGAAGATCACTCAATGTTGAGTGTAAATAATGGACAATTGATAGCTTCATGACAAAGCTTGGGCTTTACCAGAAGTAAAGATGTTCCTAACCTTTACCTTAAGGTTGTGGATGATGAACCTATCATACCATTATTGCATGATGATGATCTCTTTCTGACAAGGAATGAGAAACAGGTCATGAAAATGGTTGCAGAAATGAAAATGAAAGATCTCGGATTAATGCACTACTTCTTATGTCTAGAAGTATGGCAATATCCAAAAGGAATCTTTTAAATCAAGGTAAGTATGCTGTGAAGTTTCTAAAAAGATTTGATATGTTGGAGTATAAAGCCATGGCCACTCCCATGGACTCCAACTTGAAGTTGTTAGTTAATGACTCATCGTATTTAGTGGACCTAACCCTATATAGACAAATCATTGGGACATTGATGTATTTAACAAATACTAGGCCAGATATATGCTTTGCTGTAAATACCCTAAGTCAGTATCTAGTAGAACCTAGAAAGGTGCACTTAATAGATACAAAGCATGTAGTGAGGTACCTAAAAGGTACATTAGATTTTTGGTCTATATTATCTTGGAGGTCATGAACTCCGTTTACGTGGTTACTCAGATTTTGATTGGGCAGGAAGTGTCTCAGACAGAAAGAGTACATCAGGTGGATGTTATAGTCTTGAATCTGCCATGATCTCATGGTTCAGCAAGAAACAATCTAGTGTGGCTCTCAGTACTGCTGAAGCAGAATATATGGCTGTCTGCTCTGCCAGCTGTGAAGCAGTGTGGCTTCAGAAGATTTTATATGGAGTGTTTGACTTAGAAATGGATCCCACTGTGATTATGTGTGACAATCAAAGCTGCATTAAGATGACTGAAAATCCTGTGTTCCACAATAAGTCAAAACACATAGAGATCTGATACTTCTATATACGAGATATGGTGCAAAAAGGAGCTATCAAGCTCGAATATATATATAAGCACTGAGGATCTGATTGCTGATATCTTGACTAAACCTTTGTCTCGAGTAAAGTTTGAATACTTTCGAGACAAGCTTGGTATAGTTCAAAAGGACCCTCCTCGAAAGGGGGAGTAGCATAGTATCTGATAACAAGTCTGTCTCATCAATGATGAGGTTACCTATTTACTGCACCTAGTTACTTAGAATTATTTAGATTTAGGAATCTTATATTTTTACTCTTGATGATAGATGTATTAGTGAGAATACATGCTCTTGATGATAGATGTATTAGTGAGAATACATGCTTTTGATGATAAATGTATACATGTTTTTTTTTTGATAGATGTATACATGCTTTTAATGATATATGCATTGATGCTATTGATGAGGATACATGTTTTGATATACATGTTTTGATGATGAGGATACATGCTTTGATATACACGTTTTGATGATGAGGATACATGTTTTGATATACATGTCTTGTTGATGAGGATACATGTTTTGATGATGAGGATACATGTTTTGATATACATGTCTTGTTGATGAGGATACATGTTTTGATATACATGTTTTGATGATGAGGATACATGTTTTGATATACATGTCTTGTTGATGAGGATACATGTTTTGATATACATGTTTTGATGATGAGGATACATGTTTTGATATACATGTTTTGATGATGAGGATACATGATGCCTTGATGTACTTGTATGGATGAAGATACTTGTACCCATGATTGACACTTGAGGGGATTGGATCATCCCTGGACTTCAGTCCTAAAGAGAGCCATAAACGTATGTCTTTGAGAATGAAGTCCTTGGTGGACTTGAGGGGATTGGATCATCCCTGGACTTCAGTCCTAAAGAGAGCCGTAGACGTATGTCTTCGAGAATGAAGTCCTTGGTTGACTTGAGGGGATTGGATCATCCCTGGACTTCAGTCCTAAAGAGAGCCGTAGATGTATGTCTTCGAGAATGAAGTCCTTGGTGGACTTGAGGGGATTGGATCATCCCTGGACTTCAGTCCTAAAGAGATCCGTAGACGTATGTCTTCGAGAATGAAGTCCTTGGTGGACTTGAGGGGATTGGATCATCCCTGGACTTCAGTCCTAAAGAGAGCCGTAGACATGATGTCTTCAAGAACTAAATCCTGAATGAACAGGTAAGGGGATTGGATCGTCCTCGGACTTTAGTCCTTTGAATTGAGCCGTAGACATGAGGTCTCCGAGAATTGAATGATAGGACTGGATCGTCCCTGGACTTCGGTTCAAAAGGTACATGATAGGACTGGATCGTCCCTGGACTTCGGTTCAAAAGGTACATGATAGGACTGGATCGTCCCTGGACTTCGGTTCAAAAGGTACATGATAGGACTGGATCATCCCTGGACTTCGGTTCAAAAGGTACATGATAGGACTAGATCGTCCCTGGACCTCGGTTCAAAATGTATGTGACAAATCCTAGAATTGTTCTAGGTTACATCCAGCATGAAACAGGGCTGGCTCTGTAGTTGTGATACATCCAACATGAAACAGGGCTAGCTCTATAGATGTGATACATCCAGCATGAAACAGGGCTGGCTTTGTAGATGTGATACATCCAGCATGAAACAGGGCTGGCTATGTAGTTGTGATACATCCAGCATGAAACAGGGCTGGCTCTGTAGATGTGATACATCCAGCATGAAACAGGGCTGGCTCTGTAGTTGTGATACATCCAGCATGAAACAGGGTTGGCTCTGTAGTTGTGATACATCCAACATGAAACAGGGCTAGCTCGGTAGATGTGATACATCCAGCATGAAACAGGGATGGCTCTGTAGATGTGATACATCCAGCATGAAACAGGGCTGGCTCTGTAGATGTGATACATCCAGCATGAAACAGGGATGGCTCTGTAGTTGTGATACATCCAGCATGAAACAGGGCTAGCTCTGTAGATGTGATACATCCAGCATGAAACAGGGCTGGCTCTGTAGATGTGATACATCCAGCATGAAACAGGGCTGGCTCTGTAGATGTGATACATCCAGCATGAAACATGGATGGCTCTGTAGTTGTGATACATCCAGCATGAAACATGGCTGGCTCTGTAGATGTGATACATCTAGCATGAAACAGGGTTGGCTCTATAGATGTGATACATCCAGCATGAAACAGGGCTGGCTCTGTAGTTGTGATACATCCAGCATGAAACAGGGCTGGCTCTGTAGATGTGACACATCCAGTATGAAAGAGGACTGGCTCTGTGGCGGTAAATCCTAGATTTGATCTAGGTCACATCCAGTATGAAAAAGGATTGGCACTGTGGTCGGGATTGGATCATCCCTAGACATGAGACTTGTATTAAAGAGATAAGGATTGATCATCCTGGAACTTGATCTGGATTGCATCATCCATGGACCTATGTCCTAAAGAGAGCAGGATTGATCATCCTGTAATATGATCGTGTGATGACGATGCTGATGATCGTGTGATGATCATGTTGATGATCGTGTGATGACGATGCTGATCGTGCGATGATGATGTTGATGATCGTGAAATGATGATGCTGATGATTGTGTGATGACGATGCTGATGATCATATGATGACGATGCTGCTGATCGTGATGGTCTAGATGATGATGCTGATGATCGTGTGATGACAATGTTGATGATCGTATGATGACGATGATGCTGATCGTGATGGTCTAGATGACGATGTTGATGATCGTGAGGATCCAGACGTTGATGTTGCTATAGTTGTTCAAGTGCTGCAGAAGATAAAGACTCAGTACTGAAGATGTTGATGTTCCAGTAACTGGTTGAGTTACTGATGATGTTGAGAAAGCTTCCAATGATTTATAGTTGTATCATGTATGATGTATGACTCGTTGCTCCTGCGGATGTTGTTATAATATCCTTCTCGTTAAGGGGGAGTGTTGAATATTGTAACTTCTAAGAATATTATATTTGTATATTATTTATTCCGGAGATGTTCCATACCTCCGATGTGATTATACTAGGAATCCGGAGATGTTTATTCCTCCGAATTGGTTGTGGTAACTAGGGTTATTAGACCCACCATGTGGGGGTCGGCCCAGTCAGTTATAATAGGGTATTTAACCTAATGGTTAAATACGAGCCTACATGTACTTGTGTAAAATACATGTCAGTGTAGTGTATAAATAGAGGAGGTATGTTCCTCATTTGATACATTCACTCACTTGAGGATAGCGCACTTGTGGAGGAGAGGTCTGCTATTGTGGAGGAGGAGATCATGTCTCAGGGTTTCATCTTTGTATATTGCTGGTCATCTATATTGAGGAAGCTTTGCTGGGTTTTCTACCCCATGAGGGTTTCCCAGGATAAATCTTTGTCTCTTGTGTTTATGCTATGCTTGTTGTTTCTTCAGTGATCCTGTATATGCTATTATTGTGAAATGGAATGTAATGCTGTTATTTTCTGTATTAGCATATTGAATTTTAACAAATTATGGCAAAATGTTGTACACAAAGGTACTGATACAAAAAATCTGAAGCTCATGGATTTCAGTATGCCACATCTACAGAATATGAATCTTGTGGCTTTCAATACATCATTGCATATGTAGCCTATCCACGAGGGTGCTCGTGATAGCATATTATGGCCCTATCCAGTCGGCGGAGTAACCAACCGAAATGACCCAAAAATCTTGTAGTCCTATGCTGGTAGTGTCGCGACAGGTTGTCAATGGAGATGTCTAGAATGTCGACAGTCATCCGTTGGAGGTTCTCCTCCAACTCATCTAACTCCTCCATAGCCTCCTAATGGATCGATTCCATCTCCCGAACTACTCCTCGCCTCTCGATGGGAGAGGATACTACTGGTCTCGATGGGCCAATATCTGTATAAGCAAAACGTGAGATATAAGTACTACATAAAAAAAATCATAAAATACAAAAGAACAAAAGAGTATTTTTATTACCAATCTCTCCCCATTGGTCTCCCTCTAGAAGAACTAAGTTGGGATCTCCTATGAAGTCTTCCCCCACATATGCATAATCCTCAACCATGAGAAGCTAGCTGTGTATCCACCTAAAGAAATTCGGTCCATATGTGATCATTTTCCCACCGCCACCATGGCGGGCGATCACCTCGGCCCACCTCTACATACAAGGATCTCGTAGATCGAGATCACTGATCTTAACCTGAGGAGGGATAAGTGGAACCCTCTCTAAGAAGAAAGAGACCACGATAGAGCCGTAACCAAACTGTTTGAAATCCCCTCTGCAGCACTTAGTCAATTGGTCCTTTTGGCTTGCGAGGAGCCCCTCGCACCAATTGAACACTGTGGGAGCCATACACTCGATGGAATACAAAATATGGGCCTTCGTGGCTTGATGTGGGGCCCTACTACCCACCAATCGCTCGATAGTAAACAATATAGTCCTCAAGGGATGGCCTCGCATATTTTTTATGGGAACTTTCCTACCCAACATCTGTGTGCCTAGAGTGCAAAACTGTGCTATGAGATCCTCAGTGGAACTATCACTACCCCTAGGTCTAGATAGTGAAACTCGGGCCCCAAGCCTGGACAATCTTGTCAAGAAGTATATTTCCTCAATATCTATAGTGAGGATGTGTGTTACCACTCAGAAATAATGTTGATCCAGATCCCATAACCGAATCAAATAATCTGGTAATTGTATTTGGTCTTTCATTCCCTAGACATGAAATAATTTGAGCAACCCAGACTCCCTTAAAGCATTCATGGTGTGAAGGTCATTTTTGGATTGCACATCCTCCAATTCGTGCTCATGCTATTTCCACAACACCATTTTGATGGCTAAACCCTGCATAAACATCAAAATAATAAGCATTATATCCCTTTCATTTCATTAAAAATTGGTTTTTGGGCCCCATTCAAAAGTTTATGGGACAAACCGTTCTGAAGCACTTCATCTTTACAGACATGGCATCATCGATGCACTTTTCCTATAGGGAAGGCGCGTCACTCTTGAGTGATGCACTTCCCAAAAGGGGAAAGCGCGTCACCCAGGGCACACAATTTCCCCTATAGAATGAGTCTCAAAACCCCTAAAAACTTGCATAATTTTTTTTCTTCAACCATCAAAACAAAGGGAATGAAGTTTAGAGTTACTTGAAATTGAAAGAAGGCTGAATGTATGACCGAGGCACCCACAATTGTCACTGCAAGATTGAGCTTCAAAGAGGTTTTTTCCCACTATTCAACTTGGTAAAAATGAAATGGTAAATAATTTTACTATTCTCCCTTTTTATATCCAAATAGAATATTCCCATTTTTATTTTTGTTATTTCGTGGGTTTTTTACTACAGTTGGTCCCTTTTTAGTGTTTTAAAACCTTTTGATTGCTCTTGACTTTGTTTTGAAGCTTGAAGGTGCAGGAGAGTGATGTTTTGACTATGGCAGAGACCATTATTGACTTTTCACACTCTTCATCCAGTTTGAAAAGGATTTGGAGCGTTCTTATTACCATTATCATGCTCATTAAATCTAAGTATAAAAGGTATCAAGCCAAGTCTTTGTTCTTTCTTGTGCTCGTAAAAAAATGAGAATAAGTCATTGAGTTATCTTTTATCTCTTTTTCAGTATTGTGAAACTTCTATAAAAATGACCCCCCCTGGAGTTCTCCTTTAATCTCTTTTCAGACTCCCTAAAATTTAGGAAAATATCGCCAAGCGAACTTGATTCTTTCACGCTTGTAAAAGTATTGGAAAGGTCATCTTTCTAGTGGTAGTTTACCCCTTTTTCGGACCAATGATACTATTTATGAAAAATGAGCACTCTAGTTAATCATGACTAGAAGAGTTCTCTCTCGTGTTGTTTTATCCTTTTTCGGGTGATGGGACTAAAATTTACGAAAAAGTACTCATTGGTGTCTTCTTTAGTCTTTTCTGACTCTCTAAACGTGAAATGACACCAAGTTTACCTTCTTTGGACTCGTTAAAATCTAACATTGAAGGGCCCTTTTAGGGACGAACCCCTCATCTCTCAGGTTCATCAAACATGTGATATTGGATTCGTCCTAAGGATGAGCTATACCGAGCATCTGTTATCCTCCTCAATCTCGTTAATAAACAAAGAGGTACTTATCAATCATGATGGGGAATAAGGAAAGAGTTTGTATTAACTTGTATTAATGGAAGTAAATAGTCGCTCTTGAACATGGCATTTGATTTCATTTCATTCAACCCGCTTGGATAATCTGCTTGTCCTCGAGTCTCACCAATTCCATGAGTCATCGTACTCCTTTGGGTTATCCGAAGAATACATCAACCATTTGTTGCATTAGGTCTTGGTATCCTCCTCGTTTTTTCAATACTGCCAAGTCATGCCATTCCATGTTCAAGGGAAGTCTATTGATTGAGTCAATATCTATAGTCGTTATACCCTCCTTTATGTTGTTCATCCCTGAGTCAGTCTCAAACATTTATCTACAGTCTGATCCACTCCAAATATCTTTGATCCCTTTTCGTGTCGATGATGAGAGAAACATCATGGCCCTCCTTCGATAGGTTTATCCTTTTCGAATTCAACTCATCATCCAAGGATTGAACCTAGACACCAGTCAAGTACCTTGGGCCTGCATGCCTCAATGGCAGGTTACTTCGCTTTTGACGGTAAGTTCACATCATTGACTTCCGATTGAAAGATTCCACTAAATGTTCGACCTCATCTCATTGATTCAAATTCGATGGTATGTACTTTGATACCTTGGGAATTATTGACATCAATGATGATTTCCCTCGCACTTGTTAACATTTATATCATTGACTGGTAATCAAGTGGTTTCTACCATGTTCAACTTCAACACATTGTAATCACATAGTTAGATTCGTATCATTGCGGGTTCGGTTTGAATACCTTGGGTTAACTTATGTATTTCACCCAGGATGTGATGGAGATATTTATTGAGTAGGTTCCACATAGATATCATGATGGAACCATTATAATGTTACAGAGATCCACATTATATTGGTCCATGGCTATGTTTAGTTCATCTCGTAGATCCATTGTATCTCATATCGTGACTATGATCTAGTCTTGTCATGGGCGTATGGATCCACAATTGTATTTTTAGTGGCCATACTTTTTATTGTTGATGTATATGTAACTTTGGAATGTATTTCACATATATGTATATTGTATTCCTATAGAGATGTTATTATTCCTCTATACGGAAGTGTTGTCATTTATATTGTAAGTGTCGTAACTTATACTTGATGGGTTATTAGAGCACCTTGTTGGGGTCGGCCCTGTATAAGTCATGTGGGTCAAAGGGTTATTAGACCACCCTATTGGGGGTCGGCCATGTGGGTCAAAGGGTTATTAGACCACCCTAGTGGGGGTCGGCCCAGTCAGCATTATGTTAAGTGGTTAAGTTGAGGCCGACCTAGTTGAGTAAAGGTCAAGTCAAGTTAGTGTATAAATAGAGAGTGTGTCTCTCTCATTTTACATATTCTATTCTCTCACTCACACTTGGGAGAGTGGCACACTTGTGGAGGAAGAGGCTCTGCTGCTAGGAGAAGACTATCTCTTGTATTCTGGTTGTATCATTGCTCTATCTATCTCTGAGGAAGTTATTGGGGTTTTTCACCTTTATGGTTTTCCCCAAGTAAACTCTGTGTCTCTTGTGTGCTTGCATTATTGTGTCCATGATTGATATGCTATAGATTTGTTGTACATGTTGTTCTCTCAGTTAAGATCCTAGATCAGATTGAAGTAAATTCTGAAAATTTAACATTTATTTAGTGTTTCATGGATATGCAGTGTATTGGTTGGCAACCATGTTATGAGTCATGTGAGACATACATCTCAAAGTCTCTTGTACTGCAGGAGTCTTTGCTCGGCACTCCAACCAATGGTCCTTGCCTCGAATTTCAATATTTCAAAGCACCTCACCAACCTTATTTTGCTAGCTTCATGCTTTGGGGGGAATTTTGTTACACCAAAATCTCATCATCTTGAGTTATGTGTCCTATATTTTCCCTAATTGCTGAATCACTTGGGCCAATTGATTGAAAAAAGAGTTATGGTAGCATCATTTTTCCTCTGTTGTCACCCCGACGCACATTGCACATTGGCAGTGTGTGTCAAACCCTTGGTGACACGCTCTGCACGTTGATAGAGCGCATAAATAACTCTTCTTTCCTTTGGAAAAGGCGCACTACTCTCCAAAGATGCTAGTTTCATATGTACAAGGTGCGGCATTGTTGGTTTAAAAGGAGAAAAAGAAGCTTCGAGCGGCTTCTAGAACCCTTGGTTATGTGGAAGCTTGTCCCTATGAACCAGGAAGGGTGGCACTCGATCCCCTTACCTTTTGGGATGATCCCTTGAGATTCTCCCACAAATATTCAACCTCTCCTATCCCTTTAGGCCTACAAATACAAACCTCCTCTCCATGGTTAGGGAGGAGAAAGATATAGTACTTAAATGCTGGTGAAATTCTACTAGAGCTGGTTCCGTTTCATCCATTATGAGGTAAAAGATTGAATCCTTGAGGCTAGGATCATTTGGAAGGAGTTACGACGTAAAAGATCAGTTGTAATATATCCCTATGTATTTATTATATTTACATTAATGCAGATTCTTTCCATAAAAATATTGTTGTTGTAAGATCTTTAGAATTTGCTTCTTAAACTGATAGTTTAGAATGATCTATATTTGCATATTATTAGTACTTCATTGTTTCCACTTGTTGTATACTATTTTGCAGCTGAAGATCTGAATATTAGGAGCTACACCAAGCAAGGAGATAGAACTACGATCATAAGGTAAGTTATCTTCCTATACCTTATGTAATTTGATCAATCTAGGAAATATATTTGTGTTTTGTACTTATTTTGTTCTAGATCCGAACAATTCAAACTAGGGAGATCAGTTAGTGTCCATACTGATGGATTGTCCGTAAACATAATTTCTCCTGAATTTTCAAAAGAAAGAGGCCAAAACTTATTAGAGGACATAGGAGGGATAGGAGCCAGTAATATCACCCGAGCCTTCCCTTTCTTTTGAACTTTATACCATTATTTGGTTGTTTCTTTCTTTGCTTCTTTTGCTTCATTTTTTGGACAATTCGTGGCAAAATTCTCATACTCATGGCACTTCTTGCATTTAAAGGGTAATTGAGCATGATCTACTTTTTGTTCATTGAACCAACTATTGACCAAATTTACCACCTCTGGAAGTCTCTTCTCAAGATCAACTTCAACACAAATTTTGGCGCAAGAGAACATTGGGAACTTTAGCTCAGCTTTGTAAATGTATTGAACAAGAGAGTTTCCAATGGAATCCAAAAATTCACCAAACCAGAAGTGCAAGGGAAGATGAGGCAGCTTTACCCAGAATGGAATTGTAGAGGGAATAACTTTCTTTGGATCAACAGATAAATTCCAACTATTGAGATACATACCTCTAGGACCCATGAAATAGGGCCCATTGCGAAAGATCATGTCCCGATCCGCTTTAAAATCAAACAAAAGACATAATATCCTTTTCTAGAGAAGCAACATTGCATCCTACTTGTTAGAAGGGGTTGCCAGTTCTTATTTATCCATGTCTCCATTTCCCTAGGAGAAGGCCAAAGACCCACCAAACCTATTTTAAGCAGTCCAATAGCTTTTTTCTTAGCTGATACACAAGAAATATTGATTTCAGGGGTGTGTGTCCTCTTCAAAAAATGAGTAGCATGTTGTGAAGAGATCTTATCCTTATTCCCAACCAAAAGCATGCGAAAGACCTCATCCAGACCAAGGTCTGGGGGATCCATCAAACCCCAACATAGGGAACGAACTCAATTAAAAGTTGTAGAGTGATTTTTTCCTTTCTTAGCGATGACTCCCACTGTTTTTTGAACCTAAAGCTATGATACCATATGTAAGGTCTCTTTTACTTCAAATGACCTTTTATTATTGTGCAAAAAGAAATATTGTAATTAAAACTAAACAAAATAATCTATTTTTAGTATTCCATTTTTAGAAAATGATTATATTGTAAATCTATTTGTGGGATTTATTAACTCTCATTGTTGGAGTGATTCTTTTCCTTTATATATGTTTGTTCCCAATATTTAATTTCCTAATTTTGGACATATTCAATTTTTGGATTTATCTTTATTTTTTATTATTTTGTTGTTTGGCAAAATATTTAGTGTGGGCCCTATTGTCTTTTTATTCCCTATATTTTTCTACAAACTATTATGTGTGTCAAATTCAATATAACACATAAAACTTCTTTTGCCCAATGCATATGGGATAATGAATTTAACATTCAGATCAACAATCACAATTCATCCAACAACGAAATCAATGATTGTTGAGTGTTAATTTTCGGGAGCTATATCTTGAGTTCTAGAAGTCTAAATTAAGCTTGAGATAGCTCGTTGGAAAGCTGGGAAGATGAGGAATGATTTGGGAAGTTCATTTTTTTCAAATGGATATTTTAAATGCCTTGAAAATCTGCTTGAAAAATGAATTACGAATTTGACTTAGATTTGCCTATTTTGGTTATGGTTTGATTTGCAAATAGATTTTCATTTGATTTAGATTTGTTTCTATTTATATGAAATGTTGTTCATTGCTTTTAATTTCTCTCATAATTGTACAGGTGTGGATTTGGTTTGAAAAAAAATCAATTAACATCTTGGATCTTGAGGAATCAAAGGTATGTCAAGTTGAGGAAGCAATGATCTTCAGACATGATTTATGGAGTGATGAAGACGAATATGGAAAATACGAGACATGGGTTTTTGTGCAGAATGAGCCCAATTAGATGAGTTGCGAGAAAAATCCTCAAAAGCATGTGATTTGGGAGATCCGACCGATTTTATAAAATGAAATTTCCTATAATTTGTGATTAGGGATGAATTTGTAAAATGTTATCAGCTGGACGGGATATCCAACCAGTTGGTTCAAGAATTGGGGGAGTTGATCTGGAGAGTGAAATGATTTTATTCTCTGTAATACAAACTATCTTGGCATTTTGATTCCTGTGGTTTATTTTCAGATTCTATTAATTGCACTCTATAATATCTTTTAGAGCCAACTAATAGGATCTGGAGGTCTTTTGTAATTTCAACACCAACTTTATTAGCAAATAGAGTTTGTTTTTACATTTTTAATTCTTATTTTTTCCAACTCAATTATGCAATTCATTTCTGGAACATGTTGATTGTTATCTTATGTTCATATTCTATTGGTTGTGTTTAGATTACATAAACTATAATAAATTGCAATACTAACCTTACTCAATTTGTGATAAATAGGATTTCAATGTTTCTCTAATCACTGTTCATTACATAATTTTCAGTTTGTCTAACTTGTTTATTGATGTAGATTTGATTTATCAGTTTGATAATCAATTACACATTTTGGAATATTTTCCAGAATACTAATTGTTACAATTTCTCTTTAGATTGATCAATTTATAAAAGAACATTTTTGCTTTGATTTTGTCAATTTATCTAAATGTACATCTTTGTCATTTATCATAGATTGGAAGAGCAATATAGACTAGTTACAACATATTTAAGTTCTAATAGGATCTAATTTGCATATTAGATTATAAGTTAAATTATATTATGATTGAATTTAGTAATTAGTTGCATTTTTATTGAAAGTATCCTCTTTGAGGAACAATCCATCTTGTGGCTACTGGGGCCCTGAATTCCGTTGAAAGTAGTCATACCAAATGACTGGGAACTAGGAAGACTCTTGCATAGAGTTTTTTAACACTCTTGGATCAGATTGCTTTCCCTTACGTTGGCGATCATGTCACATATGCACGTCAACATAGGGCTAGAAAACTCTTGTTATTTTTCTAGACTGGGGAGTCAAAGGGACTGTTCCCAGTAGGCTGGGTGGTTAACCCAGTTTGGGTAGATATTGAAGAAGCGTGGTAGTTGATTTAGACATAAGTATGGACTGTGGATTGCATCAAACATGGGACTTCTAAAACTAGATAATTAGGTATGATTTATTATTGATTTAATTGTTTTATTTACAAGTTGTAATCAAATAAATTGTTAGAATTCAGCTCTTGTTAATGTTAAATTTCTATCATTTTCTTTATACTACAAAAATAATGAAAATGATAACTATAAGATCAAATGATATATTTTAAAGGATATGAAAACATAAAGATAAGACTCTAGAGGGATTTATCCTCTACAAATGTGAATAATCATTTTCATTGATGAAGTAGTGGGATAAGGATAGATATTGGAGACCATATCAAAATATCATTTTAGTAATAATGGATTGGTGATGTCTACTATTTTTAGGACAATATGTCACTTTGGGAGGTGAACAACACTAATGATCCAATTAAGATAACCATTTTCTATTTTTGGGACTAGAATATAGTTTTTTAGGAAAAACATATATAACACTCCTGCATTGTTAAACACTTTTGATGAGTTTACTTATTTTTTCAAAATTAGTATTTAGGTCAACTTTTTGTCATTATGTTGAGGTCATATGATAATGAGAATGGGGTCAAATTTATTTAAAGTGAAGTTTATTATTCTCATGACAAATTAAAGGAGTGAAATTGGGCTATTAACATTTGCTCTGAAAGAATTCATGTAGATTTTTCAAACCAAAATTCTTTAAGTTTATGTGTATTTGGTCCTTTTCGATTGTGCTCTATAGTTAAATTATTTGGCCCCTTCAACCCAATAACAATTTATGAAATTTGGATTTTTTTTTTTCATTTTCTCTAATCAGGGTAGGGCTTGCACGTTGCCCTTAAAACCAATATTTTGTTTTTATATAAAATTTGATTTTATAATACAATAACGTTATTTTATTTTTATATAAAATTTGATTTTATAATAGAATAATGTTTCCTCTCCAACATATCCAAGTTTAATTCTGGAATGTTAAAGGATGAGTGTACACTCACCGAATCATTTATCCTTTGTCACCACATAAATAAACGACCTGGAACTTATTGCATATTAGTTTTGGACAATTGTACAATATCACATCGTGATGAAAATTGGTGATAATGTATATAAGTGTGTCCTTCAAGTCATATCCACATTTTATACCTTTATTCAAAGTTTTGAGTCCACGTTGATCAAAACATTGTAACACTTTCCACAAGTAAATTTCTCTTCATGTTCGTTCTAACTATGGGCACAGGGTTTAAACTCAATATATTCATCTGAAATTTATTGTTCACTGCAGAGTTTTAAAGGAATTAAACTTTAACCCTCAACCCCATAATTTTCATTCTCGGAGAAGATTACAATTGATGAAATTTAATGTGACGTCCCCCTCTCGTCCATCTGATTCCAGGAAGGGAATGCGACTGAATTTCTGGGCTTAATTAGAACTCATCTCATTCATGAATAAATAAATTGACAGTAATTAAAAATTTATGTGTGCATATTCATACTCAAACAATCACAGCGAAATTAAACATTATCCATACACAACTGCATCATGCATTCAACATACTAATAATAGTCATCAAATTAAACATTTAGAATAAAACACAGAATGAACATAATTTAAAACACAGAGAATACTTATCTTTAAGATGAAACTATCCAAACAAATGGCTATGTGAGAGCAACGTTCCACCTAACCATAGATCCCTATCCAGCCTATATTCTTTCAGCTGAGAGACCACCCCCGAGATGGGCTGTGTATCCACTAAGGAAGAACTAGACAGGCTCACTCATTGCCATGGTTTCACACAAACAGTCATGCTAAGCCAACACACAGTTGGGTTTATCGAGCATGCAAGAGACAAAGGGGGGAAATGCTAAGCCAGTGAGCTCAACCACACAGCTACAGGCATCTCAAGATAAACTCAAACAACCTTGATATCCACAATACCTACCACACCCAACATAAGGAAGGTCCCCTTCCCTGCTGCACAGTTCCTTAGGCATCCCTTCCCTCCAGTGCTCTTCAGGGTGGGCATAGAAAGGTCCAATCTACTAAATCCTTGAGATTCTAGCCTTCAATGGGTTTATCAAGCAATCCCAACCTCTGCTCTATCCTCTATTCTGTCATTCACACTTGGATTCTCACAATTCAGTGACCAAATGAATCAATCCCGTAATTGGATTTTCGGGCTATCAAAACTGGGTTTTCCCATGGATTTATGGGCACCTAACACTCTCAAATTCGCCCCAAGGTTCAGGTCTATGGATCCCCCATTGGATTTCACTGGTCACACGAATTTCTGTGCGTTTTTGGCACTTCAAAACGTGGCTTAATTCAAAGTTGCGATTTCTGGTTTTTCTCACTGTTGGCACTGTGTAATGGATGAAAACTAAATCTTGGATGTTCAACAACGGAATGGGAATGAGGAAGAACGAATTTCCATGAGGTAGAGTGACTTATGGGTCAAGGAAACAGAGCCCATACCTGCCATACAAATTTATGAGATGCCCATGCTTCATTGAAGCCATGGACTGATTGCTTCAACTACTTCCTTACACTAGAATTAAATGTTAGCAAGAAAGTCAAATGGGTTCCCAAGATGACATTTGGTAGCATATGGTTCAACCCCACAATCCCCCTCACCACTCCCTAGTGGATACACATGGCCCCCTCTAATTAGTTGCTTCCATAGCCAGTTTTTGGTATTTTATTGTAATATTAATATTTACATCAATTTACAATATTCCATGGCTTAATAGCACATGTATAACATAATATCAAATATTTGTCTTTTGAAATAAAAACTAAGCATTCATTAGCGGGGTCTTGGCCTTGAGCTCCACACTAGGAAAACATACATTGCATGTACACAATATTTACATTAAAAACCAATATATCCCAAGGATCAAAATGGAGGTATTACATTTAAAAAAAAAAAATAATATGTGAAATGAAATATGAGATACTTATGCTATGATAATTTGGTTAGGAATTAAACTTTAACCCTCAACCCCATAATTTTCATTCTTGGAGAAGATGACAATTGATGAAATTAAAAAAAAAAAAAAGTTAATATGTGAAATGAAAGATGATATACTTATGCTATGATAATTTGGCTTAATTTTCATTCTTGGAGAAGATGACAATCGATGAAATTTTAAAAAAAAGTTAGTATGTGAATGAAAGATGATATACTTATGCTATGATAATTTGGTTGTGTTATTTATGATTGATTGTCACCATATTGGTAAGGTGTTATGTGATTTTGAAGTGCAATTTTAAATTGAATTAAGATGTTGAAACTTGACTTGTGTTGACTCGAGAGATCTTATTTAAACATTTCTTATAAATTATGAAGTAATTTCATACACAATCATAGTTATTAAAAAGGTTTTAAGAATGGTTTTGGATGGTGGAGAAATTTTACATTTCATTGTTATATTTCACTTATTATGGCTAGAAAACCCTACTTTTGATGTTAGTAATGAAAGTATGGTACATTGCACTTTCCCTAGGTCAGTGCAAGTGATGGCTTATGATCACTATGCAAGTAACTATTGTGTATTATGTGAGTTGACATTAGTATAAAGAGTAATGAAACACTATGTAAGAGCATTGTCTAAGGTACAATGTTCCATGGAAAATACTTCTATGAAAATAAATAGATGTGAAGAATAGTGGTATGAATTGTGGAAAATTGAGAGTGGGAAGAGAGCTAGAAGTCGGGTGGAAATAAAGGTTTTTATGTTATCGCACTGGTAGAAGCAGTTTGAGCTAGAAAAAATATTATGATCTCTATGTTCTTAGGTTGACAGAGTGGTGTAACACCTACATATCTCTCATGAGGGTACTGTGTATCTTCCAATTCCACTTTCTATGATTAATGGAGAGTCCTCCTTGGTCATTTTTGTTGGGGTCAAAGTGGAGGTTGTGAAAAAAGCTCACCCTTTGGGTCAACTAGTCATGGAAAGGGCACATGTGAAGTTGCATTAGAGCCATCATAGGAGTAAGTAGAAATTGTCTCTAAAGGCCTATTTTTTAATTAAAAAATCCAATTTTAACAATGATTTGTCATGTATTTTACTTATGCATAAGTTGTAATGCAATATACTTGCTAGAAATGTAATAGTACCTCTAGGATAGGCCAAGTCATATATTTTGTTGGAAAAACTCTATAATTTTACTTGAATGCTCAACCAAAACTTTATATAGTATGTACTACATTATAGTGTGGTTTGGTCACAACTCTTTTCTTACTACAAATATAACCATTTATGTAAAAAATCTATTAATTAATATATTAATTAAATATTATTTACTAGTTTCCTCATTTAGTTTATTTAATTATTAATATTTTTAATATATAACTATCACAAATAAAATATAAATTGAATGGTATTAATGATCTATATAGAGGAGAGTCTGAAACCCAATTTTCAAAAAATATAAACATGTAGTTTATTTCCTAGTTTATAAGTAGAGAGACTAGTCTATTTAAAAGTCATAGGATATGCATTAACTAGAGAAGATTCCAGAATATTAATTTAAGCACATTCCCAAACAAGCCATGAAAAAAATATTTAACAAAAACAAAGGACAACATGTGCACCCGAAACAAAATGGGTCTAAGAATCAACCATTAGGCTTTGAATCCACATCAATTGGAGTTCCTAGAGTGTCTCTCAACTTCTAAACTTGTCCTTCTTCCTCTATGTTTGTTGCTTCAACATCTTCTCTCACTGCTGCTTTACTTTCCTCTACATCCATTGTTGTTGTTTTCCCTGTTACTTTAACATTTCCCAAATCAAATCCCTAAAGAGCATTAATCAAGGCATCATACCTAGAATATAATTAATCCAACTTGTTAAGAACAACATCCTCCTTAATCCCTCTTCTCTTAGTTCCACATGTAATCCGTTCCTTTATATGCCAATAGAGATTAACAATTTTAGTATAATTAGAGACTCTGCATCTACAAAAGCTAGTATTTGAAAGTTCCCAATCTCTACATCTACCTCATCATTTTTGGTTTTTCCTCTTTTCATCCCGGCCTATCCTCCATATATTCAACCTCTCTTCTCATTGTTTATGGATGCCAAGTCTCGCAAGAGGTACCAATGGTTGTTGCCTCCCTTGTCTTCTTCCTATGAGAAGAGGGTCCTCCTCCTTTTTTATTCCATCCCATACCCATATGTGATCTCTTTCTCTCTTCCTTATAACTATTTTTCCTCATTTCTATGGCCTTAATGAACTAACATTAGTTTGTTATAATCCATGGTTTTGGATAAGACCCTAGCCACCAAATTGTGATCCCATGGACCACCAATAGTCTACACCCTTCCAAATACACATGCATTCTACTTAGCCTCTCTATATTGAACTCACTTTTATGTGCTCCTTAATTCATCATCAAGGTAAGTAATGGTGTTCATGGGAGAGCCCTCCCATGATTTATTACAATAACCATTATACCCTCTAGACAAACATCTTGGTCAGAAGAAGCATAATCATGAACACCAATGTGTGTGGAACTATCCCACCTCTCTTTTGCTTGATGGTTTGTAGTCCCACCACCACTTGCTCTCATATCTTCTTACCAAATGGTAACCTCCACCACTCTCTTCTCTAACACTTTATCCAATGATTAGTCAACTATAATAGTCCTTAACCATTATATTCTATTAATTATCAATATGGCTTATTTTTTTTATTCTTAAACATATCATTTACATATATGTCACAAACATGATTTTCAATAAAGAAATATATACTAGCACAACCACTTAACTTGTGGCTTGTGAACACCAATAGGTCACAAGTTCAGTGTCACCAACAAGTTACTTATGCATAGCTACTACTCTCAAATCAATTGGACACCACAAAAAGTTTGGTCCACCCCAAAATTTAGGATATAAAAACATATCATTGCAATTAAAAAGAGTTCCATAAATATTTATTATATATTTATACACAAATTTTAATATGTAATTAATTCCATGTGTATACAGTGGAAAATATTCTTTGATACATAATTGTGTATTGGTCGCCTTTTAAATATTCTATTGTGTATCGGTCACCTTTTAAATATTCTATGATACATAATTGTGTATTGGTCACCTTTTACGGAGGAATTTGGAGAGGAGTATATAAAAATGTACAACTTAGATGGGATAAGTGCGCATCATAATATTCATGTTGGCCACGTTTAAAAGGAATCAATGCACATTCTAAATGTGATAGAGACTATAATTTACAAGTCTAAAATACAAGGACTTATATAAAATAATAAGTAATTTTTAGAAGCCTTATCCTGTAAAGGATCAATCTCCTTTTTTATATGATTTAGTTTGTGCGAGATATATGATATATATAATATTTAGAAGCCATATCCAGTCAAGTATCAATCTCCTTTTTCAGTTTTTGGTGATAGTTTCGGAGTTCACTTGTTTTTTGGTATTTGGAGGACGGTTTATACATCAGTTTGAATGCCTTTTGGTTGGGACAGTGATATATGGTTATGAAAGTTTCTTGCTTGAGTATGTAGTGACATTATTTCTTTGATTTTATGAAATATTAATACATAGTTTTTTTTTTTCTAAATAATTTTTAATAAAAATTATATATTTAATAACACTAAATAATTTTTAAACATAATTAAATTTGTTTTTTTAATAATTTTTTACTCAAAAATTCATAAAAGTATTAGATTCAACATTACTCACTCCAAAATATGTTAATATTTGTTATTTTAGACAATTAAGAAATGGTAGATTACATAATTCAGTCAATCATTATATAGGAGCTCAACAAAAACATCATGCCACTTATGCTGGAAAGAATGGCTGGATTCTTGCTTGCAGGATAGAAGAGAGTGTTATTTTTTTTATGATATTTTGTCTGATTTATTGTTCTAATTTTTAGAACTGGTTACTCTTTGTGAACTTGGATATTGGGAATCTGTTTTTCTCTTTATGTATACGCTGATAAGCTTTGTGAAATTTGGAACCTTGGAGTGTTCCTAGACAATCATTGTACTATTTAATTCTTTTTTGAATAACAATATTACTTTTTTTCTGCTGAAAAAAAAAGGATTTAAACCCAGCTAAAATAAGTAACAACCATAAAAATTCAATAATCATTATATATGAATTTCACAGTTTTTATAATGTAATTTTGATTTTAATAATATTTTCCAAACTTATTCCTTTTTACTTTTAAATCAAATTCAGATTCCCCTCCAGTCTTCTATGGTTATATTTTGGAAGCTTTATTCCTTTTAAATCAAATTCTTATTCCTGTGCAGGATTCCTTTATTTCTTCGGGCGAATATCATTCAGCCTGCTGCATGTCATTTAATGGGTCGATAGTTGACATGTGAACCATTAGATCTGACCCACAAGTCTGCTGCCTCTGCATTAAATGACCCGCAGCAAACTGGATATTGATCACCCTTAACATTACTTAACCCATTCTATAAGCCTTCTTTGCAGCATCACTCAAAAATCTTCGGCTCAAAATTTTACGTCAATGTGGAGGACAAGGTACCCGTGGCTCTACCCGCCCGCGCCGCCGCCGCGGCCCCCGCCCCCGCCGCCGCCGCCGCCAATCGAATTGGGGATTGCTAAGGTCGAGGAGATCGTCTCATCTGGTATCGTCGTGGTTTTCAGGTTTCCGCCAATCTTCATTTTCCTTGTAGTTAATTGTGCATAAATTTAATGGCATTCCAGCAGGAATTGCGATGCGGGTTTCAACTGTTTGTTGTTGTTGGTGCAGCAAGACATCCTGCCCCTATTGTACAGTGGTCAAAGAGCTGTTAAGTAGCTTCGGAATCCAGGCCAAGGTGGTAGAGCTGGATACTGCAAGTGAGTTTTACTACACACTAGTATTTGAGTTTTACTACACACTAGTATTTTACCATAGCATGCATACCTTTTATTTGCTTTCTCTGAAATTAGTTGGTTAAATCGACGGAGCTATATGAGCTGTAGAAGGGCCAGGAGTAGAGCAATATTTGTTAAAATCACAATTTGGAGTATTTATATTAATTTGGGCGATTTAGATAGCTTTAAAATTGGATAATTAGTCTAGAAAGCAATCTCAATTACAAAAATTACAAAATTAGAAAAATAACAATATTCAACAAAAGTTTTAACTAGTTTTTATCCCAAAATAATCAATCTCAATTACAAAAATTACAAAATTAGAAAAATAACAATATTCAACAAAAATTTTAACCAGTTTTTATCCCAAAATAGCCAAAACCACTGAACGTTTGGTTGTCTTTTATCCGACGCAGTTTTCTTTGGGAAATTAAGATTTCCCAACAAGTTTTGCTCGGCTTCCTTTGTTGGGTTGCTTTTAATAGCATTGTGGTGTAATATTTTTATTTTTTTAAGCCTTAAAATGTGCGTTCAGAATGACTGGATCATGTTTCCATGTGAAAGGATCTCCGAAAACTTAATTCTTCTCCCGAGACAGAAATTGTCAATTTTATTGAGCTTTGCAGTTCATCCTTGTCACTTGTCAATTTCATCAAACTTTGCAGTTAATGCCTGACACTAATCCAAAACAAACCGCGTAGACTAACGCTTGACGTTTTTGAATATTTGAGATGGATTATTTTGGTGTGATTTTGCTTGAATTTAGTAGGAATTTTGCTTGGATTTTTAAAATTTACAATAATAGTATTTAAATTTGTAAAATATGGGGATGTTGAATTTATTTATGCATTCAGAATCTCCATTAAACAGCACAAAATTTAAATTTTATGAAAAATATTACTAGATTTAGATCAAAAACTCCCAAAAAATAAGAAAGAAAATTGACATCTAAATTATATATATAAAGATAAACTAGATATAAATAAAAATAAAAATATTATAACTAGTTTTGGAATAATATCTAAAATTGATTTTATTAGTTAAAAGTTAATGAAACTACTTGAATATTTTGAAAACAGTAATGATTATTCTCATTACTAAAAGAAATTTCTAAATAATTTAATCATTCTTATACTAAATTCTGAAATAACATACCAATCAAACAAAATCCATGTTCAGGATGCCAAAACTTTCAAGCTACTTATAGATTTGAAGTTAAATCTCTATTATTACAAAATTTCTTTTTACAAAAGAAAACTTCTTTGAAATATTGTTAACATAGATCCATCTTATACCTAGATCTATCATCTATCAAGCATCCAGAGGGATCTAATTTTTTAAGGTGTAAATTTTTCATCTTAAATTTGGACACTTCTTGAAATAATTTACACACCTCCCCATCCTAAGCATCTCCCCCATATGAACAATAAAACACAGTAGATGCAACAATTAATTTTAAAGTAATATCTAAAATTATTTTTATTAGTTAAGAGTTCATCTTATTAGATTGGATATAATGTAACTGTACAAAACTCAAAAACATCATTTGCCACAAAGTTGGTTATTTAAGTAACTGTGTTTTTAAAAAACAGTGATGAGTCGATTCATATTTATAACTAAAAAACCAAATAATAATTATCCTCATGGCTAAAATAATTCTTACACTGAATTCGATACCAAAAATCATGCTAAATCTCGATTGTTACCTAACTTTCCTTTACAAGAAAAGTGATATCTATGCCCCCAAAAAGAAAAGCATGAACTCACAACCAAACATTATACCTTTACAAAACCACAGGGTGCCACTCGAGGGAGCAGCATGACGTGACTGAAAGACTCTGTCGTCCCATGCCATGATTTGAGTAGATGTCACTGACTTGTCGCCATTTTCATCCAACTTTTTCAAATGGAATTTGTATTTTCCTTCTAAGCCATTTAGCGGCATGCTAAGCCATCTAGCGGCAGTTGATTTCGTTGATAGGGTGTGGGATTTGATAGACATTGAACTTATTTTGGTTCTGACAGGTTCATAGAAGACGAGCCACTAAAAATTTTATCCTCTAGTGCCTTTCGTTGATGCACCTGTGATTATCTTTAGCTTGCCAAAATGTGAAAGTTGGTCCCTGTAGCAGTGATCCCCTTGATTATGCTTTTGCTTGGTTTGCTTCTAATGGATTCTGAGAAAGTGTGAACCTTTATGGCTGCGTACTATGACTAAGGCTGGATTCTTAGAAAATATATAACCCTCAACATTTTGGGACTTTTAGCCATGTAATCCATGGCTGAAGCTTTGAAATCTGCCCAACTTTCAACAGATCGTTTAGCAGCATGGTAAAGTAATCTAATGGAAAATGCTAGCATTTTATTAGCCAAGCAACATGAATATTTCCTCTTTGGTGAGGAGCTTTCCCTGGCAAGGTATTCTTATTGGAAAAAAATCAATATGATGGTACAAAATAAATGTTGGAAATCTGATGCTCTGGGATTATGATTTCAATCATTATGTAAATATTGCAAATATTATAGTTAGTTATAATAGGAAGATGAAAAGTCATAAGGACTCTAATATTGTAAATATTATAGTTAATTAAATAATAGGAAGATGAGGAGTTATAGGGACTCCAATGGCTCTCTTGGAATCCGAAGCCCAAAGACACTTGGCCATTGAATAAATAAACATCTTGATCAATGAAGAATCATCAATTCAAGAGTTATTTACCTACAGTGGTATCAGAGCTTGGTTGCCTGCCATAACTCCTGCTGTCTTCTGCTTTATCATTTTGCCATTTTCTGCTCCCGCATGCCTGCCCGCTGCTAGATTGCTCATTCATTTTCCTTACTCTATGCTCTCTGTGCACTCCCCAGTCTTGGCTTCCTGCCAGATTCTCCTCAATCCCGCTCTGCGTGCCAGAATCTCCTCAGCTTTGCCTGGTGTGTAACGTTCTGTCTTTGCATAGTCTATCATGTTAGACATTAATGGCAAGATAATGTTTCCCTTCTGATGTGTTAGACATTAATTGCAAGATAATGTTTCCCTTCTGATGTCTACTGGGTGGAACATGGATGCTCTCTCTCCTTCTTGATGCGATGGTGGATACTCTCTCATTTTATTCCCATTTCTTCACTGCGTGAGCTTTCTCCATGCTTGATCATAAGGTTCTGAGAAATATTTCTTGTTGATTAGTGCACATAGTGATAAAGATCACTGCTAGTGTTTGAGAGTGTGATCATGTTGGTGAAATCTGTGGAGGAAACCCTAATTTATGAGCTAAGTCTGTGAGCTATGATATTAAATTTCTGTAGCCGTGATCGTGCCTCGCGAAGCCTGTATGCATCGTGATCATGGAGCTATTGTGAAGTATGGAGCTCCAAAACGTTTGCGTCTCTCCACTCGTGGAGCTATTGGTTTCGACATCATCATTGTGACTGTCGACCAACTCTACTAGAGGAGAGGTGGACGACGAGGAATTTCAGCCAACCCTACTATGTTGTGAGTTTGTATCCATATTTCACTTTTTATGCTTGATGTGCCATCATTAACGTGATTGCTTCCTAGTGAAGGTTAGAGGCATAAAATAAACAAAAGATTATGCAATACAAACCATAATGTAACGTGTATTTAAACATTTATGGAAATCCTAAAAAATCTAACCTAGCTTTTGCATGCATGCAAAGCATGTTGTTGCATTTATTAACTGAACTTCTAAATAGGAACTCAAGTAAAAGCTAAAGCTAACTAAAGTAATTACTATTTCTAACACTCCCTCTTAATTACTATTGTTGACTACTGCACCTGCTTTTACAATGCCTAAATTATTTCTATGGGTTTCAAAAATTTCTTTTGCCAATGGCTTTGTGAATATGTCAGCCAATTGGTCAATTGATTTACAATGCTCAACACGAACTTCACCATTGTTCACAAGTTCTCTTATGAAGTGATATCTAGTATCAATGTGCTTGCTTTTCTGGTGAAAAACATGGTTCTTGGATAGAGTGATTGCTGAATTGTTGTCACAATACACTGTGGTTGGTCCTCCTTATTTCTGTTGAAGACCTTCTAAAACTCCGCGTAACCAGACTGCTTGACATGCTGCTGATGTTGCTGCTACATACTCTGCTTCTACTGATGAAAGTGTCACAATGGGTTGCTTCTTGAATGCCCATGAAATCACCCCTGATCCAAGATGAAAAACATGATCGGAAGTGCTCTTCCTGTCATCCAAACTTCCTGCAAAATCACTGTCAGTGAAACCTGTCAAAACATCATACTCAGTGCTTAAGTATAAAATTCCATAGCTTGAAGTCCCTGCAACATATCGTAAGATCCTTTTGCCAACTTTCCAATGCGAGTCTTTGGGAGACTCCATGAACCTCGAAATCAAGTTGACAACAAACATAATATCTGGTCTCGTAGTTGTGAGATACATGAGACTTCCTACAAGTCTCTTAAAAACAATGTTGGATCTACATTGGGACTGTCATCTTCTTTGCTCAACTTTGTACCTGTTGCCACTGGTGTAGATGTCGTTTTGCAATTAAGCATTCTGAATCGCTTAAGAACTTCATTAGCATATTTATTTTGAGAGATAAGTATACATTTTTCTGACTGTTCTACTTCTAATCCAAGAAAGAACTTCATTAATCCAAGGTCTGTAATCTCGAACTCTTTCTTCATAGCTGCCTTGAACTCATCTACTGACAGTTCACCTGTAAAAATCATATCATCAACATATAAACAAACTATCAAAATCTATCCTTGTTGATTTACCTTTGTGTAAAGTGTTGGTTCACTACTGCTTCTGCTAAAACCATTTTTTATCAGATAAGAATCAATTATGTTGTACCAAGCTCTTGGAGCTTGCTTGAGCCCATATAGAGATTTCTTCAACTTGTAAGATTTATCTTCATGTTCTTTTATTTCATACCTGTGTGGCTGCTCCACATAAATTTCTTCTTCAAGAATTCCATTCAAGAATGCCGACTTGACATCCATCTGATACACTTTCCATATTTTCTAGGCTGCAATTGCTAGGACTGCTCTTACTGTGTCCAATCTTGCCACTAGTGCAAAATTTTCTCCAAAATCAATTATTGGTTGTTGCGAGAAACCTTTTGCTACTAACCTTGCCTTGTACCTATCAATCTCACCTTTTTCATTGAGTTTGGTCTTATAGACCCACTTGACACCAATGGGTTTCTTATTCTTTGGCCGGTCAACTAGATCCCATGTATCATTTATCTCAATGGAATCATCTCTTCGTCCATAGCTTTTACCCAATGCTTTTGTTTTACTGCCTCTTCATAAAACACAGGTTCACTAGCAATAAAAACATAATTGGTATTTGCATCCAATTCATCACAGATATCTTCCAATCTTCTAGTCTTTCTATTACTGTGATCAGATTCATTACCTGATTGCGGACTTGATGCTTCACCTTGAACTGAGTTTCTAGGTGTTCTTTCTGGAGTATTTTCTACTGGTGAAGATGCTACTGGACCCTGTTGTCCAATCAGCTCCTCTTCTTCTCCATCTTCTAGTTGGGGTATTGCGACTCCCACACCCTTGTCTATGGTTCCATTCCATGACTATCCTTGAAAAAAAATCTCTACTGAGGATTACCTTTTTGGTAATAGGGTTATACAGCTTGTAGGATTTACTTTCTTCACCGTATCCAAGAAATATACATTTCTCACTCTTGTCGTCTAGCTTTTTTCTTACTTATTTAGGAACATGAGCATAAGCAACACAACCAAATATTATGAAATGAGAAACATTACAACTCATACCTGTCCATGCTTCCTCTGGTACTCTTTTCTTCACAATTTTGGTGGGAGATCTGTTCATCACATGAACATCACAAGCCACTGCATCTCCCCAAAAATCATGGGACAAATTTCTTCCTTTCAGCATGCTCCTTGCCATATTCATGATGGTTCTATTATTTCATTTTGTAATACCGTTCTGCTGAGGTGTATATCTTGTAGTGAATTGCCTCTTGATTCCATGATGTTTACAGTAATCATGAAATTCCTTTGAGTCATACTCTCCCCCTCCATCTGATTTCAATACTTTGAGTTGATAACCACTATGTTTTTCAACCAGAGCCCTAAATTCCTTGAACTTGCCAAAAGTTTCAGACTTCTAAAGAAGGAAATACACCCATGTTTTTCCACCGAAATCATCAATAAATGTAAGAAAATAATAGCTTCCACCAATTGATTGAGTTTGCATTGGTCCACACAAATCAGTATGAATAAGTTCTAAAGGTGCATGTGCCCTTCGAGACATACCTTTAGGAAATCTATCCATGTGCTGCTTTGCAATGATGCAACACTCACAACTGCTTTCTAGCTCCTTCATAGGGGGTAATCCTTTTACCATCTCTTTCTGCAGCAAAAACTTGAGACCACCAAAGTGAAGATGTCCATATCTAATTGCCATAACCAATAATCATCCATGCAAGTAGCTTTTTGAGCAAAAGAGGTTACCTTGCTGCTGCAATTCATGACTAGTGGATACATCCTATTCCTAGTCACTTGTATTTTGATGATCAACTATCTATTTGGGGGTTTGTCATAAATTTCATAGCCTGATCCATCAAAGACAAGTTTATAATTCTTTTAAGTGAGTTTCCCAATGCTAAGCAGATTATGCTTCAATCCTGGAGCATAATATACATCTGTGATTGTCTTTTGTTGGCATTGTTTGGTCATAATGTTGACCACTCCTTTGCAAACAACTGGAACTACCTCATCCATGCTGACTTTGACCTCTATCCTCACTGATCCATCTAGGTCTGCAATTAGACCTTGATCACCTGTCATATGATTATTGCAACCACTATCTAAAAGCCAAAGTCCCTTTGGGCTTTCGTGTGCAGCATGACATGTAAGAGATAACATATCTTCTTTATCCTCATAGGTATTAGTCACATTAGCATTATGATTTGCTTGATCAGACTTTTTCTTTCTACATTCATGAGCATAATGCCCAAATTAATTGCAATAATAACACTTAGTATTAGATTTATCTGACCTTTTCTGGTCGTAGTTCCCGCCTTCATGGTTATGATAGTGATCTTGATCTTCCTTACCATTACTTCAGCCACTTCTGCCTCTTCCTCTTGATCCTCCTCTTCCTCTACCTTTTGAGATTGAGACTTTTGCTTTGAAAGCATTCTCCAGAGAGGACTCTTCATTCCTGTTGATTCTGGATTCATATGATAGTAGTAATCTGGTCATCTCGTCTATAGAGAGAGTACTCAGATCCTTTGCTTCTACAATCGCTGCAATTTTCGGATCAAATTTGTGGGCTAGGGATCTCAGAACCCTTTCAACCACCCATTGATATTCGATCTTTTCACCATAGGTATTCAGCTGATTAACAATCCCCATGACTTGGGTAATGAAAGAATCTACTGAATCTGATTATTTCATCTTCAGATCTTCAAAATATCTTCTTAGGTTTTGGAGTGTAGATATTTGTACCTTACCAGCACCTTGATAACTGGTCGCCAAGGTTTCCCATGCTTCCTTTTGCATGTAATGAAGCTGATATCTTTGGAAATACGTTGTTATCCAAAGCGTTCATTATGAGATGCAGTGCCTTTGCATCTTTCTTCCTGTGCGTTCGCGGGACATCCTTTTATGTGTTTGATAGGGCTTGAAAAGATGCGTCACCTGCTGGTTTGGAATAGCCATTCACGACATATTCCCACACATCTTTTGATCTGAGATAAACTGCCATCCTCGTGGCCCAGACATCATATTTATTTTTCCCTGTAAGAGGAGAAATCTGAGATTGATTATTGCTGCTAGAAGCCATAGACGCTACGGAGTCTTTCACTGGCTTTTTTTTTTTAAAACAATCTCCTTCCTTTTTTTAAAGACTCCATCCTCTTCACTTCCTTAAAAATAAAAAAGAGTTTTGTAAAAAAAAAGTCGCTTCTGCTCTTGTAAAAGAATTTTGTAAAAAATCTTACTTAAAGAATCTCGTAAAAAAAATAACTTCTTAAAAGTAAAAAACAATCAATCTCATGCAATAATGAAAAAATATTCTTAGAGAAATTTTCACTGGTCTTCTCTAATTTTCATGCCTTGGCCTATAGAGAGGCCGCGAAAATTCCCAACTTTTTTATTTCGAAAGTTTTCCCTTTATTTTCGCGTCTCTATGCATGGGAGGGGCGCGAAAATTTCAACAAAGATTTTTGTTTGCAAATTTCTTCAAAGCTACGGCGTTGGCTTCTCCGGAACTCTCTCGATCGATCTTCTTCCAAGATATGATACCAAACTGAAGGTTGGAGGCAGAAAATAAACAAAAGATTATGCAGAATGAGCTACGACTCTTCAATCTTTATTGATAAACGGAAGATCAACTGATGTAATACAAACCAAAATGTAACGTGTATTTAAACACTTATGGAAACCCTAAAAATTCTAACCTAGCTTTTCCATGCATGCAAAGCATGATGTTGCATTTATTAACTGAAATTCTAAATAGGAACTCAAGTAAAAGCTAAAGCTAACTGAAGTAATTATTATTTCTAACACCTATGTGGATACTCTGGTGAAGTAATACAACTTCAAGGCATTGGTGGATATGCCTTGTTCCGACGCTTGAAGATTGATGCGGTCAGTGTGGAGGATAACCTACTATTGCATCACACCCTCCTCCTCCTACAAATCATTGCTGCAACTTGAGGTATCAAATATGGTGGTATCAAATCGTTGCTGCAACTCGAGGAGCATCATTCCTTTTGCATGAACCCTAGCATGGATACCATTCACACCCCATGAACTGGAGTTGACAGTATGTCCTAACCTGCGACTTTGCCTTTGTGGAGACTGCGTGGATGCTGTGAGTTGCTAGAGCTTAAAGTACTGCGAGCGGTGTAGTGGAGAACTCATTGCGTATTTGCTTGAATATTGGAGTTGTGACCTTGCTTTGGAGCTTGTTGACTTCAACTATTGAAGCTGTGTCCACTCCACCATTTATCTCAACCAGATTTGAGAAGTATTATATTATTGTATTTATCCTTGTATTTCATCTTTGAAAAAAAAATTGAGTTGATAACGCTACAGAATTAGGTTGCTAGTGTTGCAGAACGTGTAAGCATTATTTTACAGAATTAGGTTGATAGTGCTGCAGAACGTGTAAGCATTTTTTAAATAAGGGAGTAGGAATTTAGACCCGCACCTTCATATATTTTCTTCCAAAAGTATGTCCTAAGTTGCAGGTTCAAAGGTTGGTGATGTATATATTTTCTTCCAAAAGTATGCCCTAAGTTGTAGAAGATGCACTCACTGGATCAATAGTTGGTGATGTCCTTGTTGGAAATGACACTTACCATAATGGTCAAGGAATATTAAAGTTACACTCATCTACAACTATTTGTGGGACGACATATGTGAAGGAAAAACCATCCACATAGATGAAGGAACAATCCTGAGTTATGATCCAAAACCCTCAACATTAGAGAAAGAACTTGCTATTTGGTAGACCAGAGACAAGAAATCTTTAGCAATGATAACTACTACTGTCAATGAAGAGGTGAGCCAACATATACTGCCTGCAAAATATTGTTTTGAAGCATTAAAGACATTAAAAGAATTGTATGACTCACATTTTGCAATGGAAGTGATTTGGTTAATGTTAAAGCTATTCAGTTTGGATGTAAAGGATAATGATCATATGCTGGTTGCATCTGAGATCATAGCAATCATGCACAAGATTCAAGTCTCTGGTATGAAACCAGACCTTCAACTTGCAACATTTTTCAATTCCCTCTATCCTACTCACTCCATCTATCTTGAGTCTCTTAAGGAAAGTGACAAGTTCAAAGATCTCACCTTTGACACCTTGCTGGAGAAGATTGCAGAAAGAGAGAAATCTTTTGGAAAGAAGACAAATGAGAATCCTACAGATCCTCTTTGCTTTGCTTAGAAAACAAAGAACTAGTCCAAATTCTATTCCCAGGGATAAAGTAGCAAGAGATAGAGAGGAAGAAGAAATTTCAGAGGCAGAGGGGGCATAAACAAATCAAGCAAAAGATCAAATATGAAGTGCAACCAATGTGGGAAGACTGGACATGAAGTAGATCAGTGTTGGGATTCTTGGGACTCCATCAAAGGAAGGCATAGCTAGAACAAATAAGAAAAAAATATAATCCAAGAGGACGGTAAAGCCCCTAATTTTACTTATTGTATTGTTTCACATTGTAATATTGGGATTAATGAAATAACTTCTCTTTCATCCCACAAAGATTGTTGGTTTCTTTATACTCGTGAGACATCTCATATCAATTTTAGGAAAGATTGTTTTGAATAACTAAATGATATTGTAGATGGAATAGTGTACTTTGCAGACAAATCTAGTCTCAAACCAAAGGGAATTGGCTCAATCAAGCTCAAGCTACCTAGATTCCCTAATTTTGTGTTAAAGAATGTTCTATAGCTTCCATAGTTGCAAATAATCTTGTTGTCCTTAGTGCAAATTCAACTGCAAAGCCATTCCATCCACATTTTCAAGGGAATTGTAGAGATAAGGAAGTCATCTGACAACAAATTCATCATGACCGGTTATGAATATGGAAAGTTGTTAAAGTTAAGGGTCTCTTCTGCAAGAGTTCAAAAAGTTTCCTACCTATCAGTCAACATGAAGAAGGTAATATGTCATCCAATTTTTTATGTAATGCTATATTTGGTCATCCGAATTATAAAAATCTTCGCTTGTTAAGAAAGAATGGTGTATTTGGTTTTCCCACCATTCCTAAACAAAAGAAAAAATGTGATTCATGCATCTTAGGAAAACATAGTAAGCAACCATTTCAAGACTCTAAATCCAGAGCACGTAAAAATGTTAAGAGTTGGTTCACTCTCTCTTATGTGGCCCCGTTCCATTTATTTCTGCAAATTGTAATAAGTACCTCATGACCTTTGTTGATGACTACACTAGAATGTGTTCGGTATACTTGTTGAAGACAAAATATGAAGCATTTCAAACTTTCAAGAACTTTCATTCATGGATAGAAAATCAAGCACAAGCTCATACTGGTACATTTCAGTCTGATAATGGTAAAGAATATACATCTAATGATTTTGAAGACTATCTTTGTAAACATGGGATTACACATCAATCTTCAGTTCCCTACAATCCTCAACAAAATGGTACAGTAGCAGAAAGGATGAATAGAACCTTAATGTATATGGCACGCTCAATGATTTTTTTCAAGAATGTGAAAATGATGTTTTGGGGTGATGTAGTAGTATGTGCAACATATTTGAGAAATATAAGTCCATTTCATGCTCTTGAAGACAAGACTCCACATGAAATGTGATTTGGACACCTTCCTTAGGTTGGGCATCTTAGGGTTTTTGGTTCCACATGCTGTGCTTTGATACCAAAGGAGCAAAGAAACAAGCTTGGTGCTAGAAGTCGAAGATGCATTTTCTTGGGGTAATAAAAAACCTCCAAGGAATATCGTCTTTATAATGAGGTAAACAAGAATTTTTTGTTTCCATAGATGTCATTTTTCTTGAAACTAATAAAAATGACTAGTCTATTGAAAGACAACTTGATCATCTGGAAATATTTGCACATCTAAAGACATATCATGAATTTGATAATGAAATTCCATATCTTGAAGGGGGCATTCATATCTTGGATCAATCTATAGAATTTCCTTTTGAAGCACCAACACCCCCTCATGAAGAAACTCATGAAGAAGAAGTTCCTACCACTTCACCTAAACAAAAGGACTCAACTGGATGATGTGATTGAGAAGATTGGGAGATTGAACCTTGAAGAGAATGAATCACCACCAGATGATCAACCTAGGCCATCAAGGAAGATTTTGAAATGGGACACAAAGACACTTGAAAGTGTCCATCGAGATGAATTTGGAAAGAAAGGAACAATAAACTCAAACAAACAAGAAGATGGAGGAGATACTGATAACTCAGGTGATGACATGGATGTCTCATTTGATTGTGAATTGAATTTATATGCTAACTTTCAACCAACTTCTTTTGAAGAGGCTGCTACTCGAGATGAGTGGAAATAAGCCATGCAGATTGAGTACGATGCACTCATCAAGATTGGAACCTGGAAACTAGCCGACCCTTCAGTTGGAACCAAACCAATTGGTAGCAAGTGGGTATACAAGAACAAATACAAATCAGATGGATCACTTGACAAGCACAAAGCAAGGCTCGTGGTGAAAGACTATGCACAGAAAGAAGGAATTGATTATGAAGAAACATTCTCCCCATAGAAAAATGGGATACCATCCACCCCTTACTCTCCTTGGATGCACAAAATGTAAGGAAAGTCAACCAAATGGATGTAAAAATAGCTTTAAGTTGAATGGATATTTAAAATAAAATGTCTTCATGTCTCGGCCACAAGTTTTTGTTGTGAAGGGACAAGAACACAAGGTATGCAAACTTGTCATGTCCTTGTATGGCCTGAAACAAGAAACTCGAGCATGGTATGAAAAGCTAATCGAGCATATTCTAAAGTTGAATTTCAAACATTATAATCTTGATGACGCAACCTTGTTTGTAAAGAAAGTTGGAAAATCGGTTTTGTTTCTTGTGGTATATGTAGATGAAATTTTGATGACAGGGAACAATGAAACCATAAATAAATATTTTAAGAAAGGATTTGAAATGAATGATCTGGGACATCTTCACTACTACTTAGAAATTGAAGTGACTCAACATCATAAATACATATTCTTCTCTTAGAAGAAGTATATTGGAGAATTGTTGAATAGATTTGGCATGACAGATTGCAACCCACTCTCAACTCCAATGGAAGAAAAGTTGAAGCTCACATCAAGTGAAGGAAAATAATTTGAGGATGCGACCAAGTACTGAAAGATTGTAGGAATCCTTATATGCCTTACCACCACCAAACCAGATATTTCCTATGTTATTGGCATCCTTTCAAAGTTCATGCACAACCCTTGTGAAGGACACTAGTATAATGCAAAAAGAGTTCTAAGATACATGAAAGGGACTCAAGACTTTGGGTTCAAGTACTCTAAGGTGCATGATTTTAAACTCATTGGGTACTCTGATTCAGACTTTGATCACAACAAAGAAACATGAGTGTCCACTTATGGATTCACAGTGAGTCTTGGATCAACAACTATATCCCGTAGACCATGCAAAAAGTTAGTTCCAACGGATTCGAAAACAAAGAAAAAATATGTGGCTGCTGTAGCAGCAACAAAAGAGATTTTGTGGCTCAGGAAGATACTTGAAGATTTGCAGGATAAATAAGAAAAATCCACTCCACTTTTAACTGACAACACTTCTGCAATCAAGTTGGACAAGAACCCCAGATTCCATGATTGAACCAAGCACATCAATACAAAATTGTACGATTTTGATTTGACATCATGTAGAGGCCAAGACAGTTCATTTACGAAATTGTTCCATGAACGAGCAAATTGCAAACATCTTCACCAAAGCACTTGGATGAGAAAAGTTTGAAAAGTTTAGAACCATGCGTGGAATCACAAACACCCATTCGGATTAAGAGGGGGAATGTTGGAACTCTAATCCTATGGGATAATAGAACAAATATATTTTGGTATTCTAGTTGTTGAGAATCAACTGATTTATGTAATGTTTGTTGAGGATCAATTGATTTATGTAATGTTAGGTAAGATATGTCAATTTCAGTTTAAGAAATCCACTTGCTTGTAGATTCAAGTTAGCAAAGGATTTAGGATGGATTATATACTAAATGGAAATCTTAGAGTAAGAAAATATAGATAAATTTTGTTTAAAAAATAATAAAATGATTTTTTATTTTGTAAATCATTTGTCCCACATGCAAAAAAGGAAAATGGGAAAATTGAAACTCATAACTCTAAAGAGGTCTTTAAGCCTTTTGGTAGAGTATGTTTTGTTGTAAGTAATTTGCATGATCCATATTGGATCCTAAGGGTAGAGGTTCCTTTCCTTTTTCCTTAATTAATTGACATAGGAATAATAGAATCTTTTGTTTAAATGCATAGTAAATATGAAGAAGAGAAAGGGTGGAAGAGTTGAAATCCATCAATGAGCATATTCACAAAGAGAATCAACAATTGAGGGAGAAGTTACAACTATGAAAGAAGAATATTGAAGATTTGCAATGTAAGATCCATACTTGAGAACACTTTATTTCTTCTATGAGTGAACTATTTGTAAGACGCCAAAACTCCTAGTTAGAATAATAGTTGGATCGGTTCATTGGGTAGATGATTGGGTTCTCATTACCATTTCTTAAGTCCTTTGTCCTTTTAATTAATTGTGAAAGGTATAAAAGTTGAAGAGATAGAAGAATAAGGGGTTTAGCTTGGAGAGTGAGTTGGTTCATGCAAAGGGGACCTTGTAATAATGGAGTAAATTGATTTGGAATTCCATTGTAGAGGAGGCATTAATAGTTTAACTTGTAGAGAAAGATACCATGGGCCCAATAAGACTAGAAAAAGATCCATGTCAAATTGTGTTGATCCAGTATTCTAGAATTATAGACACTTGGTACATTGGAGCACTAAAGTTTGATTTTGGGAAGCTACCCATGCTATAGTAGTGAATAAGGAAACAACCTTCTCATGACCATGAAGGAGATCCAATATTTGTGCAAAGAGGGAGAAGTTATCCCAGACTTTGTAGTTTTCTCCAAAACCAAGATTTCGTAGTATAAGAAGGAAAACCTTCTTATTGTTTCTATATCAGGATCACCTACCATTTGGATGGTGAGTCTTTCTTCCAAATATGAGAAATCCATTGCTAAAATTGCTTGTCCATAACCCAAACAAAACAAGAATCCCTATTATACACTAATGTTTTCCTAGATTTATTTATCAATAGTATATTGAGGGTGGTACACTTTCCTTTTTCCTTAATTAATTGGCATAGGAACAATAGTGCTCTAGTTGAGATTCATTTGTCATCATTATTCCATGACCTTTGATGTTGTTTTTTCCATTTGGGGTTTCAAGGTAAATCCTCTATGTTCTATGGTGTACAACTAAATGAGTTTATTGCTTTGAATTCTTGTTTAGATGTGCAGTGAAATCTAAAGATATAAATAACACATTCATAAAGAAATTACACAACAAAAATGGTTAGAAATAGGACACAATAAGGTTAAATAAACCAAAACAATAAACAACATTTAATTTCCACATTTAAAAAAGTTAATAGAAACCATAGTATTATATTGACTTGGTCATAGGCTGAGTGATTACAAATCATTGCAAGCAAGAAAATCCTTCACCAACTGCAATGTGCATGCTTCTCTTAGAGAGTGTTAGGCTTGAGTTGATATTCCCATAATTCTAAGGAAAATTATTTTTCATTTTGTGAATTGTTGAAACTTAATTAATGTTGGATATAATTATAAAAATCATATTTCCATTTCAACTTTTATATTTTTTAGAATATTTAATTTCCTATGGCCAAATATTTCAAAATATTTAATTGTGTATATATTCTTGAGTATATCTCTTTCAAATTGGGAAAAGCATAATTTTCTCTTAATTATTTCAACTTATAATGTTTTAGCATAAGGAGAGATCTCAGTAGGGTTTATCAATTGTTATCTAATCAAGAGTATAATAGTGGTATGAGAGCTATATTATTGAAGTTGTGGGTGGACATCAATAATGAATTCACTCTCAAGCACCCATGAGGATGAATAATTGGAAATATGAAATTGCATTATTAGTCGAGGAAGAAATAAGAATCCACCTAGAGGTGGTATCATAATTATTTTCTTGAACTATTGATTGGACATTACTAATGTATTCATTATGATGCACTCACAAGGATGACAATTGGAAATATGAAATTGCATTATAAGTTGTGGGAGTAGTAAGAAGTTCCTTAGATTGGATAATAGACACAATGGGTGAAATAGACTAAGCCTATCTTTGTATACCGTGCCAACTAAAAAATGGAAATGAAGAGATGACACTGAATGGTGGAGAGGGTCATGAAGATAAGATAATTTGATTAATGTCAAACAAATGACCACAAAAGTAGGTTAGTGTGACTAAGATAGTACATCCAGTGTAATTAGAAAGTGGCAATCCAAAAACATCTTCTATATCTATGTTAAAAGAAAAAATTAAGATTTAATAACAAGGTACAAACTAGAAGCAAGTCTAGATACGAGAGAGTGTAAGACAAGGTATAGGTATAAGATAATGTGTAGGTACAATAAATTAAAGATCAATTTAAATGGGTTATAAACTACAAGTAATAATGTTGAGAGAAAGAGAGAGAGGATGTCAAAGCCTATTGGAAATGAATGTTGAGGATGAGTGAGGAGACCTTATTAGTTAATTGTCTGTCACGTCCCGTTCCATCACTCCAAACCATGGAAGGAAACATGACCAATCTTACCAAGCTTATTTGGATATCTCAGCCCATACAATACTAAGAAATGCTTGAATAAATAAAAACTTTTGTGTGCAAACTCATATTCAATATAAACATAGCGGAATTAAAACACAATTGCACACACACAAACAATAATGCATCAACATATCTATCACCAGCAGAGGATGATTCAACATTCAGGGATTCAATTCCATTCCAATGCTATGCACAGGATTCATATCAATTCCATTAACATGAATAATTACCATTCCGAATTAACACATTACAGAACACCAAATGCATATAATTTAAAACACAGAGAACACTTATCTTTGAGATGAAGCTGTCCAACAACTGGCTATGTGAGAGCAATGTTCCACCCAACCATAGATCTCTGTCCAGCCTATATTCTTTCAGTTGAGAGATCACCCCCGAGCTAGTTGTGTATCCACTAAGGAGGAACTAAATAGGCTCATTCACACCCATGGTTCATTAGAGGAAATTTGGGTTAAAAATGGGCCTCCTAAAGAAAATAATAAGAAAATAATAAAATAATAGTAGAAAGAGAGTAAAAAACTACTTTTTTGGATCGCATTTTCAACTTATCTCCTTGTAGGTTTACTCAAATTTCAAGCGGGAGGACTCGTTGGATGCATAGTTCAATAATGCATCCAACGAGTACCCATGTTGCATACTTTTAACAACATACACACCATGAAAATCAAAAATACATTAAAAAACGTGTTTCTGGTGAGAGAAAACACGTTTTTTAATGTATTTTCAATTTTTCATGGTGTGGATGTTGTTAAAAGTATGCAACATGGGTACTTGTTGGATGAATAATTTAATTATGTATCCAACGAGTCCTTTCGCTTGAAATTTGAGTAAACCTACAAGGAGATAAGTTGAAAATATGATCCAAAAAAGTAGTTTTTATTTTTTCCCTCCAATTTTTTTAGGTGCTCCCTTTTTTAATTTTAAAGCATTTTGATTGGCTAATACATGATGACATGGAATTTGTATTATTTTTGGAAGGCCCATTTTAAATTGGAATTTCCTCTAATGTCTGTCATGGTTCCTCCCGTGGACCCAATTCAAGGGAACATGATGCCAAATTCTGGGCTTACACATAATCTCAGCCCAATTCATTAGATTCACATCATTAAAATAAAGAGTGTGCAGATGCAAATTAAGCCAATATGCACGGCGGAATTAAAACTCATCCACACACATATGGTATGCATATAACATATCAAAAACAGTCCACAATTTAGACATTGCAGAAGTAAATGCATAGACAGAAAAACACTTATCTTCATTGTGCAATTGTCCCCAAACAACTAGCTATGTTGCTGCAACGTTCCACCCAACCATAGGCCAGTTGTGTTCATCAATTCTCTCAACACAACTGCCATCCCCGAGCTAGGCATGATTCTTACAAAGAAAAGGGGACATTCAAGCTCATGCACAGTCAAAGTAATAGATACCCATAACCCATACCCCAACATACTCTTACACACAACAAACTCAGAAACTGGGCATGGATACACATTCCCAGCAAGGGTATTTTACAAAACCGGCTCCATGGGTTTTTTCCCAAATCGTGGCTCACCAAAACGAACTATAGGAAGGGAAAATTCATCCCCAGGGAGCAACCCAATTTCTCCCACATGTTATGAGCATTTCAAATGGCCAAAACGACCTCATTGAAACCCCAAATCGATTTGTTCTCTTCCCCATTGGTAACCAAAACAAAAATGCCCTTCCCAGCTTGAAAGATGAAGGAAAACACAAGAAATCCATGGAGAAAAACGCCCAGGTAGATCCAAAAATGTGAGAGAGGCAAAACTGCTTGATGGGTAATGGTTTGGGGAGAAATTTATGGTTGGTTTCTTGCCCAAGAAGCAAAACATGTTTTTCCATGGAGGGTGGCTTTCCCATACTCGAATTTGGACAGCCATACCTCTCCATTCTGAAGACATTAACTACCTCAACCAACTCTTGGGGAGAATGAATGATTGGGTACAAAAGTCAACATGGGTAGTTGAGGGTTTGATGGGTTCTCTCATTGACACTTGGCTTGACTTGATTGACTCAAGGGTTTGAATGTTTTCCCTCCCAATTCCTTGTAAAATCATGCCCCCATCTCTTGTTGCATTGCATAGCTAGCTGCAGGTATTTTATTAAAATGCATATTTACAATTCCAATGTGCTTGCCTAGCACGTAAACCATATGCATCAATAAATCGATGGCAGGGCCTTGGACTTGAGCTCCTCACCATGATTTTATAACAATATTACATTATTTACATTTTAATACAGTGGGGTCAAAATCGAGATATTACAGTTTCACTCAACAACTATGCTAAGCCAACACACAGTTGGGTTTATCAAGCATACAAAAGACAAGGGAGGGAAATGCTAAGCCAGTGAGCTCAGCCACAGAGCTACAGGCATCTCGAATGAATTCAACAGTATGGCACCCACAATACCTACCTCACCCAACACAAGGAAGGTCCCTTTCTCTGCTACACAGTCCCTCAGGCATCCCTTCCCTCCAGTGCTATTCAGGGTGGGCATAGAAAGGTCCAACTACTAATTCCTTGAGATTTCATCCTTCACTGGGTTTATCAAGCAAACCCAACCTCTGTTCAGTCATTCACACTTGGATTTCTCAAACTTCTATCATCAAATAACTCAATCCCATCACTTGATTTCTGAGCTATAAAAACTGGGTTTTTCTATGGATTTTGGGGTATCTAATACTCTCAAATTTGCCCCAAGGTCCATATCTATGTATCCCCCATTGGATTTTACTATCCCATACCAATTTTGGGTGTTTATGGCACTTTAAAATGTGGGTTTTTGCAAAGTTGCAATTTCTGGTTTTGCTCACTGCTGGAAATTTGTAATGAATGAAAACTAAAGCTGGGTTGTTCAACAATAGAATGGGAATGAGAAAGAACCCATTCCCATGAGGTAGAGTGACTTGTGGTACAAGAAAAACAGAGCTCTTACCTGCAATATGAATTTCTGGGTTGCCCATGCTCCATTGAAGCCATGAGCTAAATTCTTCAACAACTTCCTTACAACAGAATTAAATGTTAGCAAGGAAAGTCAAATGGGTTCTCACAATGACATTTGGAAGCATATGGTTCATCCCCACAACCCCCTCACCTCTCCCTAGTGGATACACATGGCCCCTTCTCATTTGTTGCTTCCATAGCCAGTTTTGGTATTTTATTGCAATATCAAATATTTACATCAATTACAATATTCCATGGCTTAATAGCACATGGGTATCAAAATATCAACTACTTGTCCATTTAAATAAAATCCGAGCATACACTAGCGGGGCCTTGGCCTTGAGTTCCACGCTAGGGAAACATAAATCGCATGTATACAATATTTACATTAAAAGCCAATATTTCACAAGGGTCAAAATTGGGGTATTACATTCCCCTCCCCCTTAGAACAACACCGTCCTCGGTGTTCTCAAAACTGAACAAGAATGGGAATGCCTCTCTCATGGCATCCTCTAGCTCCCATGTAGCCTCATCGGAACTAAGGTGCTCCCATTGGACCTTTATCTGCCCGATGGCTCTATTCCGGAGCAAAGTGACCTTCTTGTCGAGGATGCGCATAGGCTCTACTTGGAACTCTCCCTCGGGTTCCACCTGTATCACATTCCAATTAATCATATGATTAGGATCATGTACATACTTCTTAAGCAAAGATACATGGAAAACATTATGAGCTCTTATGTTAGCAGGAAATGCAAATCTATATGCAACTGGCCCTATCCTATCTAGGACTTCAAATGGCCCACAATATCTTGGTGACAACTTAGCACAACTCCCCAACTTGAGAGAACTTTTCCTTGGTTTCACTCTCAAATAAACATGATCCCCAATCTGAAATTCCTTATGCACTCTTTTCAAATCTGCATAGCTCTTTTGCCTGTCCTAAGTTGTCCTTAAATTCTGCTTGATCTTAACAACTTCCTGTTCCATTTCTCTGATCATCTTTGGTCCAAGTACTACCCTGTTCACTGGGCTGTCTCAATTCATTGGAGTCCTGCATCCCTTTCCATACAATGCCTCAAATGGACTCATTCCCAATGATGCATGATGTCCATTATTGTATGCAAATTCTACCAAGTCTAGGTAATCTTCCCACTTGGATGGTTTATCCATCACATACATTCTCAGCATGTCTTCAAGAACTTGATTCACTCTCTCAGTTCGACCATCTGTTTGAGGATGATATGCTGTACTAAAATTCAATTTAGTTCCCAATTCCTGAAATAATCCCTTCCAGAAATTGGAAGTGAACTTTGTATCACAATCCAAAATTATTTCCTTGGTCAATCCATGCAATTTGAATATCTCTCTCATGAAGATATTTGCAATGTCATTAGCCTTGTGGGTGGACTTGACTGGAATAAAATGAGCTACCTTGGATAGCTTTTCCACCACAACCATGATTGAATCATGTTTCTTCACTGTCATGGGCAGACCTATTACAAAATCCATAGAGATCACTTCCCACTTCCACTCTAGAATGGGTAAGGGCTATAACAATCCTACTAGATGTTGGTGCTCTACCTTGACTTGTTGGCACTCCTGACACCTAGCAATGTACTTAGCTATGTCCTTCTTTATACCATGCCAAAAGTATCATTTTATTGTTGTTGTTATAGTCTTTTGATATCCTGGGTGTCTAGAGTATGGCATTTGATGTATTTCATCCATCACTAGCTTCTTCAAATATGCACTATTTGGGATGTATAGTCTATCCTTGTAGATGAGGATATCATCTTCACCAAACTGATATCCTGCACACTTTTCATCCACATTACCCTACCGCAACTTCTCTTTAATTTGAAGGTAAGTTTCATCACTGTTTTGGGCTTCAAGAACTCTCGTATTCAAATCTAGTTTGCACATACTTAATGTTGCAACATGAAATTTTCTGCTAAGGGCATATGCAACCTTATTCTCCTTCCCCTTTACATGCTTAATTTCAAAATCAAATTCACAAAGAAACTCCATCCATATAGCTTGCCTAGCATTCAAGTTTGGCTAATCAAACAAATACTTTAAGCTCATGTGGTCTGTTCTAAGCTCGAAACTCCTTCCCATCAAATAATGTCTCCACATCTTGAGAGCATGCACTATGGCTGCTAATTCTAAATCATGTGTGGCATGATTATTTTCATGTTCTTTTAATTTTGTTGATTCATAGCAAATCACAAATCCCTCTTGCATGAGCACTCCACCTAGCCCTTCAATGCAAGTATCTGTGCACACTACAAAATCCTTCTTTGGATCTACTATCCTCAAAATAGGAGTGCTGGTAAGTAACTCCTTTAACTGCTGAAAGCTTTTCTCACACTTTTCAGACCATACGAACTTGATATTCTTCCTTTGCAATGAAGTGATTAGATGAGCAATTTTGGAGAAGCCTTCAATAAACCTTCTGTAGTAATCAGCAAGACCCATGAAAGATTTAACATCCGAAACATTCTTTGGAGTAGACCAATCCATGATGGCATTAATCTTTTCTAGATCCACTGCAATTCCTTCTTCAGAAATAACATGACCCAAATATTGAACTCTCTTTTGATAGAATTCACACTTGCTTAACTTGGCATACAACTGGTCTCCTCTAAGAACTTGCAACACGATCCTTAGATGTTCTTTATGTTCTTCTTCATTCCTTGAATAGACAAGAATGTCATCCAAGAATACAATCACAAACTTATCCAAATATTTGTTGAACACACTATTCATGAGACACATGAATGTAGCAGGTGGATTGGTGAGACCAAATGGCACCACAGTGAACTCATAATGACCATATCTAGTTCGGAAAGTTGTCTTATGAATGTCTTCTTCTTTAATCCTCACTTGATAGTAGTCGGACCTCAAGTCAATCTTTGAAAACACCTTAGCTTCCTTCATTTGATCAAACAAGTCATCAATTCTTGACAATGGATATTGTTCTTGACTGTCACTTTATTGAGCTGCCTGTAATCAATACACAGCCTTAAAGTCCCATCCTTCTTCTTGACAAATAACACTGGTGCTCCCCAAGGAGACACACTTGGCCTGATATACCTTTTGTCCGTTAACTCTTGTAGCTGCATCTTTAACTCTACCAATTCCGGTGTGCTCATTCTATAAGGGGCTTTGGAATTTGACGCTGCCCCTGGAACAAGATCGATGGTAAAATCAATATCTCTCTTTGGTGGTAGCCCTGGCACTTCATCCAGAAATACATCTTGGAATTCTTGCAACAATGGAAAGTCTTCTATCATTGGACCTTTCTCCTCTGACGAATCTGATATATGGACTGCATATAATTGACAACCTTTCTTATAGAACTTCTTCAACTGTAAGGATGAAATTTGTCTTACTGAAGCTTGTTTGGGTATTCCTCTTACCAATCTTGGTCTTCCCTCTTCATCAATGCATTCAAGTGCTTTCTCATAACAGTCTAACTTGGCTCTATGCTTTTCCAACCAATCCATTCCAATTAAGGTGTTGGGCCCTGGAAATGTCCCTTTTTAACCATACCTATTTCATCATTTTGCTAAATTTTACTTTACTTTCGTAAACCATATACATGCCTTTTTCCAAATCAATTAGCAATCATGACAAGGTATAAGTCATTATTGTTTCATTTAATTATGCCTAAGATTGTTATGGTTACGAATCCTGACCCTTGGTCTATGCTAACATTTGTGAGTTCATTTAGTCAAAATCTAAAGCATAGGTGTATCAACCAAGTGGCGCCAGCTGTTACTCTTCTAAGCACCAGCTCCTCATACTCCAAGGAACAGCGCATCCTCCACGCAAGCTGTAACAAATCCTCACTATAATAGATTCCACTGAATCAGAGCCTAGCTGTGACATACAAGTTGCATTCCAGTTGCTGAGTCTGTTGATCCATTAATTATCAGAGCAACAGCATCCTTCATGATTAACAGCCTTGTTTAATACGACTGTATCAGTTAGCTGTAACTCTGCAGTATGAAGATCATAGATCTTCATTGCTGCATGATTTTAGTGGATCTTAAACTGTATTTTCCTTGTATAAATTCCAGAAGGCTCTTGTAGCCTGGGGTTGGACAATTACCACTTTGTGTAAGCTGTAATAGAGCACTGAGATTGACGATTTCCACCATTAATATGAGAGCATAGTTCTTCATTTCCGTGTCTTAATTTGTTGTGATTCTTGGCGTCTTTGTTAGAAGGCCAGGGCCCGCCTTCTCACAGAGATAGCCGGTTTAAGTAGGTAGAGTAGTTTAGTTTTACTTATGTTGTGTGGTGTGGAATTATTGCTGATGTTATTGATAGCTGTAATAGAGATTAGCTTTCCTTTTTGGTAACATGATTGCATCTTGAATTGCTGTAACAGAGTGGTGTGACAGTTGACTGTGTAGGTTAATTTAGATTTATGCATGTGTGCTCGAATCAACTGTAACATCCAAGCTCAGTTCCAATCTTTTCTAGTTGTTTATGCTTTCTAGGATTTCCAGTAATTATCAGTTAGAATTCAAGCTTATGTTTAGATTCTGGTTGTTGTTGTATCTTCAATTGGGTTATTAGAATTGGTAGAGTGTGGTTGAGTAACAGTAGCTACTAGATGGATCATTTTGGTAAAGATTGAATAGTGTAGTTTGATAATTATAGGATTTAACTTCTTGCAAAAGTAATCTAATTTACTTATCTTCTTAAATTTATAACTGCAGGGTGATTTCTCTAGGAAGATAGTTCAATCAATTCCTAGATGTGTGAATTAGCTTAAGTCTTCTTTCTGGAGTGAGTTTGGTTGGATAGACTGGTAGGATCATTAGTTACAATTAGTAAATCAACTGCTTGATCTGTTTATGCATACATTGTGCCTATTGCCTTTGAAATAAAAGACCTTCCTGGGTTTGACAATTTATATTGACCATCCTGTGTGTTAGCTTTAATTAGCTGACATATAGGGTGACCAACATAAGGCATCATAAGAGCCTAATGGTAGTATATTTAAATCTACATATGTGTGGAGTCCATTCAATTCTATGGTGCACTCCACCACTACTTCACTAACTTTTTTCTTGGTCCCTGTGGCTAATTGAATTAACCAAGACTTACTGTGCTTCACTTTTATAAGAGAACAACCTTCAACCACTTTTGGAGAAACATAACTATGAGTAGATTCTAGATCAATCAAAATAGAAATAGATTGCTTAGCAATCTTACCTTCAACTTCCACCACTGACGATTGATGATCTGCCTGATGATTATCCAATGTTGCATAAATTCGAGGCGTTTCCCTTGTCATGTCCTCCATTGTAGATGGTCCCTTTAAGTTGTGCAATCTTCGGGGATTATCCTTCCGATGTGGACAATCCTTTAGCATGTGGTTCTCTCCACATCCCCAACACTAAAGTGGTCTTTTGGATGCTTTGTTTGCTGCTACTGCTGGCTTGAATCCACTCCTTACTTGCTACCCCTGTGGGAAGGTCCTGGGTTGAATCTTGAATGGTGGCTTGAAGCCACTTTTCTTTTGATCAAACCACCCTCTTGGCCTTCCTTCCCATGTTGGGTTAACATCTGATTTTCCTTTATTTTGCTCATAGCAATGCATTGCCATCCTAATGGCTTCATCAAGACTTGGTGGATTAACAACTCAATTTTATCCTTGAAACTTTGAGGTAGACTCCCAAGGAAGCATTGGGTTTTTATCCTATCATCCTTAATATAGTCCACATACCTCAACAATTCCAAAAAATTATGGACATGCTCTTCCATAGATTTTTGTCCCAACCTGAGTTCATTGAACTCTTTTCTCTTACTGTCATAATACCTAGCAAAAATGTATTTTTCCTTGAAGTACTTCTTAAATATTTCCCAACTGATCTTCCTATCACTGATCCCTTTCACTTGCAAGAGATTGTCCCACCAAATTGAAGTTCTTCCATTTAGATTGTAAATGGAAATTTTGGCTTTGTCATTTCCTGAGTAGTCCTGAATTCTGAAATATTTCTCTTCATTCCAAGAAGCCATGCCTCTGCCTCTTGGCCAGTCTTTCCCTCTCCATCGAATGTGGGAGGTCTTTCCTTCTTGAATTCTCCCTGTGGAATTCCTTTGAACTTCTTTCTTCCATCAACTCTCCTGGGCATATGCCTTGGACTTCTTTGAGAACCTAGGGAGTCACACGATTTTCCAGAAGAAGATCTAGAGGAAGGTGTTCTATGTTAGGATATTCCTATACTCCATCCTAGTCCCACCAGTATTTTGATCATTTACATTTTCAGTCATGCATGCACCTTTTAGGGTTTGCATGCATTCTAGGGTTTGCATGCATCCCAGTCATCGGTCCAGCACCTAGCCCTCAGTTAGCCAGCCCCCAGGAGCTTCTCACTATTTAGTTTTAGCCCTCCAGTTGCTTAATGCACCCTTCTTCCTTGATTTTAGGGAGCAACTCGCCCTCCTTCACCTACCAGTCCAGTTGTCACTCAGTTACAATCAGTTACACTCAGTTACATTGAGTTACACTCAGTTACACCTACCAGAGTTAGTTTGACTGATGGTTGACAGTTACTTGAGCATTGATGACTCCACTGATGATGATGAAGACTTCCAGTTGCGCTCCGATGATCATGAGGACACCTAGTTGTGCTCCGATGACACTCCAACAATCCTTTGATCACTCCATGAAGGCTAATTCGAATTGCCACCTTAGGCATTCGAATTCCTCATGCATTGTATTATTTATATGTCCATTTGTGATTAATAATCTAGTATGATCGAAGTATTATTGCTTCTATCTGAGTTCTACTGTACCATATTATTCTGTTGCTCATTATACTGCATGTATCATTCTTCTTCTATTTTCTTGCTTAATCATAATTACTCTTGTGAGGTACACATCATCTCTTAGATCTGCTGTGAGGATTTTCACATTCTATGCTTCTTGCTCACAGAACTCTTCCTTGGGCTTGGAGCCCTCTTCTTTGAACGACCTCTAGAGCGACTCTCTGCATCTCTTCCTTCTTCACCTACATTTCTTGGGTTGGACCCAAAGTTTATCCTCTACTGCATATCAACGAGGCTTTGCAAGATAGTAGCATTGAGTTGGTTTTGTTCTTCCTGAGCCTTCATCAATCTTTCATTGAAGCTCACCATGGTTTCAACCAAATTTTGAGGATTTATTTGCTCCCTTCTCCCATTAGATTCAGTCTCAGCATTCCCTTCTTGCACATTTTATCCTAGCACATCTTTATCATGCTCATAAGGATCTTGAGCATCATTTATGGTCACCATTTTTCCTGTATGTTGCTTCTGCTACAACTATTAAATCTTGTGAGCTGCAAGCACTGTGCATTATGAAAATATTTGTTAGACATCTTAGGAATGCTTATAGAAACATAAACAATCAATATTTTAACATAATTAATTTATCGAATAATTCACATGGCTGTTATGCATTCATTTCTTTTTCCCATTCATGCAATTTTAGAAATTGCCCATATTGTCAACAATTTGACAAAACAATCACTGACACTTTTCTTCTCTAAATATCTATGGGGTATGACAACCTCATTCAAATTCTGGTTATGTGCCCTTATTCCCTACTGGATAAGCTTTCCAATGCCTATTCCCGTGCTCCGTTCCGACATTGGGTGTGGAAATTGCATTACTTAAAAAATGACAACTTTTACAAAAATTTTGCACTTTTAGACAAAGTGGTATTTTGGTCTGGAATGCCAACTTCAAACACCTGCGGAAGAAAATCTATGGAGAATCACGAAAAATTTTCTACGAAGCGAAGTTAGTTCACATAGTAAGGAACACTCAAAAACTCGCGGATCTTTGTCCCGATGCTCCATTCATCTTTTATGAATTTCTGGGTTTGACTACTTTTCCTTTTTAACTCCCTTGGCAACCTGTGCAACTTGTGCACAACCTGTGCGCCACCTGTGCAGCCTGTGCGCAACCTGTGTGCAGCCTGTGCGCCTCCTGCGCAACCTATGCACAACCTGTGCGCAACCTGTGCACCACCTGTGCAACCTGTGCACCACCTGTGCGCCACCTGCGCAACCTATGTGCAACCTGTGCACAACCTGTGCGCCACCTGCGCAACCTGTGCGCCACCTGCGCCACCTGTGCACCACCTGTGCACCACTTGCGCAACCTGTGTGCAACCTGTGCACAACCTATGCACCACCTGCGCAACCTATGCACCACCTGTGCAACCTGTGAGCAACCTATGTGCAACCTGTGCGCAACCTATGCACAACCTGTGCACCACATGTGCAACCTATGCACGACTTGTGCTCAACTTGTGCACCACGTGCGCAACCTGTGCGCCACCTGTGCGCAACTTGCGCACAACCTGTGCGCCACCTGCACAACCTGTGCGCCACCCGCGCAACCTGTGTGCCACCTGTGCAACTGCTGCGCATCTCAGAACTGCGTAATTGGGGAAACACCTCTTCAGCTCCTGCAACCTCGCGGAGCTCATATCTCCCTCGTCCCTTAACAAAATAAGGAAAGTATGGTACCATTGGAAAGCTCTTGGCGAGATCTATGCAATGGTGTGATTCTATGCTGTAGCTGAGAACTCTGATTCTGCCATTTTCCCCAATTAAAATGTCGCCCAAACTTCATCAATACTATGTTAAAAACCTTTTGATATCTGCCTGCAAACTCAGAATTTGGCCCAAGAAGCCCCAATGCTGCAACATGGGATCTGAGACCACTCTGTCATGTCCCCTTCCATCACTCCAAACCATGGAAGGAAACATGATCAATCTTACCGGGTTTATTTGGATATCTCAGCCCATACAATACTAAGAAGTGCTTGAATAAATAAAAACTTCTGTGTGCAAACTCATACTCAATATAAACACAGCGGAATTAAAACACAATTCACACACACAAACAATAATGCATCAACATATCTATCACCAATAGAGGATGATTCAACATTCAGGGATTCAATTCCATTCCAATGCTATGCACAGGCTTCATATCAATTCCATTAACATGAATAATTAACATTCCGAATTAACACATTACAGAACACCAAATGCATATAATTTAAAACACAAAGAACAATTATCTTTGAGATGAAGCTATCCAACAACTGGCTATGTGAGAGCAACATTCCACCCAACCATAGATCTCTGTCTAGTCTGTATTCTTTCAGCTGAGAGATCACTCCCGAGCTAGGTTGTGTATCCACTAAGGAGGAAGTAAACAGGCTCACTCACACCCATGGTTTCACTCAACATCTATGCTAAGCCAACACATAGTTGGGTTTATCAAGCATACAAAAGAAAAGGGAGGGAAATTCCAAGCCAGTGAGCTCAGCCACGGAGCTACAGGCATCTCGAATGAACTCAACAGTATGGCACCCACAATCCCTACCTCACCCAACACAAGGAAGGTTCCCTTCTCTGCTACACAATCCCTCAGGCATCCCTTCCCTCCAGTGCTATTCAGGGTGGGAATAGAAAGGTCCAACTGCTAATTCCTTGAGATTTCATCCTTCACTGGGTTTATCAAGCAAACCCAACCTCTGTTCAGTCATTCACACTTGGATTTCTCAAAAGTTTGTCATCAAAAAACTAAATCCCGTCACTTGATTTCTGGGCTATAAAAACTAGGTTTTTCTATGGATTTTGGGGTATCTAATACTCTCAAATTCGCTCCAAGGTTCATATATATGGATCCCCCATTGGATTTTATTGTCCCATACCAATTCTGGGTGTTTATGGCACTTTAAAATGTGGGTTCTTGCAAAGTTGCGATTTATGGTTTTGCCCACTGCTGGGAATTCGTAATGGATGAAAACTAAAGCTGGGATGTTCAACAATAGAATGGAAATTAGGAACAATCCATTCTCATGAGGTAGAGTGATTTGTGGTACAAGAAAAATAGAGCTCTTACATGCAATACGAATTTCTGGGCTGCCCATGCTCCATTGAAGCCATGGCCTGAATTCTTCAATGACTTCCTTACAACAGAATTAAATGTCAGCAAGAAAAGTCAAATGGGTTCTCACAATGACATTTGGAAGTATATGGTTCATCCCCACAACCCCCTCACCTCTCCCTAGTGGATACACATGGCCCCTTGTCATTCGTTGCTTCCATATCCAGTTTTGGTATTTTATTGCAATATCAAATATTTACATCAATTACAATATTCCATGGCTTAATAGCACATGGGTATCAAAATATCAACTACTTGTCCATTTAAATAAAATCCAAGCATACACTAGTAGGGCCTTGGCCTTGAGCTCCACGCTAGGGAAACATACATCACATGTGTACAATATTTACATTAGAAGCCAATATTTCACAAGGGTCAAAATTGGGGTATTACATTGTCAAACACATCTATCAGTATGAAAATGTCATTGAAGTAGTGTTTGATATCCTTTGGGGTGTGGTTCGGGATAAGGAGGGTCAACTATATGATCTTAGGGGGATCATATATGTGAGGGATTCCAACTTTCCAAAAATCCAAGGTCATGGGAAATTAAAGACCTTGATATAAAGACCTTGATATCAAAGAAAAGAGGTTAGTATTTTTACAAAACAAAGGACAATATTGAGAATCAAGGAAACCTAGAGGACTTGATAAACCAAATGACACTTGAGATCATTTTGATTCCTAGGTTTGATGGGGTCACTGGTCATATTAAACCAAGAGCATGGATATGTAAAGTGTCTTGTTTTATATGGTTGAGTTCCACCGAAGAATACTATAAATTCACGTTTCCACCTTCAATCTTAATGTGTTAGTGTTTGATTGGAGGAAAATTATTGAACAATAGTATGACAAGGATTATTCATCAGAATAACCACTTGGGACCAACTTGTGATCGCATTCTCATAATTCCAAGGATATTCTTAGGAAAATGAAGTATTGGCTATAAACACATTATAGAAACTATATACTTTAACTTATCATTCGCGTAAATTTGACGAGCTAGATTGCTTATATGAAATATGTCTACTCTACACATATTTGCTATGTATATTAATGAATTGAAAGAGTATGAGGAGATATGTCAAGACATTGAAAGACATCACCCTTAAGAATGCTACTCAACTAGACAATTATTATTCAAAGGTTTTTAGGAGTTGCTTTGTGGTAGGATTGTGCTCTAAAACCCCTAAAAAATAGAATACATATGAAAGGTATTGTAAAACCTAATCACCCCTAATCATATTGCAGGGAAATCTAAACATTGAGTGGTATATCATTTTTTCATTTTAAAGAGAAGTGTTATAGAAAACATAAATGTAGTTCCTATGGAAAGGTCCATATGATTGGTTTTTTCAAAGTAATCAACAAGAATTAGTGAAGATATGGAGAAAATATCCAAACATTGAATACAAATAACAATAAGAGAGTATGTTTGTTTCATTTTCCAACATGTTAGGTATCACTATGTGTTAGACTTTCAATGTAAGAAGAAACATAAAGGGAATAATTTGCTGAAATTTCAATTACACAAAGCAATTAATGAAATTCTAAAATTTCACCTTCTCCCAAGAAGGTTCCTCAAATCTTAAGCCTATAATTTTCATCCTTTAGAAATGATGTAAATTAATGTGTAAAACAACAAAACAATTGCAATAATTCACTTGTAGTAGCCTCAAAATTCAAGAAAATTAAGAATATAAGACACCAATCACTCCATTGAGTTTCCATCCCTCTAGGGAAACTTCACATTTGTAAACTAGATCTGAAAACTCTCTTTATATAACAGATATAATTGAAAGCATAATAGAAATATATGGTTTTAATGTTATCTCCAATCTTAGTGTTAAGTTAGGTTTTCTCTTAAGTGTGTCAAATCAACAAGACAATTAAGAGTTGGAAATAACCATCCCATGAAAATAAAATTATGAAATTATGAAATCTACAATATACACAATATGTGGATAGATGGAAATATCATATATATATTCTCAATGAATGAAGCACATACATACCATAGACTCCTCTCAAGGATAGGACAAAATCCAACCACCCAAGATGCCCTAGCTAGGGTTAGTCAACAAACCCTAACTCCTCCAAGTGAAATAATACCTCCAACACTATCTCCAAGTCAATATGTCACCTTCCTCTTGTTCCCCACATAAATCCAAGGGTTTCCAAACCTTATATCTAGCCTCTAAGGGATGAAAACTAAACCCTAGAATCTAAAATTTTCTAGGATACCAAGAAACCCTACTTCCAAAGAGAGAGAGATCAAATGTACAAAGAAGAATATTAAGATATAGAAATTATCCACCTCCTCCTCATATGCTCTACTAGAGTTTCCTCATGAACTCTAGTGCATCATTGAGAGAGCACTCCAAGGAAGATATACAAATTAATGTGTGATGTGTTGTGTTGCGATGTAATGTTTCAAAACACTCCCCCCTTCCTCTCTCTATATGCGAGGTAAGGGAGGCCAAAAATATAACACAATTGGACTAAGCCTTATAAATAAATCCTACTAAACATAAGTAAGCCAAAACTAGTGAATCAATCCACTTCTAGAGTACAAGAGTCAAGCTCCAATTATGGTTTCATGCCCAATAGTGACCCAAGGTTTAAGGTGAGGATTGATGGACTATCCTATGTAAGGAAAGTGCATCAATCCTCCAAAACCAAGTAATCCATTGGAGCAACTACCCCCTCTAATAACATTGTCAAAACCCTATATGTCCCTAATCCATCTCCAATCCTCAAAAAATTAAACCCTTCTACCACATTCCATCTAGGGCTTTTGTCCCTCCTTGAAAATACACAATGCTCCTCATATCTTGTAGGGAATTCTTGCACCAAGTGAATACTCCATATGGCCATCAGGCAAGGTGTTGACCATCCAATAAAGATATGCCCAATGCTCAAGGGAAGAAAACTGAGCCAAATATCTTTTGATATCTGACATCCATTGAGAAAGTTATCACAAGTGTGCATATCAATCACATACCATCTCTTGTGATAAAATCCATCTCTCACCATCTAGGGAACGACCATACACCATGTACCCCAAATCTCATGAAGCACCCCAAACATGGTGTAAACACTTTCTAAGTGATCTGAAAGAATAACACTCCCTATTTATGAAGAAATTGTTTACACCAACACCTAATATATCATTTTTGGGATTATTTGCATAGTGTAAGTCATTAGTTTATGACCCATATCCCATGAGTATAGTTGCAACTGACCAATTTATCATGGTTTTGGATAGTCCACTTAGCATTCATTACATCGGGTGATGCTCAGATGGGTGAAGAAGTAGGATTGGAACTAAAGAAATGACATAGAATCAATCATCACTTCCAAGGCTTGCCAAGACTTCCTGGGAGGTCACCCATCCCAATACTCCTCTAGATCAAGCATGCTTAACTATGGATTTTTCCCCACAATCAAGACCACTTAGCTTGCTACCCCATTTGCAAAACCCTAGCAATTTTTGTGCCTTATGAACTATCCAACACCTATCAACTCTCTCTATAACCACCAAATATACTATCTACAAATCTATCCTAGTTGTGGTCCCATAATCAACCATTGTCATCTATAACAAATTTATCAGCCATGCCATCGCAACATTTCCATCATCTAATTAATAATGACCACTTGTGAATATATAGGAATGTCGCCCTAGAGAAAAAATCAACTTCCATCCTCCATCATCACAAACATCATGGGTCAACATCAATGAGTACCATATCATAAGCTAACCATGACAACTCGCAAATATAATAATGTCTCCATTCAAGGTAAAATCGATCTTGGGATGCAATATTATGGTATAGTCATTGAAGTAAGAAAAATATTATTCTATAGTCATGAGAATCCCTCTCACACACCTCAAATAATCTAGCAAATGAACTATCATAAGCTAGGCCAACTCCCTTATCTTGAGAGAATACTAAAGTAAGAGCGTCATCAAATATAACCCCTATGTCTAAGAGAATCCATAATCCATGGATCTATACTCTGTATTACTCACATTATCTACAACTATGGAATCACTCTCAGCAACAACCTCCATTAAGGCATCACAACTCTCTAATGAATAACTAGAAGGTACATGGATGAAGTCAATATCATCATCACACCTCTCCTCTTCTATACAATGTCCACATTCTCCTTGATCACGAGAGGAGAACCCTACACACTGAAATATCTTCAATTTGGCTTCCTTCTTCTGATGAGCATCCAACTGTGTTGGATGAATAGGTTTTGGAACATTATTTTCAACATGTTCTCAGAGACTAGTATCCTCCATAAGTATATAAATCCCAAGCTTCCATGGAACACAATTTGAAGATCCATCCAACATGTCACGCATCCTAAAAAATCTCAATGTTTTAGGTAATCTTAGGATATTACCCTTAACATTTAAAATGTTAATTTGATGTTAGCATGTTTATTTTTTGTTATTAAATAGTATTAGTAAATGGAGATTTTGTAAATACTTTTAAATTTATGTAAATAAATGCAAGAAGGTATCTAGGGCTAACTAGGAAGGGTCCACAAAGGAGAGACTATCATATCACAAGTGGGAAAGTAAGTTTAGAGAAAAATCACGTTTTTCAAACAATTGTCTTTTTCCTTCATGATTAGAGAAGTGATTGAAACCCCCTTGCTATATTTTAGCCATGATTTCCTAATTTTTGGGAAGTGTTGTCCTCCAAAATCTCTAGAGATGGGAGATTCAAAGAGGACTCTTTCCACTTCCCAAGAAGGAAAAATTAAATAAAAGAGAGGGAGAACAATCTTGAAGTGTGTGTGAGGGAAAAACTTAGTAAAAGAAACCTAAGAACCAAAATAGAAAGGTAGCTACTAGTTCTGCCATAGGTTTAGTTAGACTGTTAAGCTTGATGAACTCTCTATGGTCATACTAAAGAGAACTTGAATGTGTTGTATGAGGTAGGTATTTTGAGTTCCTAGATGAATATACAGTCTTAAGGACTAGTGAAAGATCTTCAAGAGAGGATAGACATAGTTATGTCTCTCTGTGCACACCTTTAAGAGCACATCATTATGTTAGGTGGGATAGGTATTAGGAGGGAAGGTATTAGGAGAGGTTTCTGGTTAAATTAACACTGTAGTTTTCTAAGTGTACATATTAAGAGTATTGTAAGGAACTAGAAAACTTGAGTCTACTTTTCCCTAGTGTATCATGATCTAGATAGGGGTTGGATTCTGAGACAGAAAAACTAATTAGTGTCTACTAAAAGCCTAAGGTTGGGTGGTATGTGGCCCTACCTAGTTTAGTTCCCTAGAGAAATATACAAATATGTTATTTTAACCATGCATAACTTATTTTTATGCTTGAAATATATGGAAAAAATATGGGTATATTTTACTTTGTTTATCGATATTGTTAGAGACTTATTTTTATGCATGAAAATGAAAGGAAAGAGTAGAATAAAAAGAATATAACTATATTTACATTTCAGTAAACAAAGAATATTTTTTAAACATGTAGTGAAAATAGACAGAATAATATCATTTGAAAGATTATGTTCTTTACAAGTATCAAAATATTACTATGCAAAAAGTTTTTTATTTCAAAAAGGAAAATCAACATAGTTTTATTCATTACTTGTAACAAAAAATTAAAATATAGAGGTGAAACAAACCTAATTTTCATATAAATTGTATCTCTATGCTACTCCTATAGAAATAGTATAAATGAGTACTCAATCCATAAGAAGTTTATAATTAGAAAAGAGAGTGATTCTCTATTTGTTTTCATAATAACAAAAAATCTGTTACAAAGGGAAAACATTTTACATGTCCATATTAAGTCTACGGACTTAAAGGAGAGTTCGGAGCTAATGCCGAGAATTGAAATAGAAGTATAAAAGAAACCATGTTGTTGACTTATAGAATCGACCTAGTTTAAGGCTTGGTTGTTGCCAATATCTATTATTGTCCCCTTTTGTAGCCGGAGTTCGTGCACACCTCAAGGTTTTAGAATATGAGTGGTTTATTCCTTGAACCCTTAAACAACCCCAGGTGTGGAAAGAACCTTGCACAAGATAAATTAACAGTCTTTAGATGCAGAGTAACCCTCAAGCTATTTCTCTAAGCTACACCTGAAAAAGATTAATGGGTTTGAACCTTTACCTAGTTATAAGAGGAAGGCCAACCAACTTGCAAACCTCATAATGGGAAGTGTAAACACTTAGTTAGCCCCCTCTTGAAAACATAAGTAAGCTTTTAAAATTTAATAACAATAAACAAAAGTGATAACCATAAGAGTTATTTTCCTTTACAAGTGGTTCGTCATGTTAGCCTCATGGCCCTTCATCAAGCTAAGGTTTCATTTCATGACTTGGTTGTGAAAATAACAAGAGAGCCATGGTAGTAGCGAGGTCTCTACCTATGCTCCTTAAAAATAGATACAATTAAATGAAGTCTGAGAACCTCAAAGGAAAACCCTCCGATATATTGTTTAAACTAAGGACAAGGTAGAACCAAGGTCAAAACCCTTAACCAAAACAAAATTTATAGTCTAACTCTTTGTTATATTTCCTTAAAACTCAAATCAAGGCAGGATTTTTCTTTAAGTGAGCCAAACTTCAATAATGGTCAACCCAAAATATCAACAAAGAAAACACCACCGATTGAAGATAGAAATTTCATATATGGATGACTAAGCAAGTAAACATCAAAGCCAAGACTGCAATTGCAAGTGAATAAGCCCAAAAGAAAACCCTATCATGCCTACTTTTATAACTTAGAAGTTGCCAATATTTGACCTGTAAACCCTCAACAAAGCCCTAAAAGTTCGAGAGGTTGTTTCTCCACCAAACCAAAACAACTTTGCTATGAATGATAATGATATCGATTTGTGGGTTGTACTGCATTACACATGTTGAACCATTGTTAATCCACATTAACATTCACTTTATGTTCCAGAATAATCTATCATGTTTTAAGACCCAATTTAATTCGAATGAATTTGTTATGGTATAATGGATTACAACTATAAGTGGTTGCGATCATACCAAGGGGTTGTTAACCTAATGGTGCATGCCACTCATTTACCTTAATTGCAAGGTTTAGAGAATATATATATATATATATATATGAATCATAACCTTAGTCTATTGCAAATGAAATAGTAATTGAACATTGAATTGGCTTACTACCTATGTATTTGATTGTGGTGTCGAGGAGGCTTTAAGGCCACACCTTGAAATAGCATGGAAAAAGTTATATCTATTAGCATTAAGCTTGGGGATTAACCCTCAAGAGAGCTTGAATGATATATATAAAGCCTCCTTGACACCACAATCAAATACACTATGTGTGTAATCAATAATGTCATTAAATAACTAATTAATTAGAATTAGAAACCATAAACAATATTAATTATGATCATAAGTATGGTATTACAAAGAAACTGGTTAAGTATTTGTTATGGCGAGTAGTTTCTATGCATGCGTAGATATGTGTCAAAAGGAAACAACACAATTAGTGACATAAATTGTTAGCTAATTGCTTGCGGAAATATGATTTGTTTCCTAGTATTAGAAATTAATCATCTACATATTACGACAATTAAACATGTTATACATAACCTTACATGACATTTATATTGTTTTCAAATCTATTTTCTTATATCGCAAGTAATTTTTTTTTTAAATGCAATTTTGCATTTAATAAGCATTTATTGATTGATGTCACAAGTTGGTATCAGAGGATGGTTTTAGCACTAGGAGACCAAATGAGCTCTAAAAAAATGAAAAATATAGCAATATCTTAAGAGTAGATTAGATAACAAGCGATTTGTTTTGTCAAAACATAGAGAAATAAACTTGTAATTTATAATAGTTGTTGAGGGAAAACATTGAAGGATTATAACTGTCACTTTACTTATAATATTTGTTGAGGGAAAACCTTGAAGGATTATAACTATCACTTTACTTTCAATATGGGGGATATACCTATCCCTCAAATAGTTATGAATCAACTAGATATTGGTGTGGAAATGGGATCCAGAGAGAGAGAGAGAGTCTAGAATTTCCTTTTAATGTGATTGAGATGATGAGAAGCATGTAGATATAACTTCAGATATTTAAATATCACAACAAAAAAATATTTATAGTTGAAGAAGTGCAACAAGAGGAGAGAGAGAGAGAGAGAGAGAGAGAGAGAGAGAGAGAGAGAGCGATTTTCCTTTTAATGTGATTGAAATGATGAGAAGCATGTAGACATAACTTCAGATATTTAAATATCACAACAACAAAAATATTTATAGCTGAAGAAGTGCAACAAGAAAAAGAAATTAAAACTATTATTTTGCAAAATTTAACAAAGATGAAAAAATAGAAACAAGAAGGAAAAACCTCAAGCAATGCTGGTAAATGTCCTTTGTAGAAAAATTCTCAAGAAGATAAAATCTTAAGTCCTAATTGATGAAACATATAGCTCCACTTAACTTTCAAGTGATAGTGTGTATATTCTACAAAATTTAGGATTAATAATTATAGGACTTCATCTCATAAGAAGAGGAAGAAGAGATATTCTAGGGATGAGTTAAAATGGGAATTTAAGAATATTAGATTGCCTACCTTTGATGGTGAGGTTAAAACAAGAGAAGAGGCCGAAGCTTGGTTGTTGAGTAATTACTTTCAAGTCTATGATTATTCTAGTAATATGAAGGCTACAGTATCCATCTATATTATGAATGGGAAAGTTTCAATATGGTGGAAAGCTATTAAATTAGTGAAACATATTTGTGAAAAGAGAGCTAGTTGGAAACATTTTAATAATTTCTTTAAACATAAGTATCTTAAAAATAGGTATTATGATGCAAAAATTAAGGAATTCAATGAACTTAAGCTAGGACAGATGACCATGGATGATTTAGATAATAAGTTTTTGAAACTTTTTAGGTATGTTCCATACATTAGAGATGAGAAAGTGAAGATACAACATTCCTTGCGTAGTTTTCCATAGTATTATAGAGATACGATTGAGTTTGATGAGCCAAATACCTTAGATGAAACAAACAGAAAATTTAACTATTGTTATGGAAAACATGAGCACATAAAAGGGACTCCAATAGGTTGGAGAGAAAAGAAGGAGAAAAAATATGAGCATATAAAGAAGGGGTTTAAACCTACACAATACATAAATCAAAGAAGAAATTTCAAAAAAAATAGTTTTTAGCATAATCATCTGACTCAATGTGGGAATAAATCTACTGGATTTGCAAGAAATAAACCAAATGATTCATTTCAAGGTCCTTTGAAGTGTTAGGGTTATGAGGAAGAAAATATATTGACAAATTGTCTTCATAGAAGTGAGAATGCATAACATACAAAAATCCACAAGAGTTAATGATGTAGAAATAAGTACACCTAGTATTTATTGTACTTTAGAAGATCAACAAGTATACCACTAGTCATCTACGGTGAAAGCTGAAGGTAAAATTGCTATGCAAAGTGTATATCTCAATTGATTAATGTTCTAGCCAAAATTATATTTCTCCCATTGTTGTTGAAACATGTATGCTTCCAAGGAATAAACATAAGAAATCCTGGGTACTTCAATTAACTACAGGAACTAAAAGGAGGATAATTGAACTAATAGAAAAATGTCAATTAGAAATGAATGTTGATGTATATGTAACTTCGGAATGTATTTCATCTGTATATTTTATATATATTTATTGTACCCTTATAAGAGATGTGTTATTCCTCTATAAGGAAGTGTCGTCATGTGGATTGACAAGTGTCGCAAGTGTGTGTACTTGCCAATGGGTTATTAGACCACCATTTGGGGTCGGCCCGGAATTATATATAATATAATGTGGATGTATCTAAGTAGACAAGTCGGCCCCATTGGGTCACTGGGAAAAAAGGTGAGTATAAATAGAGATAGGAGATCTCTATTTTACTCACTCGGAAAAAGTAACTCACTCTCTCTCTGGAAAGTGGCGCACTTGTGAGGAGGAGGAGGATCATCTGCTAGGAGACTATCTCTGTGTTATTTGGTTGTATTTTGGTTGAGCCATTGCTCTCTCTATCTCTGAGGAAGTTGTGGGGTTTTTCACCTTAGGGTTTTCCCCACGGAAACTCTGTGTCTCTTGTCTCTATGCTTTTGATTCTTGATTCAGATTGGGCTGGCAGTGCTGCAGATAGGAAGAGCACATCTGGGTGTTGCTTCAATATGGGATCAGGTGTGATCTCTTGGTTTAGCAGGAAGCAGTCCTGTGTAGCACTAAGTACAGCAGAGGCTGAGTATGTTGCAGCCTGTTCAGCTAGTTGTGAGGCAGTATGGCTACGGAAGCTACTATCTGAGTTATTTGATCTCTCGTTGGATGCTACTGGTATCTTCTGTGATAACCAGAGTTGTGTGAAGCTATCCGAGAACCCAGTGTTTCATGACAGTTCGAAACACATAGAGATCAAATATCACTATATCAGGGATATGGTGCAGAGAGGAGCTGTGAAGCTTCTGTATGTTGCGACGGACGAGCAGATTGCATATGTGCTGACGAAGCCACTAGCCAGGGTGAAGTTCGAGTACTTCAGAGAGAGGCTTGGCGTGCTTCAGATCAAGGACACTTCGAGGAAGAAATGATGAACACATTTGCTGAAGCCATTCCAAGCATGTTGGAAGGGGGATCCTTCACATGGCTGCGGATGTAAGCGCTGAATGATGAACATCAGGAGGATGTTCTGGTTTCTGCTTGGATATGATCAGTTGGATCATTATATGTATGTATTTTGTATATGCGTCATGTTGGATGCTGGATATGATCGGATGGATCATGTGTATGTATTTTGTATATGCATCATGTTGGATGCTGGATATGATCGGTTGGATCATGTGTATGTATTTTGTATATGCATCATGTTGGATGCTGGATATGATCGGATGGATCATGTGTATGTATTTTGTATATGCATCATGTTGGATGCTGGATATGATCGGATGGATCATGTGTATGTATTTTGTATGAACGCATCATGTTGGATGCTGATGGATACATTGTGTGGATCATGTATCTTTGTATGATCAGGTAGATCATGTATGCTGATGAATACATTGTGTGGATCATGTATCTTTGTATGATCAGGTAGATCATGTATGCTGATGGATACATTGTGTGGATCATGTATCTTTGTATGATCAGGTGGATCATGTATGTTGATGGATACATTGTGTGGATCATGTATCTATGTATGTATCAGGTGGATACTTGGATGATCGTGGATGACGAGCTTCTCCAGATGACATGCAGCAGGATGTTGCAGTGATGATGATCAGGATGATCATGTGTACATCAGGATGATGTTTGATGAGTATCAGATGATACTTTGTGGCCGTGGATCAGGTTGTGCAGGAAAGCATGTAATTTGTGCCCTGGGAGATTTGCAGATGGTCTTTCAAGGTTTTGCCTATGGCATGTAATTCGGTGCCCTGGGACATCTGGCAAATGCTCTTGCGAGGTTTTGCTTGGGAGGACATGTAATTTGTGCCCTAGGAGATTTCAGGTCGGAGTTATGTACCCGTAACATCTTGAGATGCTCTTGCGAGGTTTTGTCCTATGGCATGTAATTTGCTCCTGGGAGATCTAGACAGGATGAAAAAGGCCTCAGATGCTTCAGCCAGGTTTTGCCACGACCACATATAATTTGCTCCTGGGAGATCTGGACAGGATGAAAAAGGCCTCAGATGCTTCAGCCAGGTTTTGTGGTGAGATCACATATAATGTGCTCCTGGGAGATCCGACAGGTAGAGCCACGTGCTCGTAACAGCCTGGGATGCTTCAGCCAGGTTTTGTGATGGGTCACATGTAATGTGCTCCTGGGAGATCCTACAGGTAGAGCTGTGTGCTCATAATAGTCTGGGATGCTGCAGCCAGGTTTTGTGACGCACGTAATGAGTCCTGAGGATTCCACAGTATGGCCAGTGATGATGAAGACCTGCAGATGGCGGGCCTACATCCAGTATGAAAAAGAACTGGCTCTGTAGAACTTCCTATGACGAGTAGAGTCAGAGATTGGTTGAGATAGCAGCAGCAGTGACGATGATGATGATGATGCATCAATGACGATGATCCAGAGAAGAAGACTTGTCTAGCAGATCTGTGTCGAGAAATACCTTCCTAGTTAAGAGGGAGTGTTGATGTATATGTAACTTCGGAATGTATTTCATCTGTATATTTTATATATATTTATTGTACCCTTATAAGAGATGTGTTATTCCTCTATAAGGAAGTGTCGTCACGTGGATTGACAAGTGTCGCAAGTGTGTGTACTTGCCGATGGGTTATTAGACCACCATTTGGGGTCGGCCCGGAATTATATATAATATAATGTGGATGTATCTAAGTAGACAAGTCGGCCCCATTGGGTCACTGGGAAAAAGGGTGAGTATAAATAGAGATAGGAGATCTCTATTTTACTCACTCGGAAAAAGTAACTCACTCTCTCTCTGGAAAGTGGCGCACTTGTGAGGAGGAGGAGGATCATCTGCTAGGAGACTATCTCTGTGTTATTTGGTTGTATTTTGGTTGAGCCATTGCTCTCTCTATCTCTGAGGAAGTTGTGGGGTTTTTCACCTTAGGGTTTTCCCCACGGAAACTCTGTGTCTCTTGTCTCTATGCTTTTGATTCTTGTGATGCTTGTGATGCTTGTCGTATTATGATTGTCATGCATTGATATACTGTAGATGTTATTCTCTCAGCAAAGATCCTAGAGTATAATGAATTAATGCTCAAAATTTAACAATGAATGGGATGTGTACTATAGAAAAACTTAAAATATTTTACCATTAGGACCCTATGATGTGTTAATAGGAATGTACTGATTGCAAAAACACAAAGTAATATTGGACTATTACAATAAGAATTTAGTCTTTATAGATGAAGATGGGAACCTTATAACTATAGTAGGTATTCCTAAGGCAATATCCATAAGACAAATTTTAGCTATGCAATTGAAGAAATGTGCTAGAAAAGGGTCCAAATTGTATGCAGTTCACATATTAGACCTAGTAGAAGATAGTAAACACAAGTTTGAAGACTTTGTAGTACTTCAAGATTTTAATGATATATTTCTAGATGAAATACCAGGTTTACCTCTTAAGAGAAACATTGACTTTACGATATTTCTTGTACTTAGAGAAACACCTGCCTTAAAAGCACCATATAGGATGAGTATTATAGAATTGATGGAGTTAAAAATGAAACTACAAGATCTATTGGAAAAGAAATACATTAGACTCCCAATGTTTCCATTTGGGGAGTGGTAGTTCTCTTTATGAAAAATACAGATGGAACCTTAACGTTGTGTATAGAATATAGAGAGTTGAACAAGGTGACCATAAAGAACAAAAATACTTTTCCTAGAATAGGTGATTTGTTTGACCAAGTAAGAAAAAGTGTTTTCTAATATTTATTTAAGATCAGGATATCATAAAGTAAGGATTAAGGATGAAGACATACTTAAGACAAGTTTTAGGACAAGATATGATTGTTACGAATTTGTGTTCATACCTTTTGATATTAATAATGCACCAACTACTTTTATGTATCTTACACATAATATATTTGGATATTATTGGGATAAATTTGTACTTGTCCTTATTGATGATATACTTATCTATTCCAAAACGAGACAAGACTATGTAGAAGATTTTTGAATAGTATTATAGGTATTAACAGAACATCAACTATAAGACATGTTAAGTAAATGTGATTTTTATCATAAATTGTTGGAGTGAGATCAAGAAGGGACTAGTTTTTGGAAGCACATGCAAAGATATGGACTGCGCACATGTAGTGCAAATGGGTGGAAGAGCGCAAAAGATGGAAAGTAGTTAACGTTTTGCATATTTTTGGTCTGTTTGTAGGATTTGGTCCCCCACTTAAAAAAAACTATAAATAGGTAGTAGATAGATAGATAGAGATATAGGTGGAAAGAGAACATAAGAGAAAGGAAGGAGAGATAATGATGGATGTGATATTATTTTGTCTGGGTTTTCTGTCACTCAGTGCGCAATATATGTATGGCTATGGATGATTATTAATATAATGAAGATGTTTTGGAGACCTTCTTTGTGTACTATTGAATGATTCTGAATGTGATGTTATGAATGTTGTTTCTGAATGATAGATGTGCAATATATGTATAAGAAATATGCACTTACTTCCCTAGAGAATAGGTGAGAGCTTTGCAAAAATTGATCCATTTAGGATGTTATTTCTCAGAGAATTAATTGTTATAGTAATAAAAACACATATTTCTATGCAGATATCGGAACAAAATATCATTAATTTTAGTTAGGAAAAAATAATTCGCCATTCATTAATGTATCAACCTTAACAAATGAGCTCGCCCACTAGCTTTTACAAATATTTTTAGGTTATGTTTACTATTTTGTTAGAGATCCGATGTTTGTGTGCATAAGTGATAGAATTGACTCCTGAATCTTCATGTATGTAGAAACATGGTTCCTACAACCCCCCCCATCAGATTCCTCAGGTGAGAATTCATATGTTTAACAGGTAATTCCATAAGGGCCAATATATAGGGGTTTTGTCGGTATTTTCATGCTAGAACTCGGGTCTACCCTTTGCACACCATCAAATGGTTCCATTGTTGGGACCCAGATCAGATATTGAAGGGGATGTGGAAGCCAACTAGAGAAGAGATAAATCAATTGCTAGATGAGAAACAACATGAGTTTTCACAAGAATATAACCCTAATCTAGGAATAAGTGAAGAGGACAGGTTGGTAAGGTATGTATTTTCAGAGTTCCATGAAATATTTTTCTGTGAGTTCCCTACAATACTAGTAGATTGGTTGGTACAAATCCAATATATAATCCTACAATTCCAAGAAGCTAGGCCCCTGAAGGGATCCAGTGATTGAAAACTATGAGTAACCCTATCTTGCGCGCAGTTGATTTCTGGATATATAGTGTATTGGAAGGGTAGATTGTTGAGTTTTCCATAAGTGGAACAAGATCCTATTGTGACGCAGAGAGAATGTTCTTAAAGGGACTGCATGGACGATATATTGGTCGAATAGCTATGTGGATTAATATGTTATTGTGTGACAAGGGTTATATGATGATGGAATCTTAGCACTAATTTTTTTGCGCACACTGGGGAACTAGGGGATGACCAAAGAAGGGTGTGAGATAATGGAAGGAAATATGATGGTAGAATGAATGAGCTAAGGATTCTGAAAGGGGAAAGTATGATAGACATAGAAGTAGGATTTCTACGCAGTGGAAAAATATTTAGGAGATATAGGAAGAGGATTGTGACTAAGAGAGAGGAGAAGTATAGTGAGTTCAAATAAAGTGATTACTGCGGAGAATACTATACTGAAGGTAAATCGTACATGGAGGGAAGGGATTATCAACTTAATAATAAGGAGGAAGGGATCCATACTTAGAGTTGGATCTGTGTGGAACCTATGACCCCGAGTGCATCTCCATCATCAGATATAAGACCTAGTTCAATAGCTAAAGTAGTGATAGTTAGTGCAAACAACAGTGGTAGTAGTAGTCAAAGGGACAAGGTAGTGGAAGTAGTCATACAAATCCTACGCATCCAAACACAACATCAAGAAATATGGAAGATTCAACACTTAGGATTCCTATATTTTATGGGAATCGAAATGAAGATCCATAATAACATTTTTTATGTGTAATGATATCTAGGAAGTAAAACCGGTACAAGATGAAGTTGAAAATATAGCGCAGTTGGGTACTACCTTATGAGAGAAAGCATTACATTGGTATATGAAGTATTGAATTCTATACTGCAGGGAAGGTTGGAACCATTGTACAGATATGTGGTGCATCCAAAACAAAGTTTCGAAATCCTATGTACGAGTGTAATGTATTATAGAACTTAAGGAAATTAAACAAATGTCAAATCAAACCATGTGGAGCTTTGATAAAAGATTCAAGAGGTTGTTGGATCTGATGCCTTTTGAAGTACATCCAAAGAAATATAAATAATGGTTTATTGCCGCATTGTTACCACACATTTGTCAACCATTGGCTCAACAGGAACTCACGACACAAAGGGATGCACTAGATCTAGCAATGAAATTGGAAGCTTCTCCTACAATAGACACTAGTTCAGGTATGGCACAAGTTCAATCACAAGTACAAGAATTGACATTGAAAATATAGGAAATTACGAAAGGGAAAGAGAAGTGTGAAGGAGTATGGTGTACTATTTGTCATACAAAAGGTCATCATAGAGGAGAATTCCCCATGGTCGCAGACTATTTGGTAGCAAGACACCTGAATCCATTGGTTCTAGGACCACGAGGAGGACCCTGGTGTGATATAGGTAAGGTTCGGGGCCATCCAATAAATAATTTTCCAAAGATGCATATGTATCATACTACACCTCAAAATTTATTCTACAACTTTTGTAAATCGGTAGGGCACAATGAAAAAGATTGTTACTCTCTAGATATGATGAGGAAATGAAATTTAGACGTACATAGAGTTCAAGCAGATCGTGGAACATCAGAAGGAGCAATGCAGTATAATGCACCAGTTGGAAGAGGACGGTATATTTCGGGTGGAAAAGGAGGGTTTTGAGGACATGGAAGAGGATTATTTGGGGGATATGGTCGAGGAAGGGGCCATGTGATATGATACAATTGTGTCCGGGAATGTCATTATGTGCAGGAGTGTATGAACCCATGTTCTACATGTTCATATTGTCGTGCACTAGATCATGTGATAAAGTATTTTCCACAATTGATAGCTAGGTGGTAGGAGAGGAGGAACCATAATCAAAATTAGAATCATAATCCGAATCCAAATCAGAAATAGAATATGAATCAGAACCAACACCAAAATGTACATATGATAACTATAGAACCTCAGGAGAAGAAAAAGAAGATCGCGATAGTTATGCATGGAGGATTCAAAACAGGAGTGGATGTGACAAATGGAGAGAATTGAAAAATATCTCTAGTTAGAAAGGCAGTAGCATCTCGACCAAAATTTGATCCCAGGAAGGAAAACAAACTTATGTTTATGCTCGAGATGAATTGCGACAATTGGAGCAGGGTGATTCCTCTATGCCATATATTCAAGATGGTTGTCTGGTGTATGATATGCCTCATATATACAATTATACCATCTTAGGAGAGTCAAGGAAAAATGTAAGTACTGTAGAAATTTTCTTGAATATTTTTTTGGACTTAGTTAAAGATGGATCAACTATGAACACTATATGCAATATAATAGATCGATGTGCAAAAGGAAGGGAAGGGTATAAAGCAGTAAATAATATTCAGCATAGACGAAGGACTAGTAAGGAGTTCATATTAAGTGCACAAATAGGAGTGTATGGCATGGATTATGTTGTCTTAGACTTGGGATCAGATGTGAATGTATTTCCAAAACAAACCTTTGAAACTATGGGTAAACCTTAAATGGTTTGGTCTCCAATGTAGTTACAACTGGCCAATCAACTTAAAATATATCATATTGGGAGGATGGAAAGAATAATAGTTGATATCGATGGTGAGTGTGTTATAGAAGACTTTGAGATTATTGAAATAGAAGATAATAGAAGACCATATCCAACATTACTAGGGTTGGATTGGTATTTCTATAACCAATAAATTATCAATTTGAAAAGAATACTGACTGTGTTTAAATCCGGGAATCTGAGACTAAATTTCCCCATTGGACCCAAATGAATCTAGATGTTACGTGGATCCTATCACTAGTAGTCTCGAGGCTGGAGAACATGATAAACTATACAACATGACTGCGTGGATGGATGGTTATGTGGATCTCACAATCGATGGTGTAATAAGTTGGTGCAGTATCGCGTCCTATGAATCTGATTTAGAGGAAGCTTTAGAATATTGGCAACAAAGGATAAATGAGGTATATACTCAAAGATGCACTGGCCCGACATGATCACTATTCTAGATCGGTACTGAGGTATGCCAACCACCTAGTTTGGATGGATTAATGAGGGTAAGTTATTTTATAGTGATATTTGAATCACAGATCCTAGAAGAACAAAGAATACTAGCACTAGATGTTTCACTTAGGGAAACCCCTGCCAGATGGTGGAGCACACACAAAAGTAAAATTGAAGACTAGAAACACTATTAAATATTGATGCAGGACATATTTGACTCTGAGGTATATTCGACTATACAAAAGTATAAATCTTTGAGTAATCCTAAATACCACATCACCAGTTTTTTGAAGGAATGGAGGGTTGTACATCGGTAGAAATGGGTACACAGGTTTATTCACACATTGGATACTGTCCCTAAGAATTGGTACATAGAAATGGAAGTGTGCAGAGGCACAATAGATTGGGAAGAGTTGTTGCAGAAATTTGTGGTCACATTCATATTTGAATATGACAATCCAAATGTTGATGCAACTTTACAGGTAATTAAGCATAATATTTTCCCAACAAATGAGCCAAAAAAATATTGGAAGATGCAGCCTGTAGTTACGGCTGCACCATAATTGTTAGTATGTTATAACATTGCCAAAGAAACTCAGGATGATGAAGATCCAAGAAATATATTGATACTAGAAACAAAGGTAGAATTTGTAGTGGAAGGTCCAGCATTAGAATTCATTGATTATGCCCATCCCTTGAAGACATGCAAGGTCAACATTGGGATAGAAGAAAAACCCAAATATGCAAGTATAGGAGATTATTGGAATGAAGAAATAGTCCAGAAAATCATGGATCTTTTATTGGAGTATCAAGATAGGTTTCCCAACATGTTTCCCAATATGAAGGGAATTGTTGGGGAATTAGGAGAAATGAATATTCCATTGAAACTAGATGCAAAGTCAATCAAGCAAAGACCTTATAGATTGAATCCAAAATAAAAAGAAAAGGTAAAAGTAGAACTTGATCGAATGTTGGAAGTTGGAATTACATAACTTGTAAGAGAATCCGAATGGATCAGCCATATGGTTGTACAAGATAATAAAACTGAAGGAATAATGATTTGTGTTGATCTGCACAAACTAACTGATGCTTGTATGCATGATCCTTTTCCGACCCCCTTTACAGATGAAGTACTAGAGAATGAGGGAGGAAAAGAAGCATATCCATTCACAGACGGATTTTCTATGTATCACCAGATTAATATAGCCAAAGAAGATAGACACAAGACTACCTTTACGGCAGAATGGGGTTGGTTTCAATACATTATTATGCCATTTGGACTAAAGAATATGTCGACCATCTTTTTAATAATTGTTTTTGCTGCTTTCAAGGAATTTATACATAATTTTTTAGAGTTGTACTTGGATGATTAGATAGTCTTTACATTGTTGAAGGATCACATTGAACTTCTGCGCTTGATGTTAGATAAATGTTGGAAGTATCATATTTCTCTAAATTTGAAGAAGTGTGTTTTTTTGTGCCATTTGGAATTTTACTGGGACATCTGGTATGTAAGTAAGGACTATTGGTAGACCCTGCAAAGATAGATATAATAGTGAATTTTCCACCACCTACATCTGTGCGACAATTAAGAGAAACATTGGGACACACTGGATATTATAGAAAATTCATCAAGGTGATCATTGCACCTATGGAAAATTATTAAATAAATAAGTCAAGTTCAATTGGAATAAATAATGCTAGCAAACCTGGGATATCTTGAAACAGAAGTTAGTAAGTGCACCAATATTAGTTTTTCCATATTGGAATAAGGAATTTCATATGCATGTACATGCATTATCTATTTCTTTAGGCGTGGTATTAGCACAACCAAGTGAAGGAGATTTAGACCATCCAATTACATTTTCCAATAGGAAGATGTCAAATGCATAGAAGAATTACACTTCTATAGAGCGCAAAGGGTTGGCTAGACATTATCTATTGGGATCACATTTTAGGATGTATATATACCATTTTTCACTTAAATAGTTAGTAAATAAACTAGTGTTGGGGGGGGGGAATATGTAGATGGTTTCTATTGTTCCAGGATTATGACTTTGAATTAATCGTGAAACCAAGAAAGATGAATGATGGTCCAGACCATTTGTCGTAGTTAACCTCGGGAGAATATATTGGGAATTTGGATGACAAACTAAATGATGCACACCTATTTGTAGTACACATGGTAGATGAATATTTCATAGAAATTGCACAGATTTTGAGCACTAGGACAACTCCATCAAAATATACGGTTGCACATAAGAAACAACTAGTAGTAAAAGCAACTAATTATCAACTGATTGCAGGAAACTTGTATAAGTTGGGCACAGATGGGATCTTAAGAAGATGTGTGTTAAACATGAAATATCTATGATACTGGCAGAAGATCATGGAGTTGTAGGAGGCCACTATGTAGGAAAATAAATAACACAAAATATATTTCATACACGACTTTGGTGGCCCACAATACATAGGGATGGAAAGGAATATTGTCAAGCCTGTGATGTTTATCAAAGAGTTGGAAAACCATCAAGAAGAGATGAGATTCCATTGGTCCCACATATTACTTTACAACCTATTGAGAAATGGGAAGTATACTTTATTGGACCTATTAATCCCCCAACAAAAATATTAGGAACAAGATACATCATTACCATGATAGATTATTTGACTAGATGGGATGAAGCGGAACCAATGAGTGGCTAGAGGAATCACTTTTTAAATAAGGCAAATGATGCACTAGCCAAATAATTTAAGATATACCATCATAAGGGTACACCATATCATCCTCAAGAAAATGGGACAGTAGAAGCATTCAATAAAATACTAGAGATTGCGCTGACAAATACTTGAAATATTAATAGAGATGATTGGGATATTAGGATTCCAACACTATTATTGGCTTACAGAACTACAAGTAAGAAGTTGACAGGGAAGACACCCTTCAGATTAGTATATGGACAAGAGACAATCATTTTTATGGAGTTCATTGTACCTATTTGCGCATTTCTTCAATGATAGGACTGATGCATAGAAATGAAATATAAAAAAGACTAGAAGACCTGATGCAACTAGAAGAAGACCATTTTGTCACATGATATCATCAACAAGTGCAGAAAGCATGCGAGAAAGAAATTCATGACTGCCACATTAAACAGAAGCAATTTTAGAGGGGAGATTTAGTGTTATTGTATGACAGCAAGTACCACAAATACCCAGGTAAGCTCATAATCCATTAGCTAGGACCCTATGTCATGAATTTTCTCATAGAGAGATGATTTGTTCAATTGCAGAATTTGGATGCAAAAATTAAAGAAGGAATTTTCAATGGAATCCGGTTGAAATTGTGTAGGTATAACCATCCTTCAACACATTAAAACTTGGAAAAAAAGAGAAAAGGAGAAAAAGAGAAAAAAGAAAAGAAAGAAAAAGAAAGAAAATAAAAAGAAAGGATAGATGGAAGAAGAAAAGGAAAATAAGTAGGAAGAAGAAGTTGTAAGATAGCTAGACCTATCACAGAAAGAGTTGCATGTAGAAAAGGGATCACGACAGACTGAAGGAAAGTACACAAGAAGCATTAAAGACTAAAAAATAGTGAAAAGACTGATACGTTGTAGCATTAATGAGGAAATCAATGACGACAGAGTGACAGCTGGATGGGTTTGGACTAAATCAAAGCAAATCTAAGGTGAATCTAGGGAAATCAAGGGATAATGATGGAAAATATAAGGCAGTCAAAATAGTAAGTGGCATCTAACCCTTCATGCAAGCCAGTGGAAAATTATAAATGTGACTAGGAGAAAGTGCATAAGTCATAAGTCACTGGAAGTGCAATAGAGAGTGATATTTAGAGAACAAGAATGGTTAGAAGTGGAAGTTTGCACCTAGAGAAACCATGGCACCAAAAATATAGAGCAGAACGAAGAACCTGGAAATAGGAATGCATACAGGTACGACAGAGAAACCAATAATGTTAGCATTGAAGGCTGTGAAGTTCCCCCACAACTAGATTCCACTAAGGAAGCTCACTGTGAAGTTGATCACCCTACCAAACATAGAGGTGTTGGAATCTATTTAATACTGAGAGGGGGATGAATCGGTATTAGCGTAGTTATGAGCAGTTTTTACCTTCTTTAACATATTAGTCTTAACTTAATCTTGATATTCTATTATGCATTCAACATAAATAAAACATTCATCCACATATGCACCAAGAAAAAGAACAAAGAACACACTGAATTTTGACATGGAAACCCAAATGGGAGAAAACCACAGAATTCTCTTTTGTAATGAAAATATTACATTCAAGGAATCATCGACTTCCTGTGTTTACCAGCACCAACTGGAAGGAGGCACGAAACCCCTAGTTTTACAGGATTTGACCTAAAGGAAGCACCAACTCCCTGTGTTCTCCAGCACCATTTGGAAGGAGGCTATGACCTTCTTCTCCTTGCCCCTCCCTTCCACCTAGATATGCAAAATAATATGTTGCATTTCTGAACTTCCAACATGCGCACACTTCTGATCTTCTGATGTTCGTTCTATTGTGCACACCTTCAGTATGCAGTCCTATTGCTGTCGCTTCCCTGCATACATCACTTGAATTCTCATTCCACTTAAATATTCACTTCTACTGATTACTGACTTCATGTACTATGTGCTACCTCAACCTATCCTACAGTCTGCACCAAAGTTCATTATTTCATTCTTCTACGGCGCAACTGCACTTCACCAACTAATACTGTGCTTCAATTGATAGCTTGTTGTTCTAAGATTGCACACTGGTATCCAATGGAATTGTGCACTTACATAGATGTGTCTATTCGGTTTAAGTGCCACAGTCTTTCAAAAAATATGTGACATGATGTGCATCATATGATTCGTCCTTTCGATTTAATGCACTTTACTCAGATCAACCTCATGATGATGCACATACTCGATTATGATGTTGTTCTATTGTCGTGAATTAGATGGACTTCTCTACTTCACACATTTCACTTCAACCTTTGTGCATTAGCTAAAATTCTACGCATCTTCTGATATACTTCAGTTTTGTATCTGCGCTTCTTTCTTAAAACATTTGTGATTGTCTGTGTTGTCTGCAATATGGTCATTCAGTCCTCACGCACTTGCGCATCCTCTACATTCTGCCTTTTTGTCTTTGCATAATTGTCACAGATCTACAACATCATTATGCGCACCATCAGCTACATCATTCCTATGCTTGTGCACACTTGGCTCCTCATTAGATCATAGTGTTATGTATCTCGAGCCCTTGATGCCCCAAATATAAATATGTATCTTCCACTTAGAATCTGTTCGATTTCTCCATCAATCTTACTTCAAATATCCAACTTGCTTCCCTATTTATACATGTCCTTCACGGATTGTATGTCCACAAGTTGGCTGTGGCATTCCTTCTTCCTTGCTTCACAGATTGTGGTTCTGCCACATGTCATGTTATGTGCCACTGATGTGTCCTTTCTTTGTGGGTTCTATGCATACATGGTCCTTGAATCGGTGGGATTGTCACCCTTTCTGTACCATCACTTATGGGTCTTACTCACTTGATGTGTCAATGCTTTGTGGAGCTTTCCCATACATATATTCTACATTTTTGGGACTTTGAATCTTGCAGTACCATCACTTGTGGGTCTTGTGCACTTGCTGTGTCATCGGCTATGGAATTTACACATATGCTAACTTCAACCACTACACCCTCCTTAGAACTCGTGTGCACTTCAACAACTAAAATATTATTATGATTGGTAAGACTTCTGTGCTTTCAGGATTTGCATAACTGTTCAACCATCTCTTGTTCCATACTGCTTGTGCACTCCCACTTGACTTGCTCATGCACAATACCCTTTGATCATGTAGTCTTTGTCTTTCTTGCGCACTCTTCAAATTTATGTCCAACCAACCCTTTAGCTTGTACCTTGAAGGACTATGACTGGATTGACTTGTGACCTGCTGGATATGCATGATATACCCTTGGACGCACTTCTTCAGAATGGATGCAACTTCTATATATACTTCTTCAGACTTTCATTCATATGCTTCACCATATTTCTTGCACATATACTTCTTCAATGTGGCTTTTCTATACTTCTTCAAGCGGACATGTGAATATTGAATCCATTTCAATTCAATAAATCCTTTTTGACATTATTTTACATCAATGAAAACCAAAGTTCAAAAAGAGGTGACAAATATACCAGTGTTATAAATGCTAGAGGGATTGCTCATCAAAGAGAAACTGTTAGGAATTCTACACAAGTTTAAGTTTGTGGATCATGATATTACCAATGAAGAGAAGTTTCTGAAACTAGTGGACAACAATTACATGAACAAAAAGATCGGCTTAGACCCAAACATTCCATTTGAATTGGAAATTCAAATATGGGAAGTCAAATTGCAGAAGTTGGGCATCTTGAATTTGCTAGACATTCCTTATTTCGGGAGGACTCCACAGGTGAAGCTTTGCACGAATTTGTTTCTATCATTCATGCATGGTGGGTTCTTGTGGTTGGAATGACCTATGTCCATTGATGCTAAGTTGATAAAGCATATCATCAGATTACCAACTAGGGGATAATATGTGAGTGCCCTTCTAGATAAGAAGCACTAGAAACCCCTCACGAAGAAAATGGCAGAAATATGTGGTACCCAAAGAGTCGACATAGGATTGTCAGTTGAACATATCAACGAAAAATCAATAAGGTTTGCATCTTTATATATTATCATGTATGATATTTCAGAAGATTTGCAAAGACCAAGTATCGGCAACAATAGCTGTGTCCACAGCCCAATATGTTGATGGAGTACAAATGAGCTGGTCAACGTTCCTTCTGAATGAGTTTTTGACAGAGTGCTAGGATGTGCAAGAGAAATGTACACCTTTTCAGTACACTTGGCTACTAATATGCATTGTTCTAGTAGGATGGAAGGAACCAATGGATATCCAATTCTTTGACATGAACACGAATCCCTTTCTAATAGAAATATATGCAAATTTATGGTATATGAAGGACAAGCATAGACACATAGATAACAACATAGAGATCTTCCTGTATAACAACTTAATTGTGGATGTCATCGGGATGATTCCACGCATGTGTTGGAATCTTATTAATACTGAGAGGGGGTAGTGAATCAGTATTAGAGCAGTTATGAACAATTTTTACTTATTATCAAAATAAAATTGGAAATTAAATTATGCATTCACCATAAACAATAACATTCAACATCACATGCACAATACAAAGAACATAGATTTTTATGTGGAAAATCAAACAGGAGAAAACTACGGAATGCTCTCTTATATTAAAAATATTACATTCATGGAAGCACCAACCAAAATAAGGCACCAAACCCTTGGTTTTATAGGAACCAACCTGAAGGAAGCACTAAATCCCTGATTTACCAGCTTCAACTGGAAGGAGGAACCGATCCCCTATTCCTTTCCTTGTCCCGTCACCCTTATCTGATTGTAGAATATACTTCTTTTCTTTTCTACTGATCCGCACACTATTCAGATTATCTATATTTCATTATGTTGTCCACACCTTCTGTATACTCAGATATTGCAATCGTTGAATTGTATAACATACTTCACTTCACTACATCAACAGTATACACTTGATATCATACTTCATAACATTCTACAATTTGCACGTTGGTTCATCATATCGTTTTTTTTTCACATCTACAAACTCAATTGATATTGCACATCCTATGTTGTGCTTTTGTTTCGGGGTGAAAACATGAAGTTGAGAAACAATTTTGGCTTGTTTTTGACAAACAAAACTGCTAATTTTTATGTTTTTCAACTTCAACCTCTTCAAACCCATATCTCCCTTCGGAAATTCAACTTGAAGTAAACACAAAGGTTTTACATAATTGAATTAGCTTTCTACTCATATTTTTTTTTTAATTTTGTTTATGGACATATCGTGGGACAAATTTGTTGTCAACCAATGGCATATACTTGAAAAGTTTAGGTATGGATAATGAGTGACCTGTGTTGACGATAGTTTTTTGATAGATAGTTATTCATTTTAAGGAAAAAAATTGTATGCTCATAATCTACACACACTAAAATTGATCCTGGAATATATTTCGAGTTTTTTAAGACTTGGGAACTATTTTTTATTATTTATCGAAACAGCGTATGTTCAGAAAATGGTGCATTATCGACACATTTTTTGTCTTCACATTTTCTTTCAAATGTTACTCTTATCAAACAAAATAAAACCAACCCATTGAAGAGGACACTTCAAGGAACATCCTTGTATTTTTTAAAAAAAAATTGGCTTCATCATTGTGATGATATTGAATTTTCATTGTGACTGATTTTTCAGTCACTTAATTTTTTAATGATAAAGTATAGTAAAAACATAGAAAAAAATAGTAATCCTAAATGAAATTGAAAAAAACTTATATTACTAGAAAGTAGATTGAATGATGAATCTATTGGTATAAACTCCAATATGTAATTCTCATGTTTTGCAGTGGTCTAACCTTGTTAAAGTGACACATTTCTGAATTTTGCAGAAATGGTGCTAGTATTGTTGACCAGAAACTCTCGGGCGAGAAAATGTCTTCCAAACTCTTGGCCCACAGTTTCGTTCAAACTCTCATCTGAGAGTTTTTTTTTAAATATAGCGCAGCGATTGGTTCAAACTCTCGGCCTAGAGTTCTTTTAAACTCTCAGCCCAGAGTTTGAACTCTCAAAACTCTCGGCCTAGAGTTTCAGGTTGACTTTTTTTCGCGTGATCATCTACCCGCGCTCCGTTTTTTTCACTCCGCTTGTCACAAAAGTGTTCCCAGGTTTGCGATTTCACTCTTTGGTCTCTTGCATATGTATAATATCACTCACATCATTATGTGCATCCTCTGTTGTACTTTACTTATGTCCTTGTGCAACTGTCTTAGATCATCTGTGAATTTCAATGTACTATTTGAGATACTATCTTTATATTATTACGCACTTGGCCCATTATCTCGCACATCTTCTGTAGTGCTGCATTTCTATCTTCACACAACTGTCACAGATAAACTAATTCATCTTTCTATGCATCATTCACGGTACTGTATTTTGCGCATTCAGCTCTTCTACTAGATTATGTTGTTCCATGAATCATTGATACCCCAAGAATTAGAAGCTTTCCATACCAGAGTATTGCCACATTCACATCTTCAAGCTTACTTCAACTCTCCAACTTGGATTCTTTTTTGTACTTATCATGCATAGACGGTATGACCACAAGTTGGTCATAGTGTCCCTTCTTCCTTGCTTCACGGTCAAGCTTAATTCACACTTCCGCCACTTCTCATGATATGCGCCACTAGGGTATCACACTTTGTGGGTCTTGCACATACTTGTTCCTTTGAATAGTGGGTCTTGCGCACTTTAGACCTTGAAGTATCAACACTTGTGGGTATTTTTCACTTGAATTTTTAGACCGCCACTTTCTTTCGAGACTCTTGCATTCTTCAACAACTTGTATATTTCAACTGGTTTGTGGATCATGCACACTTCTAGGACTTGTGTACATGTCTAACCACTTCATTCTTCCGAACCTCTTGCACACTCCAAGATTTTTCCATCCATATCTTTGGCATTACCTTTGAAGTGTCATGACTATATGGATTGTGATTTGTGCACATATCTTATGTAGTTCTTCAAACTGGATGTACTTCTGCAATCTGGATGTACTTCATATGTACTTCTTCAATCTTGCATAAGGATATTGAGTCCTCTTTGACATTAGTTGATGTAATTGACAATCAAAGTTCGACAATATCCCCCTTTTCCATTGATGTCAATGTTAGAGCATTAAAACCCACTTAATACTTATGATATAATTTAGTTCATTTTTTATTAATTTCCTAGGTAGTTTTACTATGTTTTGGCCACTTACTTGCCTTCCTAGGTCCGCCACATGCCATACTTATCCACTTGAGTGCATCCTTGGTCATCCTTCCTGATTTACTGGCTATCCAGAATGGACAGGGTGCATATCCTACTTTTGCAGTGCTTTCACAGCTTATTCCTGCTTTTGGATGGATAAGACTAAAGCTAGGCGCTCCATTGCTTTTGGCAACTACTAGATTTTGTGGCCAACACACACTGCCTCTTTTTCACTCCAAAATCTATCATATTTTTCCATTTTCAGTCTACTTAACATTCCAAAATATATTTAGCCAATTCGTGAGCATCTAAGTGAGTTGGAGAGAGATCGTTTCTACCTTGGTGGTTTTAGCTAGTTTAGTAAGCCTGCTTTTTGTGACCAATTCGAATGCCTCCTTAGAAATTCGAATTTATGATGTAATTCTATATATTTTCAACCACTTTATGGTATGCGGTTGGATAATGTACATTTATGCTAATACAATTTAATCAATTGTGCATAATTCTGAGTCTAATTTTGAGTGTTCTTTTCAATTCTAGACTAGGAATTTGTGTAAGAAGTGTTTTCAATCTTATGATATAAGCCTGTGATATCATTTCACAATCAACACCTTATGAAGCTGTGAATTTAAAAACCTCATGAAGTAGTTCTCTTCCTTTATTTTGTTCGCAGTACTCCCCCTATGTTCTTTCCAATTTGAGCCTTTTCTCAGTACTTTTCTTCTATATTATTTCTAAACGGATCCCTTATATTGATGCATGCTTCATGATATTCCTCCTTTGTTTCTTTGCATGACCTATGATCAGTAATTATCTGATGCTTTTCATATCTGTGCTAATCACATGCTTCATTATCTTTCTCCCCCTTTGACATCAATGGAAAAGGGGTGCCTTCAATGCGCACTATCAGGTTTTTCTTCCTTCGGTTTTGTGCTTTCATACATACATATTATTTATTCAATTAATACCCTTGTATTCGTGCTTTATCACTCTCTTAAGGAGTAACATTTTCTGCTCACGTTCCTGATTGAACTGTAGTTTCAAACTTCTATAGAGTTTCCCTTGCAGTTGCAACCTTTTATTTCAGTTCTCCTTCTTTGGTTGATATGCTTGCTTCCTCCTATTTGTCAGAAGCTGGCATGAGGGTTTCTAAACACTCATCAATTAATTCCCTGATTTCCCCCTGTAACTGAGGGAAAAGTTTTGTGATGCTAACGGCTTCTTCTTGTAGCGGTTCAAGCATGTTAGTAATATTCTGCCATTCATATGAATCCTGCCTACTTCTTGTTGTTATCTTTTGTACTCTCCCATTTTTCTCATATTTTCAATGGTTGGTAAGGAAGTTAAGTGTTAAGTTATCATGCATCTTGTGTTCAATTTCTTGCACAACCGACAAATTATGATCTACTTCCTTCAGTTGTTCGTCTTCAACTATTTTTTCCCATAGCTGAGCACTTTCTTCATGTAGCTATGTACACTTTAACTCCAAGGTCTTGATGTTATTGATTGCAATCTTTATTCTCTCCAACCTCTTTTCACCTTCTTCTCTGACCTATGGAGGTGTTCCTTGTGGCTGTTTTGATCATAGTTATTCAACGTTAGCATGTATCCCTTGAATGGCCTCACCAATCTTTACTAATTTTCTTTTTGGAGAATTGTCTTAGTCGATTTGAACGTTCATGAGCACATTGTACACTTCTTCCAATGTATTTTGTAGATTTAAGGATTTCTGTTGTACTGTCTCCAATTCCTTCTTCAGCTGATCACCTCTTGGGGCTGCTTCTTCTTCTTTCTTCTCCAACTCAGATGTATTTTGCACAATATTTTATTTTTCTATCTTCAGTCTGGAACATTCTTCATGTAGAACTTCCTTCTCATTCTGGATTTTATACCAGTCAGCTGTAATAGCCTCATGTCTCCATCTGATCTCATGCACAATAGATGTATGCAATGCATGTATCTCATTTAAAGGTGAATGCGATAGATTTATTTCTACATGACTTACAACTTTATGCATCTCTTGAGTGGGAAGCACCAGTGCTGCAGATGTAGTATTCAGTCTTTGATGTGGCTTTGTTTCCTTCGTCTGTGTGATATGGTGTGTATGTAATCTACCCATATGTGCATCTGAGCGGGATTCCACATCATTTTGTCATTTTCCCTTGGTCATTTGTATCAGCTGCTTCATTGTTGCAAACATTTCTTTGATCTTTAGCAGGATCTCTTCTTGTTGTGTTGCAATATCTTCAATTTAACCCTTTGTAGCCATGTTCTCCATTGCTTCTTCAGTTGCATTTCTAATGTCCACACCAATTTGTTCAATATCATTTGTTGTTAGCGTCTGAACAAGTCTAGGTTTGGATGTTTTCCTTTTCTTCCTTAAAGACTCTCCAGGATGAGTCGTTTCTATTCTCTTCTTAGATGGTGCATATTGATGTGTGGGTTTAGGAGGAATATCTGCATCAAAATTTTTCTCTTCTATGGATGTTGGCTATTGGTTGTTCCTACTGGGAAACCTCTTCTTCTTCTGTTAATGGAATCCTCCACGATGGATCCCATTCTTGGATTATTTGCGCAATATCATCCTGAAAAAAAAAAAAAAAAACATGGTAGGTAACCACTGCTCGTCAGGATACCCCTTGTCTTGTATGTAATTATGATGCATTCCAATTTTGAAATGAACATTTCCATTGTATTCTTCAACTACATGAGTCTATATACATGGAGTCTCCTGTAAAATGAACCTAATCTCCTCACTGTATAGGTAAAATTTGACGTTGTTGTCTTCCTATGCACGTACAATCTTAGAAAACCACAAGTTTGTATATCTAGCTGCTAAGAATGGTCTTCTCTTCCTGTCAAAGAATTGAATCCCCTCTTGTTCTTTCCATATTGTAAGCACAATACATATCAATAACCAAGTATAATGAAAGAGGTTACCTTTTTCTTGCATTTCTAGGTAGTCTTCCAGAAATTCGTTCAGCAAGAATGTTGACCAATTCAGTTGTACTCCCTCCACACACTTCTCTATGACTACAATGATTGTTGCTGAGACCTGGTCTTGGTGACTCTTCCAAAATAGCTTGCATGTCATTAATTGGACAAAAAATCTCATAGCATTGTCTTTTATCTATGCAAATGAGAATCCTCTACTGGCTTGTTGAGTTCCATATTTTTAGCCATCTTCTTCACAAGGGATTTATCTTGTCTCTTGTCCATAAGAATAATTACATGTTACCCTACAATAGGTAGCCTTGTAATCATCTCGATCGTCTTGGAATCAATGGAGATAGGCCTGGTTAGCCACAGGGACCCACCATGCACTTGTGATAACAACAATTTTGCACGCATTTTCACTTGTGGGGACCTTCCAAAGTGAGGGATCTCCAACAAATTCAATATCCCTGATTTTGAAAACCCATTTGCTCATGTATTGAGCTCCATTACAACCGATACCTTAGGATTTTGGTTGAACTTCCTATCCATGTAGTTATCCATAACTAGTTCAAGAAATTTATCATCGTCGGTGATATCATGATCTGCAAACGCGAACTTGTATAGTTGTCCAAGCTGATTTTCCTCAACTATTACACCTTCAAAATCCATCCATGTAGGTATTTTTGAGTCTTATACATTCGGCAAGTTAACATGCACCATGGTAGGTTTTCTGGATGGAATGTATTCATGGGGAACCTTTACATGCTTTGATGAAGATGCACCTGATGTTTGTGCAAATTCTCCCTACACATTCACTAATGGGTTCTTTGATCTGCATTGTCTCTTGGGTGCCATGGTTTCTGAGCTTCAACCTCTCACTCACAATTATTCACTATGTAGATAAAGTTATCAATATACATGGGGGATTCATACTAGATATATTCATGGATTATAAGGATCTAGTGACTTTCCTCTATCATTAATGATTTCCATTCTTTGCGGATTTACCTAGATTTGGTCCATTTTCAAAAAATGGAATGTTTCAATTTTCTTGAGATTTTCATTGATCTTGTACAAATTCAATTAACCATCCTCTTCCAGTAATTACTGATTATTCCCATTAATTAATTACCACTACTGTCACTACTCCACTAGTCATTAATGCTTACTCTTTTTCGTAGTCTACTTTTGCGCACAATGTTCTTTGTGCGACAGGTCTGTATGTCTGTGAATTAATCTCGTGTTGGAGTGGAGATAGACTAGTCTCCCAATATCTCCACATTTTCATTTAGTACAAGGGGATTAGGAATTTATTTATTGATTTCACATAGAACTAAGCTATTACCTTCAGCTGCACACTTCCTTCTCCAAATCATTCTACATTGTTCTTTTCTTTGATTTGTAGGAGTATTGCTTCTTTTATAAAGAATTGAGATTGCTCATCTGTTTTATTCTCCAAATCCTACTCACTCTTTTGCAGAACTATAATGTTATACAATCCATTAAAATTGAAGGTGGGCCTGTGGGGAAACTCTTGAACTTTGGGAAACCTAAGGCACTAAATTCTATGAGGCTCATGAACCCAAAATGATCATAAAATCCATTCAAATGGGGAATTCGGTTTGAAGAAGGACTAATGTAGAATAAAAGGCATAAGGCACAAAATTACCCCAAGCTTGCAGACCCAACAAAATCATCAAAACTGACTAATAGCATGTTTTTGAATCCAAAACATATTCACAAAGTACCAAGACTTAGATAATTAGACACAACAAAAACTTGGGCATCACAAAGGGGTAGTTAAAATACTAAGATAATGTGTAATCAAACGGATATCATAAGAAAAGGACCCAAAGGTGAAAAAGCATAAAGGTTTTGGCTGTAGTATTCAAGGGGGTCTAGAACACTAAATTAAGATGTAAGATCCAAAATTTAAAGGGGCACCCCAAAATTTTGGGTGACACATCCATATGGGTATTGACAAGGAAGAAGTAGGGCTCCTTTTGCATATGCATTTTATTGTCACTAATTTAACAAGAGGTGATTATTAACAAATATCATATTCCATTTATAGATGATTTTCTTGTGGAATTGCATGAAGTAACATTATATGTGAGATCTAAACTTCACTAGATAAGGGTGAGAATAGATGATTGATTCAAGAAATCCTTTGAGGCTCATCAGGGTCATTGTGATTTTTTGTTAATGCATCTTGGGCTAACCAATGGCCCAACTACTTTTAGTATGATGAATCAAATTTTTAACCCATAGTCGAGGAAAATTCTTTTAGTTTAATTTTACTATATTCTCATCTAGAGGACAAACATGTGGGAGCATTTGCACATTAAAGACTAGTGTTGGAACTCCTCTAGCTTAAATTCTATTTGAAAAATAATCAAAGTGTGAATTTTCAAGGAGTGATAATGTGTATCGAGGGAACATCATTAATAAATAAAAATGTGGAGAACCTCCAGCAATTAAATGATGAAAATGCATGACATATTAGAAAGCACAGAACACAGAAGGAATTTATTGATCGCAGGCCACTTCGAGGGGGAAACCTCCTTTGAGCAAGCTCAATACAAATAACTCGTGGATTCCTTCATTGAACTCAACACATATTTATATACTAAGTCTAAGATCAGCAACTATTACTCCCGATGAATGTGGGATAATACAATATACTTACGGGGCAACTTACAAAGCATATGCATCCAACAAAAATATACTAACAATGTGGGATAATACAATATACTCACTGGATGACTTACAAAGCATATGCATCCAACAAAAATATACTAATAAAGTATACTAACCAAGTAAAGAGAAGGGTTGACATGGGTTCCTAAAATCCCCTCCCCCTTAGAAAAATCTTTGTCCTCAAAGCTTTAGATGTGGAAATTGTTTTTGAATCTAAAGGAGTGGTTCCCATGTAACATCCTCTGGTTGAATTCCATGCCACTGAATTAATACCTCTGTGATGGATCAAGAGTGAAGATGATGAGTGCACCTATTGAGGATGGCCTCTGGCTCCAAAATGATGGATCCATCATTATCGAGTTCTAGTAAAATAGTTTTTTTCTCTTATGTTGGTGCCAAGAACTTTCTTTAGACAGGAGACATGAAATGTTGGATGAATGCGGGAAGAAGGAGGAAGTTCCAATTTATAAGAAACAGACCAAAACTTCTGAAGAACCTTATATGGCCCATAGAACTTTGGAGCCAGCTTATGATGCATTTTATTTTCAGGGAGGATTTCTTGTAAGGATGTAGACAAAAAACCATATCACCTACTTGAAAGTGCGCTCAGAACGGTGATGATCGGCTTGATGTTTCATTCGATTTCTTTCTATGTGAATAGTGTCCTGCAAAATGCGAAGAATCCAATCTCGGGTTCGAAGAACTGTGTCAACTGCCTGAACTGGTGAATTGTTGGGGGTGTATGGAAGAAGCACTAGCGGTTCCTAACCATAGACTGCTTCATATGGAGTCATTTTAGATGTAGTGTGGTAGGAGGTATTGTACCACCATTCAGTGAGAGGGATCCACTTTTACCACTAATGTTGTTGTTTGTAGGTGAAGCAACGAAGATAAGTTTACGAACATCTGTTGATCACTTCAGCTTGACCATCTGTTTGTGGTTGATACCCTGAACTCATCTTCAATTTGGTGGCAATGTGGAGAAATAGTTCTGTCCAAAAATGACTGGTGAAAGTTGCATCGCTATATGAGACAATGGAAGAATGGATTCCATGAAGACAAAAGATCTAGTCTAGGAAAATCTATGCGATTGAGGAGGTGGTATGTGGATGTTTGAGGGCACAAAAATGACTATATTTGGAGAGGCAATCAACCACAACCAAAATTATTGTCTTACCTCTAGATTTGGGGATCCCTTTAGTGAAATCCATAGAATTATCTGTCTAAATCCATGTAGGTATATATGGGAAAGGGTTCAAGAAATCCCAGAAGGAGTTTCGTGTCACCCTTGTTGCACTGGCAGGTATCAAATTTATCCATAATTTGTTGAATTGTACTTTTCCTTCCCTTCCAAAAGAAGTTACGATGTGTCTGATCATACGTTTTGAGGAACCTAGAGTGCCTTGATGATGGAGAAGAATGGAGTTCATAGGAGAAATCCTGTTGAAGATATGTGCTATGGTGAAGAACCCGATGACCCTTGTATCTCAGGGAAGCACCATCCCAAGAGTAATGCAGTACAGTAGAAGGGTTGTTGGCCAACCGTTGGATGATTTGAGATAATGAGGAGTCATTGACATAGCCTAGCTGAACATATTGCAACCAATTTGGAACAAGCATAGAAATAGTTGAAAGAGAAACTTGGTCACCAAATGTGAGAGAAAGAGCATCCACCACAAGATTGTCCTTACCCTTCTTGTAAGTGATTTCATATTCATAACCCATAAGTTTGCTAACCCATTTTTGTTGTGATTGGGAGGAGACATGTTGTTCCAGGAAATATTTCAGACTCTGGTGATCAGTCTTGATGCAGAAATGATTCCCTAATAGTTATGGCCGCCACTTCTGTACTACATGCAAAATAGCCATCATTTCCTTCTCAATAAGGAAGGGCCTGGAAAAACCAGGCATAGCTAGAACAGGTGTAGTACACATAGCTTGTTTCAATTTGTCCCGAATGAGCATCTCAATCTCTGTCTTTTGGTGAAATGGTAAGCGATAGGGCCTAATGTTGGGAGGAACGCTTGAGGAAGGAGCTGAATAAGATGGTCCTCTGGTCTTGAAGGTGGAAATCCCACTGGTTCAGCAAAGACACATGCATATCTATCCAAAATTTGTTTTAGATCCAAAGGATTAGTGGAGACTGCTGATGGGTGCATCTGAATGGAATGGAGCTGAGTGATGATACCATGTGAATTATTCCTAAGGATATTCTCCATGCGATGTGAACTAATGATGCGGAGAGACCCTGGTTGTAATACCATCAATGTGTTTTTTTCCCATTGACTGAAAACTACATCCAAATTTCAATAAAATCCCATAAGATGGGGTCAAGTGTGCGTAACCATTGAACACACAAAACCACATCACATCCTCCTAAGGGAAAGGAAAAAATTTATGAGCGCAGGTTATAATCTCCAATAGAGATATGCACATTGTGACACTTCCCCTTGCAAGGTAAGGTACCCCATTAGAAATCATGAATTCAAAGTTGGAGCAAGGATGGACAAAAAAATCATCCTGTTTGGCGATCTGAGGGTCAATGCAGTTGTGAGTGCTGCCAGAATCAATGAGGATTGTAAGAGGGAGCTTCTTCAAGTAACCCTTGACCCACATTGTTTGTGGGCTGGTGAATCCGACTAAAGCATGGAGAGATATATCGAGGTGGTCATCCTGATAAGGAGGGTTAACAGGAGGCTGTTGAATGTGGACCTGGTCATCTACTGTATCCTAAGCTTCTTCACCAATTTTAGTTGCAGGCGGAGAATCCACATCCAAGAGATAGAGATTTTTCTCAACACATATATGCCCCTGAGTGAATTTCTCATCACAATTATAAAAAATCCCTTTTTCTCTATGTTCCTGCATCTTTGCTTCAGAAAAATCCTTGAGAGGAGTTTCTCCAAGATATAGCGTGATGGAAGGTCATTGGGAAACCATATTTATGAATGGAACAAAAGTGGATTTGGACCGTTGTTGAGATGTGGTCTAGTCCTCCACCAACTTAGCCAACCCGAGGACTTCCATCATTGTGTTGGGATAGAAAATTTTAACCTCAGATTAGATTGCATCCTTCAGACCACTAACAAAACAACTCCTGTAGAATTCATCAAGAAATACTTCTACGTGATTGACCAATTTATCAAATTTTGTCTGATACTCTCTCATAGTGCCAATTTGGTGAAGTTTAGTGAGTGTGCCTATGAAGTCATCAAAAGCACTAGGGCCAAATATTTGCAAAATGAGTTGGAAAAAATCTAGCCATTTTGGCTCTGCATGAGCCTTGATATACCAAGAGAACCATTGAAGGGATTCATTTTCCAAATGAAAGGATGCAAGTGGAACTTTGTTGACATCAAAAGTATTATGGAGACTGAAATATTGTTCTTCCTGGTATATCCATCCAGTCGGATCATCACCATTGAAGCGAGGAAAATAAAGCTTCGGCCCACGAAAAGTGTTGGAAGAAGAGAACCCAGTGTCTGCAGAAGACTCTGGCTGTCATCTATTGTTCATGGTTGAAGGATGAAGATGGAGGCCAAGAATTTTTTCATCTAGATATTGGAGTTTGGTCTTGAGGGCTGCAAGTTCTTCCTCCATGTTCGCGGGTGACAACCATAACCATGAACATGGAGGAAGAACTTGCAGCCCTCAAGACCAAACTCCAAGATCTAGATGAAAAAATTCTCGACCTCCATCTTCATCCTTCAACCATGATATATATAGTCACCCGTGAACATGGAGGAAGAACTTGTAGCCCTCAAGACCAAACTCCAAGATCTAGATGAAAAAATTCTCGGCCTCTATCTTCATCCTTCAACCATGAACAATAGATGACAGCCAGAGTCTTCTGCAGACACTGGGTTCTCTTCTTCCAACACTTTTCGTGGGCCGAAGCATTATTTTCCTCGCTTCAATGGTGATGATCCGACTGGATGGATATACCAGGAAGAACAATATATATATATATATATATATATATATATATATATATTGGGGGGGGTGAAGAATGGATAGAAAAAAAAACAAAAAATTCTTTAGTAAAGGAAAATTTTGATTTGGGAAAAACTCTGATGGGTAATTGGGGTTTGACCAGGTTTTTCACACTTTCTAATGGATAGGGAAGCATAAAATTGAGATTTCAGAGGCGAGGTGAAAGAATAGGAACATTTTTCCAAGTGGGACAAAGAAGCAGAAATAGGAAATGAACACTGTGGCCAAATTTGAAGGCGATTGGGTGAAAATCAAAGAAGTTATGGGAAACCCAAAAAATAGACAGATGTGGGATTTCTAGCTTCGGGAAGTGGAATTTGGGATAGGGTCCTCAGGAAGGAAATATGGATAATGGAATTGCAAGGGTGCCAGTGAATTTTCAAGGGAAACAGAGTTAAAGCAAAGAAGATATGGTGAAAAAACAAAAATTTGTACCTTTTTTTTTTCGGAATTGATCTGCAGCGGCTTTGGACATATGTAATCTGTTATTTATCAGCTATAAATAGATATGGACCCCGGGTATGCTCGGATTCCTAAAGGTTCAAGGTATTCACTCGCCTACCAATGTTGTCTAACGACTTGCATATTGGGGTAGTACCCCTCACTCCACGGCTCAGGTAAAATTGATAACTGCTTTTCCACAAACGACAACTCTTGGTTTACTTCAAGGGTGGGAACTAGTCAATCAGGTAGGGGCCATTGCCATTTTTGCTGGCAGGTCCTCTCAATGGGTCAGCTACGTCAGAGTTCCCGTGGTACTCCTCACAATGAGTTTTAGGGCTAAGCCCAGATACTTCCCACAGTTAAGAGGATAGGTATTATTCTCAGATCCTAAACCTGCAATTGAAAGGAACAATACAGATCCAAAGAAAAAGAACTACTGCAATAATCACAGCACCTGGAAGCCACTACGAAAAAAAATTGGCAGAAATTCCACCCAGCTAGCCCAAGAAAGTGCTCTGATACCAGATGTGGATAACTTTCAGCAATTAAATGATGAAAATGCATGATATATCAGAAAGTGCAGAACACAAAAGGAATTTATTGATCGCAGGCCACTTCAATGGGGAAACCTCCTTTGAGAAATCTCAATACAAATAACTCGTGGATTCCTTCATTGGCCTCAACACGTTCTTATATACTAAGTCTAAGCTAAACAACTATTATTCCCCATGGATGTGGGATAATACAATATACTTACGGGATGACTTACAAATCATATGCATCCAACAACAATATACTAACAATGTGGGATAATACAATATACTCACAGGACAACTTACAAAGCATATGCATCCAACAACAATATACTAACAAAGTAAAGAGAGGGGTTGACATGGGTTCCTAACAAAAACATTATGGTCAAACTTATATATAGTCCATTTTTATGGCCAACACAATGAATAGGGTTTCAAGAGATTATGAATCTTTTATAAGAGATTCCTTTAGGAACACATAGGCCTTACCCCTAGCCAATCTTACAAACAAGGATCAATTCAAATGCATAATATCAATTGGAAACAATCCAACACATGAATAAGGTAGTATATTTTAATATCGTACTTGTACTTTTAGATTTCACAGAGCCCTTTGTAGTGAAATGTGACACATTGGGTATTGGCATATGGGTTGTCCTCATGAAAAATCAATGGCTAGACACTTTTTAAAGCTATAAGTTGGATAATAAGGAAAATTCGTTATTTATTTATTACAAAGAATTGTTGGCCTTTATGAGTATTGTAGACAAATTCAAGAAAAAATTATTGGGTCAATAATTTATTATTTACATAAACCACCAAATCCTGAAGTACTTCATCTCACTAAGACTTGAGGAAGAAATAATCAAAGTTGGTAAGCAAGTTAAAATGTTATGAATTCCAAGTTCACTATAGGAAGGGTATAAATAATGTGGTGGTAGATTATTTATCTCTAGTTCCCTATTTTTAATAAATGTTTATGGTTCAACTAGGATTGAAAACAAAGAAGAGGGCACCATGTATACACTTTTAGGACCTAAATAAACCATAAGAAGGGTACCCTTCACCATAGAACATGCCTTGTAATTATACTAAGGTGGGTATTTCGTCTTCCAAGTCTCTCTTCCTACTCATATATCCATCTATTTGGTGTTCAACCTTGGGTTAATCCTAGGAACAATGATGAAATGATAGTAATGTACTCCATCTAATCATCCTTCTCAGTATGTTTGAAGTGTGCGAAAATTGAATCTCATGGTGATATATGCCCACAAAATGTCTCCAACAATCCAACACCACTTCTCCACACATTTTTCATTTCCCTAAAATAGGACTAGAGCTTGGACAAGATAGAACAAAGTGCACAACTTCCAAGTGTCTCCTGCAACTTATCATTGCCATTGAACTAGAAATGTCTCTTTCTTTTGTGGTTGGTGAGAGAGGAAATCCCATGAAATGTGAAATTACGCTACATTGTCAAGGGGTAATAGATTCAAAAGTATTATAAACAATTGAGATATTATTGTCACATTCCATTTTTTGTGGGGATTGGACAGATAAGGAATTGGTTAGTAATTTAATATAATAAAAATTATTACAAAAATTTAGCTTATCAATGCATCAATTCAATGGTTTGATGAAAAATATATTAATGTGGATTCATAATAAGAAAATTATGTAAAAAATTATTGATAAAGTTGAATGTACTAATTACCATAGCTCGTAGACAATCAATAGCCCATAGGAAACACTTCATTAAAGGAAGGTACAATCTCACTCATTTTCTATAGAAACTTCAATAGCATTGAAATTGATGAGCTAAGAGGATGAACATGGGTTATTTCTATAAATTACCCTTAGTCTCTCTAGAAGTCAAAGGAAACATGGTAACCATTATCTTGGAAATCAATTTGTATAATATTCACTTTGTCCCATTATTACTAGTGTGCATATTCTTTAAAAATTACAATGATGCACAACAAAATCTCTTAGCTGAATGATTTTGAGTCCTGTAGTTTTTCTTTCAATCTAATTGGTACTATCAAGCAAGATCTACGATATTGATATAGTGGGTAGGCCTATTTATTTACATTATATATATGTGACTAATAATTCTACCTCCTTTGGTAATATATTATTCTTTTCACTTAATTCATGAAATCCTTCAAAGATTTCTAGGCCCATTTGAGTTATGTCATTACTTGAACAATTGTTGGCTACACTAAGAGATTAGTTGGCATACTTTTATCATGATAATATGTAGGGAACTATTTGTTTAGTTACTATAGTTAGCATCATGTATTGTCTATTTTTATAGCCTTGATGCGATTTTGAATATAGTAGGTCTTCATACCCTCAATGACTTAGTTATCAGATTCATGAGTAGTCAGTTGCAATAGTTTGTTAGAAACATGATATTAATTTTAGCTATTTATAGTGTCTATGGTTGCTAGTGATTGATTTCACAATTAGTCGAGAATCCCATTGGGAACAATTTCATCAATGTTTTTTCTTGTTTGTTGGATATTGTTTTCCAATGTCTAATAATACGCACATTTCATTCTCATTTGTGATTGTATTTAGAATTTGTATCTAATTTTGACTGTAGGAACTTATAAATATATTTTTTAACTTATATGCAGGTGATGGAGAACTGATACAGAGAGCTCTCAAAGAATGGACAGGACAATCAACAGTCCCAAATGTGTTTATTGGAGGCATACACATTGGTGGTTGTGATGGTTCGTACTTTAATCAAAGCTATTAGTTTCTTGTATTTTTCTTATAAACTAATAATTTTTCAAGGATTCATTCAATACATTTGTCTCATGAAAACCGATCTATGTCATATTTGTATTCCCCTATGTTGTTGGTTAAAATTTCAATTTTGAAAAATAAATGTAGGATTGAATCTATGGATTAGGTGAAGAGATGATAAAACACTACACTATAAATCCCACGAGGAAGTAGTAGGGTTGGGTATAACACAACCTAGAATATATTTCATAGTTGATATCAATAAACAACCAACAACAAATTAACCTCTTTAAGCTTACTCAACACAAGTAAATAATTAAATGCACAAATTTCAACAAGTAGACAAACCAACTACAATTTTTCAACAATTTTAATCTAGCTAGAATAAATTATTTACATAAACTAAATCACATAGCATTGTCCAAAACATCCTTAATAGAACATAGGTACCATCATAAAAAGGACAAGCTTGAAGCCTCTCTCTACATCAACTGGACTAACAAACATCAAGGCTAAGGTCCTACCATCTAATACCTATTCCATAAGCCTCCAAATTGTTTTCAAGATATATTTAAACCCCCCTTTCTTATGGGTGTAGGTTCCCTTTTATAGGCCCTAAATCTATTGGAGTGTGTTGATAATAGTTTACCATTTCAAGTGGGTCCACATCTATCAAATTCTATATGTGTCACAGGTGGATCTAGATTACTAGAGCAAGCTTCACTTAGAATGTACCAAACATTGACATGAAAATAGAAGAAATATGAAGAAAATATGAAGCAGAACACAAGAGAAAAACACTCATGTGGATTGATCTTCCATTACATTATTGTTCAACAATATGTGTAAAATATATAGATTCTCTCAAGAGAAAAAATCGAGAGGATTAGTTGTGAGTTGAGTAGCTCACATTATTGCTAGGCTTAGTGGAGTAATTCCCCCAATCTATGACATTGTGCCAAGTGTAACTCCTGTATTGGGCCATAATAAGGTCCAATGAACCTATGAGGACCATGAGGAAGTTAGGAAAGTCAATAAATGTGGATGGAACCATTATGATGGTTAATTAGGTGGTTTAGGTCTTTTGTAGTGGCCATTAATGAGCAATTTGGCCATTTCCAGTAAATTAGCGCCCTTGGTCCAACCTTATCCCATAAAACAGGGAAGTGGTGTGCCTACCTCATTAAATGCATTAAATAGAGATCCTTTTACTCCCCATAACAAGGAAATGGGCACACTATTGGACAAACTTGGCTATTATGGCAAACCACTAGTCTAATATGTGGACAGACCCCCTAGACTAGGCACTATGAAGCCAAACCATGGAACAACTTACATTAAACACTTGGAACCTTATGGAAGGATTATTAACCAAGGTCTATATGGGAATTATGTTCTGACACCCCCCATTAAGCCAAAATGATTGTGAGCAATGAAAATTATTATCAGGGCCCAAGCAACAAAGGCTTATGGTCACCCTTTACAATTTATTAATCCATATAAGTGAGGAAAGAGGAAAAACCACATGGGGAAAATCCTCCCTCTAGAATGGACATGAAATGCACCAAAAATAAACTACTCCAAAACACAAGTAGGTGTGAACTTGTTCATATGTTTGGAGGAAAATTCTTCTTTGGAAGAAGAGGAATGTGCTTGACTAGATCATGTACATGTACAGCTGCATGATGGAAACTGAATCCATGTAGAAAAACTAAGTAACATTGATAGTAGAGAGAAGGTTTCTCTTCAGACTTGATCTTCGAACCAACCATGGTTCCAGGTCCAAAAGATACTTGAGATGCTTGAGAATAAGTGACCCCAAGAGAATCATAAGGCTCCTAAAGCATCAACTTCGAATCAAGAGAGTTGTAATCAACTCCAAGAAGGAGGAACACGTGTCCCAAGTTTTCCAATGTGATGGCTAAGGATTCTCCATATTCAAATGAAATTGAATCAATTATGCTAGTTATGGTGTAGGAATGAAGCAAAAGAGTGTGAAGCCATTAGATATTTTCACTTGACTTCCAAACTTCTCCTTGAACATCTTTCGAACCAATACTCTCATATGAAGAAATAACCTCTTCTAGAGAAGGCTCACTATGATCACCAATCAACAACCCATCTTCAACATTCGTAATAGAAGACACAAAGGAGAAATAAGTGGAATGAAGAGACATCTCTTCAACAGTATTTATGGAAGCATCTCATATGTTATCTTCGTGGAAAACATAGGAAGCCACATAGGAAGAAAGTTGATATGGATCATTTGTTGAATCTTTATCTTCTTCTTCTTCTTCTTCAATTTGAACAACTTCTTGAGAAATGCATGAGGTCGAGACCTTTGGATGGAGAAAACATGAGGAGGTGTCCATCTTCTTTCTCTCCATATAGCTAATATCTTCTTTCTGCATGCCAATATCTTTATCTAGATTTCTCCAAAGCTCAAATGGATACTTAGCAGAATCAATGAGATAATGCATTCTAGGAGGTATAGCTAGACACATAGTTCCATATGCTCTATCACAATCATTAATCCAATCACACTCTCTTCATAAGACTATAGCTCACTCACAACACCAATGGAGACATAAAAGAGACATTTTCTCTTGATATATGCACACATATTTTCTTTCCACTATGAATAGTTGAATGGAGAGAGGAGAGGAATAAATTTTGAATCCATAATGAAGTTGTTGTAGGAACCTGCAAAACACACACTTGTAAATCTATTTTGGAAGCAATAATAGGATCCCCTATGGCGCTCTGATACCATGTCAAATTCTATATGTGTCACAGGTGGATCTACATTACTAGAGCAAGCTTCACTTAGAATTTACCAAACATTGACAGGAAAAATAGAAGAAATATGAAGAAAATGTGAAGCATAACACAAGAGAAAAACACTCACATGGATTGATCTTCCATTACATTATTGTTCAAAAACATGTGTACAATATATAGATTCTCTCAAGAGAAAAAATCGAGAGGCTTAGTGGTGATTTGAGTAGCTCACATTAATGCTAGACTTAATGGAGTAATTCCCCCAATATATGACATTGTGCCAAGTGTAACTCCTGTATTGGGCCATAATGAGGTCCAATGAACATGTGGGGACCATGAGGAAGTTAGGAAAGTCAATAGATGTGGATGGAATCATTATGAGGGCGAATTAGGGGGTTTAGGACTTTGGTATTGGCCTTTAATGAGCAATTTGACCATTTCCAATGCATTAGCACCCTTGGTCCAACCTTATCCCATAAAATAGGTTAGTGGTGCGCCTGCCTCATTAAATGCATTAAATAGGGTGCCTTTGACTCCCCAGAATAAGGAAATGGGCACACTTTTGGACAAACTTGGCTATTATGGAAAACCACTAGTCTAATATGTGGACAAACCCCCTAGGCTAGGAACTATGAAGCCAAACCATGGAACAACTTTCATTAAACACTTGGAACCTTATGCAAGAATTATTAACCAAGGTCTAGATGGGAATTATGTTCCAACAAAATCACCACTAATATAACTAACAACCTCCTATATTTATACTTGATTCTATACCCTTTATTAAATATTAACGAAAACAACTAAACTTCAACAAAGTGAAAAAAATAGGAATATAAATATATTATTTAGTGATCTAGGATGGGTCATGCACTAGGGATGCCATTGCATAAAACACCATTAGTTTTTCTAAATATGATATTCTAATAAGAAGACAATTACAAAATTAGTGCTTGGTCAACCAAGTCAACCATTTTTTTCTTTTGAAACCCATGTTACATCTTCTGAACCTACATTCTCCCTCCCAACAAACCAAATATTTTTGTGTTCTTATTTCCTTGTTTTTTTCTCTTTCATCCTTGTATTTTTCTTCAATTTCGTCCCTTTGATTTGCATGGATTTGTTCTTAACAATCTATAACCTATTTTTTCTTTGTTCCCATGGATTCATGGTACTTATACATATATGAACATTAAATGTTGAATGCAGATATAATTGCTTTGTAAATTCAATCTAATAAGTATTGTTTAATATTTTCTTAAGGATTCTCCATGTTTCAATATTTTTCATCTTCAACATGTTATAGACTCCCTCTGGAAATTGACTTCAGCAAACACTCTTTCTCTTCTTTAATTATCTCCCCTTTATTTGTATTTCATAATATTTTTTTGTTGCAAATTTTGTTTAACTTGTTCATGTGAATTCTTCATGTTTTCTACAATGATTTAGCATATTCACTATTGCTATTCCTTACTAGTAAATCAAGAAAATATATCACCCCATTTGGTAACTTACCATAAACAAGTTTCAAAGGTGTTTTACCTATTGTCTAGTTCACATAATTCTTATAATAAAATTATGCTCATGCGAAGATTGTATGCCATTTGCACTTCCTTCTCTCTAAAAAAATATCTTAGCAAGTTACCCAAGCTCCCATTTCACAACCTTTTCTTGACGATCCATTTGTGGATGGTACCTAGAACTAGATTGTAACCTTGTTCCCAATTTTTTCCACAAGGTTCTCCAAAAATTACAAATGAATTCACTATCTCTATTTGGATTTATAGTCCTATTTAACCCATGCGACCTTCCAATGTATTTGAAAAATAACATAGTCACATTTGTAGCATATCATTTTTTCTTACATGGAATCAAATGAGCCATCTTTTAAAATCTCTCAACAACTACAAATATGAAACATTACATTTCTTTGTTTTGGATAGTCCCAACACAAAATGCATGTTGGTATCCTTCCATGGATCTTATGGAATTGTTAGTGGTGTATACAATCTTGTCTTCTTACTTTTTCCCTGAGAATGATGAAAAATTCTATAACATTCAACCTAGTTATTCACATCCATTGCCAATATGGTATGATAATAAATATTGTATTCCACTAGGTCCCTTTCCTGATCAACACCAAAGTGTCCTAGTAATAATTCCCTATTAGGAAATTATTTAATTGGATTTTCCCTCATTGACCCCCTAGGGATACACATCCTTTTGTTTCTAAATAGAAACCCTTTTCTAGATGAAATACTCCAAATACATTTTTATGTATTCACCTCAAGTCTCTTTTCAATCCCTCCATGTTAAAATTATTTTACATCAACTACATTCCCCTGACTATTGGTATCATGTGGACTATCCTAGGATCTAAGGTGACACCCGTATAAGGGCCTCACTAGCTAAGATTGAGTGGCCTCTCAAGTCTTGTGGATTTAATGACCAATGAAGTATTTTTGTATGCCTACCTCTTGGTACCTTTTTATGATGGTATCACCAAAAACAAGGAAGTAATTGACCCAATGGTATTTGGTCTGGGTATATATGGCCAAAATGAGTGATATTTAAGGAGAGAGCCTCCCTCATATATTTATCTAGGTATATCTAGTTCAAGAATTGAAATAAGGTAGAGATATTTTTTAGACTCCTTACATAGATAGTGCAAACAATCACTAATCTCATAATATATGGACATTGGAAGATGAACTATTTGTCCATCTTGGTCTCCTAAAGATGGTAGGGCTAATAGATCTTATTTCCCTATATTATATGATGATCAATATTGACTTGTCGATGAGACCCCACACAAATTTCCCTATAGGAACTCTAAGAGCATGAATATAGTGTTGAAGGGTAAAAAGGTGTTGAACAATAAGGGAGTCACTTAGCTCCATGAAGTTCTCGACATAAAATTCCATCTTGGTGTTTAACCCCCAAGAGGGTCAACCTAGGTAACCTGAATATACTATCTAAATATTTCCTCTCTATTAATATTATTCAACTCCTACTTGATTGGTAAGATCCAGCCAAGGGTATTAAGATAATATTCGAAAGGTGGAAGGCGGTCCGTCGAGATACCAATCGAATAAAGTAGTCAGGTGAACTTTGTAAACCAATCACAAGTCTAATTGGAAGTGATAGTAGTGGATATGGCCTTCGAAGAGTGGTAAGTGAGGTAAGGATAGTGATTTCTATCATATAATGATTCAACATATCCTTGAACCTAGTGAAGAGGGGAGAATAAACCAAATATAGTTTCAATATTGAAGGAAATGGCTATGAACCCTGAATCGATAATGGAATGGGGGATTGTCCTCTTGCAATCAATGATGCAACAAATCATGAGGAAATATAATCTTTCTATCATGGCCCAGTTTGACTCAAGAATACTTGACCCATAAAGCTCTAAACCATAGAGAATTGTGGATCTGAGAATCTTGTCATGAGGTCCATCTTGGATGAAAGGCCATGAAAGTTATTTTGAAAGCATTTATGCTCAAGGAAAGAAAGGTCACCATAAAATATGGTATAAGGGAAGTTGGGAACAATATCATTCTATCATAAGGAATAAATCCAATCTAGCCTCAACCATTTTCAACCAAACAATGACTGGGCTATGGGAAATGGAGGTAAAAAATTAAATGCAAACGAAAAGATGATTTGGGTTATGAGGTATGTGGAAAAACATCATAGTTTTAAGCATACTCATGAGGTCTTATTACACTTTCCAGCAATGCGTATGGAGATGAAAGAAACCATAATATTGTATTAAGCACTAAATTTTAACTCCTCTAAATTGCTTGTAATTAGAGGAATGATTCTCATTCATGGTGGTCTTCCTCCTCCTTCCTTTTCCCTTTAAACTCATCCAATTCTTTAAAAAAACAATATTAACTTAGGTGGATACCACAACGAATGCACATTCAAATGAGATGTTGAAGCTTGGTTCTACCTCAACAAGAAAGCCAAATTTGAACATATAATTTTAAATTTGTACTCCCTCTCACCAAAAACTTGATTGAACATGATTGACAATTGGTTATATACAAGGAAAATATTGAAGGTTACAAGCTCGTAAGTGTTGAACCGGCCCTTCAAAGGGTATATAGTATCATGGTGAGACAAACCATGAAATAAAAAGGAGTCCAACTATAGTTCAATGGTTTTTCCCTTTCGCAATTTTGGCATTTGGATCACATCAATGACCATGATTTATTTTCGCCATTGGGGAATTGTAAACCCACTTTCATAATGTTAATCCATTGCAATTGTATTTTTCCAACATTTATGTTATTGAAATGCATTGATTGCTTGCAAGGTTTCATAGTGGTTCTTTTATATCAAGTGGATATTGTTGAATCATTTTGAAAATTCCATCAATATCCACGTGTATGAGAATAGTGCTTCAGACCGAAAACTCTTAGTCAACATGACATTATACCAATCCTTCGCAAATAATCAAATACTTCTAGCATATCATAAAGAAACATATTAACGAACATTACACCATTACAATTTGTTTGTAATATCATGATGGCTCATTGTCACCATGGAAGAATGATATATACTAAAACCAATCATATACACAACCATATACACAACCATCCATAGAGCATGAACTATTTATGAATTAGATGAATATATGTTAGGCATGAACAAGCTATCAACCAACATGAATGCAATCATTATCATCCAGATATCATAGTTTTATTAGGAAATATGCATTAATAGACTTAACTCCTCTTGGTGCATACTGGGAAGATACCCTATCATTCAATGGGTGGTCCGGATCAAATGAGTGTGATTTGAGATGAAATTGAATATTTAGGGCTTCAAAGGTATTAGGTAAAATTTTAGTTAGCCTTCTCTATGATGCAAAATTTTGCATTCGTATGCATATTAACCATTTTATAGGTCAACACTGTACACCTTAATACTTGAACATGACCTTCATATTATATTTGATCTCAAGTTCACCAAAGCATTGCTGGAATTCCCTCCATCAAAAAGGTTGGATAAGGGGTATGTTACAAATATTTATATTAATAAATGTGATACAAAATTATTTTTTTTTTGGAAAAAAATGTACATAAAGAATTTTAAATTAACATTCTTGGTTTCCCTATAAATAGAAAAAATCATCAATAATCTTAAGGAATATGGAATTAGGGTTTTGGAAAAATAACTAAAGGTTAATTTGTTGGATTATTTCAAGTCAAATCTATTGGAGGATTCTATTTGGTGTAGGGAATGTGAATTTCTTCATCAAGGAATAAGATGGTTATAATTCGTAAGTGATACATGTTTATATGGAAATGATGAAGGCTTGGAGGCATATGCCATGGTTGAGAGTTGTCATAGAATGAGAAAAGAATTTGATGATTTGGATCTTGTATACCAAAACAACCCTTCCAATGTTGTGTTGGTTAAAGATAAGGAAAATTATGGTGCATTTACCTCTTTGTCTATCATTATGGAAGGGAAATACTTAAAATCAAGCCATTTAAATAAAGGAGATAATCCCTAGGAGAATCCTTTGGTAAGGGACACTCCCATTATTTTATCTTAATGAGTTATAAAATCTTGACATTGCCAATATTGATCAATGGGGTGACCTTGCTTCGCCTCAAGAAGAATGGTTGTTGCATATCTAAAGAATAAAGAGTTGAAGTGTAATATGATGTCATTTCATGAGGATTTATTAGATAACCAACTTTATATCTTATGACATGATACACTTGTGTTTTCATATATGAATGAAGATAACTGTGATGAAGTAATGGAAGACATTGTTGTAGAACCTCATGATTCCAATGAAGACTATGCACATTATTGATTTCCAAAAGAAGAACATGGCGACGAAGAGGTACATTCACACAAGGACATTTTGGTAGCCATCATAATGGATTCCAAGGAGTTCAAGACTTTGGAAAGTTATGCTCCTTTTTAAAATTATGAATTTGATGTCGAATCCCTTTATGCTTTAAAGAGGAGGACATAAGAACCATTGGAGGATGAAGTAATAAAAAATACTTCTATTATTCCTTGTAATAGACAACACGAAATCCAATAGGATGATAAGAAGGAAACCTTTTTGCGATTGGAAGACAAGGATGGGATACAAATAATTACTTCATTCATGGAGATCCCATCTATGACACAAATGGCGAGATCTTGATGGTGGAAAATATGAATGATCATTTTCCACTTTTAATTAGCATTGGGAACCATTCAATGTTGCATGAAGGAGACATTGTAGGTATTATTTCCTTAGGACTTGGGAAGTCAAAAATATTTTGTGGAATTGTTTCCACTTGTTATCATTGATCAACATCGTTGTGTCTCATCAATGATGGAGATTCATTCAAACATACAATTTTTTTTATAACAGTACATCTACAAAAAAATTATATCCAATCATGTTTTCATTTTCTATCTCGTGCATTTATGAAAGATTAGCGAGAATATTTGTTTTGGGGGATACAATATGTTTGGGATAGAAACATGCAATATTTGGTATATTGCATAAAAAATTTCTCTCAGATGGAAATAGGCCATAGATCATGAGATGCTTTACTTTTCCATATTTGAAATTTTGTGGCATACTTCATGTGCTTTCTTAACATAGAGTGATGAAGAAGGACACCAGGTTTTATGCAGTTTGATATTGAAGTTTCCTTCAAAACCCTTGAAGTTGGAAAGTATGATAGGATATTTTCATGGAATGGAGGAGGATGAGTGTGTAGTATGTACATTAGATTTTGGAGAGACATATGTTGATCCAATGAGGTGATTAGCAAGACAAATGGTGTAGGGGGAATGACCACAGCCCGTCCAACTGCACCTTCCTAGGAAATAGGGTTATTCCTGAAATCGAACCACTCGACTTAGATGAAAACTAGCTAGGTCCTTCCCAATGGCGGCCCTTCTCTCCAAACTAGGCTTTCCGCAACCTTCTGACGGTTAGAACTGACCTTCCACAACATCTTGTGAAAACACCTTCCTTCCGCAATTACAATGGCTTCCGCAATGATCCTTCTGCAAGCGCCTTCCCAGAACAGTCTTTCCGCATGCTCCTTTCCACAGTTTGTGGATTGCGGATTGCAGGCGCAACTTTCGTGTCTTCTTGAAAACACTTCTGCAACACGGCTTCTGCAACATCTCGTTGTTAACTCCCGCGCTTCTTTCATCTGTGGAACATGATATCGACTGTCAATCTTTTGTGGATGGAACCTTGTCTATTGATCTTTGATCAGTGCGGAACACTGCGCTTTGGCTTGCGGAGATGATAATTTTCGTGCATGTTCACTTGATTGATTCTTTCCCCATTGTTGATCTTCCTTTCGGCTTCGATCTGAGCCGTAAAACCTTTGTTATTTGAATTGACTTTGACTCTGCAATTTTCTCATGGATTGATCAGAGAATCGATCAATCCAACTCGATCTTCATTCAAATCTAAGAGAAACTAAATGCAAACAAGAAATATACTTAAGCTACTTAATGGTGGTTGGTCTGCAAATGATTTGGGTTTCTTAAATGCACATGGAAATCACACAGATATGAAACAAAGACTCATTCACAATGAAATCAGGCCAACAATTGCACACAGCTTTTCCTGACCGAATCTCAGATCATTCTTCATTCAAGATGTACAGTAACCTAATTGAATACACAGAACTTCTAATTGTACGAACAGATATCTAGAAAATTTACATCCCAACCAAAATGACCAACCCCTTTCTCATTCATCTCTCCCCTTTTTATCCATTCGACTCCCCAAAATAGAATGGCAGAACGACCCAACAAACTAACAACCTAACTCTCCCCATCATTGGAGGAGTCACTATCATCCTACAATAGATTTGCTAACTGGCTCGATCTCCACGCAGGGAGTATCAAATTGCCACTACGTTCTATCTCCTAAAAACCTGACACATACTAATTGGTTACATATTTGCAAATTAAAATGTTAAACAAAAACAAATTATCAGGACAGCTTGTCCCCTTGCTAGCCACAACATGTGAACATGAAATCACATTGTTGACTCAACATTGATGCTCCTGCATCAGACTCCCAAGGTTAAAATTCTGAACGCTTGTTCAGTAAATCAACTACTGAGAGAGCCTTTGTCTCCAATTCTTCAACACTCACCCATGTAGAATCTTCTACAGGATGTTCTTCCCATTTGATCAAGTATTCCAAATAGTCTTTATGTTTGGTACTCTTTGCCACTCTAGTATCCAAGATAGACTCGGCTTCTGATGGCTGGGCCATAGGCATCTGCTTCAGCCACTGAAGATCTTCCATAGGATCTTTGCCTCTTTTCATTTGTCCTATATCATCAGCCACATAAGTATACAGGTCTGCAACATTAAAAATAGGTGATATACCAATCCCTGTTGGCATTTCTAGTTCATAGGCATTTGCTGAAAACTTTCTGAGTATTCTGCAGGGTCCAATCTTTTTCATTTTCATCTTGTTGTACTCTCCTTTTGGAAATCTCTCTTTCCTCAAATGTGCTAAAACCAAATCTCCTACCCAATAGTTCTTCTCTCTTCTCTTGGAATCTATTATGGTTTTGTAACTATTGTTACTCTGCTGCAATATTTCTTTAAATTGCTCTTGTAGTTCACTGATCCTTGTTGCAAACTCTTCTCCATTTGACCCAAATCATGAAGTTCACACACTCCTCTTGGGTGCATTACATACAGAATTTTGAATGGACTCATTCATGTACTTCGGTTTGGCGAGTCATTATATGCAAATTCTGCTTGAGCTAGTACTTTGTCCCATTGCTTTGGATTTTCTCCAATCAAACTTCTCAACATGTTACCCAGAATCCTATTCACCACCTCAGTATGGCCATCAGAGTGTGGATGATATGTTGAATGGAAGTTCAACTTGGTTCCCAACCTCTTCCACAAGGTCCTCCAGAAATGACCTGTGAACTTTACATATATGTACAATGCTCTTAGGTAAACCATGTAGCTTCACAACTTCACTGAAAAACAAGTTAGCAATGTGTGTGGCATCATTGGTTTTATAACATGGAATGAAATGTGCCATCTTAGTAAATCTATCCACAACTACAAAAATAGAGTCATTTCCCTTCTGATTTTTTGGCAAACCCAAAATGAAATCCATACTCATAGAATCCCAAGGCCTAGTTGGAATAGGAAATGGTGTGTATAAGCCAGTGTTTCGGCTTCTTCCCTTGGCATGCTTGCATATCCTACATCTGCTCACAAATTTCTCAACTTTGGACCTCATCTTTGGCCAAAAATAGAAATGGCTCAACTGTCCAAAGGTTTTATCACTTCCAAAGTGACCTGCCATCCCTCCGTTATGTTTCTCCTATATCAGATTCTCTCTCATGGAACATTTGGGAATACAAACCTTACTGTTTTTAAAGAGTAAGCAATATTGCAACATATACTCCATCCATGGCTCTCTGTCCACTTCCATAGAATTCTTACAAACTCTGTATGCATCCTGAAAATCAATGTCAGCCTCATACAAACCTCTTAGGTGCTCAAATCCTAAGACTTGGATCTGATTTTCTTACACCATCAATTGTCTCCTACTTAAGGAATCAGCTACTAGATTTGATTGCCCACTGATGTGCTTTATCAAGAAGGTAAAATTTTGTATGAACTTGACTTACTTGACATGATTTTGATTCAATTTAGGTTGTTGCATGATGTATTGCAATGCATGATTATCAGAAAACAAAATAAACTCTCTAGGCATCAGATAATGTTTCCAATGCTTTAGTAATTGGACAATAGCATAGAATTTCTAGTCATAAGATGAATACTTCTGCTTGGAATCATTCATCTTCTCGTTGAAATATGCTATGGGCTTGTCTTCCTGACTGAGTATAGATCCAATTGCTACTCCGCTGGCATCACATTTCACTTGGAATGGATGTTTGAAATCTGGTAATTTCAATACTGGTTGCTTAGTAATCTTTTTCTTCACAAACTGAAAGCTACTTTTGGCCTCTGCTGTCCATTTAAATGGATGTTTTTCCTTTCTAATTGTTTCAATGATTGGTGCACAAATACCACTGAAATTCTTTATGAACTTCCTATAAAAACTTGCCAATCCATCGAAACTTCTTACCTCAAATATGCTTTGAGGTGAAGGCCAATCAATGATTGCTTGCACCTTTTATGGATCCATCTTCAATCCATCTCTTGAGATAACAAAACCCAAATACACTAGTTTTGATTTCATGAATGTACACTTCTTCACATTCACCAACAAATTTTCCTTTTGTAATTTCTCCAAGACACATCTTAGATGCTTCAAGTGTTATTTTTTTGTTTTACTGAAAAATCCGAATATCATCAAGGTAAACTATTACAAAATTACCTATGAAATCTCTCAAGATTTCATTCATTAATATCATGAAAGTGCTTGGTGCATTGCACAGTCTAAATGGCATAACCAGCCACTCATATAACCCATCATTGGTCTTAAAGGATGTCTTCCACTCATCTCCTTCTCAAATCCTGATCTGATGGTATCCACTCTTCAGATCTAGTTTTGAAAAACATGTTTCCCCACTCAGGAAATCCATCATGTCATCCATCCCAGGTAATGGAAACCTATATATGAAGGTAATATTGTTGATATCTCTGGATTCAGTGCACATCCTACATTCACCATCCTTTTTTGGGGTAAGTACTCTTGGTACTGCACATGGACTTAGACTTTTCTAAACCAACCCCTTGTCTAACAATCCTTGTACTTGCCTTCTAATTTCTTCATTTTCTTGAGGTGTCAACCTATATGTTTCCTTGTTTGGTAATATTTCTCCAGTAATAAAATCAATATGGTGACTTACATCCCTCTTCAGTGGTAACTCATTGGGAAAATCATCTACCACAATGTCACTAAACTCTCCTAGCATCTCTTGATTCTCCTCAGACATATCTGTAATATTATTCTTCATCACTACCACTCTAGGCTTACATACCATAGCATAATTAAGTTCCTTCTCATCAATTTGTTGCAAATACTCTTTCCCTGTCAACATCAGGATCTTAGATGCTTGCTGCTCTGTCGAACTCTCTCCTTGTAAAGGATGGAGAATATGTTTTATCCCTCTTGTACGAAACTATAACAATTTCTCCTACCATTATGCACTACCCTTTTGTCAAATTGCCATGGAATCCCTAGAAGAATATGACAAACATCCATGGGCATAACATCACATATAATCTTGTCCTTATATGTGCCTACTTGAAAATCAACTTCACATTGTTCACTTACTAGGATTTGATGTCCTTTATGCAGCCATGACACTTTGTATGGAATAGGGTGTTTGGTCCTCTTCAGACTCAGTTTATCCACCATCTCTGTGGAAACAAGATTGTCAGTGTTCCCATTGTCAATCACCATCTTACAACACTTCCCTCCAAATTTACACATGGTTATGAATAAAGCCTTCCTTTGAGTCATTTATACTTCCTCCTTTTCAGGTTTCAATAAGACTTTGTTCATCATCAAAGACTCTCCCTTCTCTGGCATATTCTCGGCCACTGTCATCTAATCTTGCTGCTGCTCATTCTGAGCTACACAAGCTCCTCTCTGTCCTATGTCTTCCCTCTCTGTACATTCAAAGGATCTGTGCCCCAATTTGTTACACTTGTAACATTTGTATACAGCTTCTCTGCATCCTCCTCTACCTCTACCTCCTTGGTAAGGTCTTCTCCCTCTTGGATCACCTCCTCTACCTTGGTTCTCCTGCTGGTTTAAGTTACTAGGTCCTCCTCCTTGGGCTGCAAACCTTCCTCTTCCAGTTGTCTGCCCCCTTCCTCTGGCTGAACCTATGCCCCTATTGAAACTTTGCTTTCTCAATAACTTTTCATCTACTCTCAAGGCACATTGGTATTCCTCCTCCATGGTTCTTGGTGATATCATTTTGATCTCATCATGAGACCATTGACATATCTAGAAGCCTTCTCTATTGATTCTTCCACATATCCTGCCCTTAGGTTTACTTTGTAGAACTCTTCAGTATACTCTCTCACAGTCAATAATATTTTCCTAAGGTTCTACATTTGTCTATACAACATTAGTTGGTAATCCTTGGGTAATAATTTGGCTCTCATCTTAGATACCATCCTATCCCATCTCTTAAACAACGATTTGTTCTTACTTCTTCTTTCAACTTGCACACTATCCCACCATACGGACGTGTGTCCTTTCAACCTCATCACTGCAAACCAGACCTTGTTGTTCTCTTCAACTTCATCATACTCAAAGTACTTGTCTAACTCGTTGATCCAATCAATGAGGTGTTTAGTAGTGAGGCCTCCCTCATAGGTCAGTAACTCAGGTTTTGGCCTCGAAGTTGCTCCAAGAATTGATTGAAAGTATCTTAGCTCAGGTGCCTCTCGCATGGGTGCTTCTTCTTCTCCTTGTTCCTCTTCCTCAAGTTCACTCACATCCCCTGCTTCTACGTCTCTTCATCTACCCATATCCACAGCTTCCATACGTGCTCGCATTTCTCTCATTTCCTCCATGACCTCTGCATTCGTTGTTGGTCTTCCTCTGTCTCGACCTCTTGCTTGGTCTACACGTACTGCCATTTCTTTCCTCTACTTCGTTGAGCGAATCCCGCTTTGATACCAAAATTGGTGCAGGGGGGATGACCACAGCTCGTCCAACCCACACCTTCCCAAGAAATAGGGTGATTCCTGAAATCGAACCACTCGACCTAGCTGAAAAATCGTTAGGTCCTTCTTAATGGCGACCCTTGTCTCCAAACTAGGCTTTCCACAACCTTCTGACGATCAGAACCGACCTTCTGCAACGATCTTGTGGAAACACCTTCCTTCTGCAATTACAATGCCTTCCGCAATGATCCTTTCACAAGTTCCTTCCCGCAACAGTATTTCTGCACGCTCCTTTCTGTAGTTTGTAGATTGTGTATTGCAGGCGCGTCTTTTGTGTCTTCTTGAAAACACTTCCGCAATAATTCTTCCGCAATGCAGCTTCTACAACCTCTCACCGTTAACTCCCACGCTTCTTTCGTCTGCAGAACCCGATATCGACCGTCGATCTTTTGCGGATGGAATCTTGTCTGTTGATCTTAGATCAGTGCGGAACACTATGCTTTGGCTTGTGGAGATGCTAATTCTCGTGCATGTTCACTTGATCGATTCTTTCCCCACTGTCGATATTCCTTTTAGCTTCGATCTGAGCTGTCCAACCTCTGTTATTTGAATTGATTGTGACTCTGCTATTTTCTCGTGGATTGATTAGAGAATCGATCAGTATAGCTTGATCTTCTTTCGGATCTAAGGGAAACTAAATGCAAACAAGAAATCTACTTAAGCTACTTAACGGTGGTCGGTATACAAACGATTTGGGTTTCTTAATTGCACATGGACGTAACACAGATACGAAACAAAGACTCATTCACATAGAAATCAGGCCAACAATTGCACATAGCTCTACCTGACCGAATCTCAGACCATTCTTCATTCAAGATGTACAGTAACCCAATCGAATACACAAAACTTCTAATTGTACTAATAGATAGCTAGAAAATTTACATCCCAACCAAAATGACCAACCCCTTTCTCATTCAGCTCTCCCCTTTTTATCCATTTGACTCCCCAAAACAGAATGGCCGAACATCCCAACAAACTAACAACCTCACTCTCCCCATCACTGGAGGAGTCACTATCATCCTATAACAGATTAGCTAACTGGCTCGATCTCCATGTAGGGAGTATCAAATTGCCACTACGTTCTATCTTCTCAAAAACTGACACATACTAATTGGTTACATATTTGCAAATTAAAATATTAAACATAAACAAATTATCAGGACCACTTGTCCCCTTGCTAGCCACAACATGTGAACATGCAATCACATTGCCAACTTAGCATTGATGCTCCTGCATCAACAAACTTACCTTTGGATGATTTTGATGTTTACTTCCATATTGAGGGGATAAATTTAATTTCCAAGCATGTAGTGATGGATAATCTATCATATTCTACCAGGTTGCTTGGTATAGCCTTATTTTGGTAACTTACAAATAAAAAAGAATATCCCATATTTTATGCGAGCTAATACATTAGCTTCATTTATTTTTTATATTATCGAGCATTTGTGTCTTCCTATTGTAGAGTAAGGAAGAAATAATAACCTCAATTATTTGTAATAATTAGGTTTTATTTATGTTATGTTCCCTTTGTTATTTTGGCTCATGTCTAGTTTGTAGAGTCGTTTAACAAATATTGTAAATTGAACAAAATATTTTGGATTTTTTGTTGTGGGTTGTTGTCCCTCAAGTTGTACCTCAACGGAAAATGAGATTTTATTAAGTAGTTATGCCTAAATACAGATTCAAATATCAAGAGAAAGGGGGATTTGGTTAGGATGCAAATGCCAAGGAGGTTTGTGCAGATAGCACCATCTCTGTGCCACTTTAGTTCAGTAAGCCAGTCCTCTAAACAAGGGAGGGAACCCTCAAAATAAGGAGGTATAAGTCATAGTCTATCGCACTAGGCACCTTTCAGATATGCATGAAAAAATTGAATCTGTTTAAGGTTGAAATGTAAGGTGCTCGGGGAAAAATATAATCCATGAAAACAAAATGAAAATGAGCATTGTATTAAAAAGGGGGAAGCACAAGCATTCCATATAATGCCAAAACTAAAAATAGGTGCAACTCACTGGTGCCTTAATGATAAAAATCCCTCACGATAGAAGAAACAACAACATAAAACAACTTAAATTGACAAGCTATGTTTTAACTTCCCATTGATATGCACATTAACTATTAGAAAATTACATAGGTGGGTGTTAGAAAAACAGGATCACAAAGCAATAACAATAAATAGAAATGCAAATATAATCACACATACACATTACAAGAGAGACACAGATATATTGTGGTTCACCCAAGTTGGGCTACGTCCACACTGCAGTTGACAGTCCTTATTATTATTCCATCCAGCAAAGTGAAGGGATACAACTTGCAGCACAACTGCTGCACTTCCTCTTCACTGTCTCATAGTCTTTCTCCTTGATCTCATAGATCTTTACAATGCATAAAACCTAATACCTCAACCCGAGCCGTGTTACAATGTCTTTCTTTTATAAGGGAAATACAATGGGAAAATACCACGAGTTACCCAAAACCATGGGCCTAAAAATTGGTGGCGAAAACAACCCCAAAAATTTTCCTCGGGCACTATGCCCACAAACCCCCTTTCTTGGGGGCCCGCTGGCCCCCATTCCCCCCAGCTAGGGGAGTGCAGAGCACTCCCCTGAACCCCCTAGGGATCGTGCCGGGATCATAACCAAACTTGGGGTACGAACACGGCTGATTAATAATATCTATGAATCTGGTGATCAGGCTCCACAACCAACAATGGGTAAATTTCAGATCCATGCAACTCTAGGCCATCAGATGAATACTTGACATACTGTATCAAAAGTAAATTGAAGCATGCATAAAATACCATTAGTTCAACAACTAGTGGCATTCTCACCTCGGTACTAGCTTCTCAAACAATAGCATCTCATACGTTCAGAATAAAGAAAATTTTAATTCAAAAATCCCAGTGGTGGTCTTGCCTCAATCCTAGTTATTTCCAAAGCACAACATCTCATTCATTTAAAAAAAACACTCTCACCTCGGTCTCACCTTGGTCTTGGATTCTCTCAAAACACAATGTATATATTTCTTGTATATAATAGTGAATACAATCGGGGGTATTAATTCGTCCCTGCCCCAATCCTATTGTATTTTATATCAACAACAAACTTTCAGTGATTCGAGACTATAAAGAAAGAGAGAAGAAGAGAAGAAAAAATTAATGTGACAGATCCAGGAAACCTTTCTCAACTCCAAAATTTATGAAAAAGAATGAATCTCCTTTGTACCTCTTTGGGATGATCCTTTATATGCTCGTTGATGTTGACTTTTTCCTTAAGTTACAGCTACGAGGAATTTGTTTTTTTTTCTAGAATATGTGCCTTCCTGCTGCGTAACTATTTTAGTGAATAGGTCACCCATGATCCTGAGCGGTCCACTAGATTTTTTTCATTTATGTTCCTTTCTTCGTCTTTTCTCGACTATCCTTTTTAGAAGTCCAAGAGGTACCTTTCAAATCACTAGCAGCCAATGATTGATGTTGCTCTCCTGTGCTTTGAGTTTGTGACTGTTTTTCGGCCGCAAATGTTTTCAATACCTGTATGCCCTACCAAGCCCGATCAGGTAATCTTGGTCTGATTTTTAAGAGCCTAAAATACTTATCCAATTAAGATTGAGGTGTATAGTCTAGGTCCCCCAGACCAACAATTAGATTCTTCAATAGTGTAGTAGTAGCTATTGAGGGTTGTAGCTCTTCATATATTTCACTCATCATGGGAGGGTTGGCCCTTTGAGAGACACTTGTCAGCTTTGGCAATCGTTCTTGGGTTTGTTGGTTGTATGAACTCTTTGGGAGCAATTCCAACTTCTCATCTCAAGGGGTTAGGAGCCCATCTTGCACCATGGTGTATATTGTTTTGAGGAAGGGTTTAACTAGTGTTGAATATTCCTCTAACTTTTCTTCCAGTGTTTTCATTGAAGTAACCTTATGAATTTAGTTATCCATGTGCATTATGGGTTTTTTCCTGTCATATACTTGCATAAAAAGAAGTAGGTATGGAGTTAAGGTATTGATCATTGTTTTGGCCAAACTAGCCACGTAACACTTATTATGAATATATTCTTTGTTTCTTCTCGGGTATTTGTTTGCTTCCATATATAATTTACAATAACCTAGAGAGAATTGTATATGAGCCAAAATCTTAGATAAGTCTTCAAATATCTTTTTCCACAACCCAATCTTGATCTTCTTTAGCTTTTCGCCCATGAAGGCTTTCATCAAAGCATATTCATGCTTTGATTTCCAATATTCCATTTGTAAGCTGATTTGATCTATTTCCTTCTTTAGATCGTGAATTTATTGTTTTCCTTGGTCTAGCCTGATCCCTTGCTCTATGAAGCTTCCATTCCCATTTTCAAAATTTTCTTGCAACTTGATCATATCCATATTACCCTTCAACTTAATCTTCTCTTTCTCACTTTTCTCCATCCTATCCCTCAGGCCATTTAATTGTTTATCTGGCCCTGTGGTTTGGATGATGAGAGGGGTTGATTCTAGTTTCCTCTTGTCCTCGATTAACTTCATCTCGTACGAATTCAGATGGTTATTCATATCTTCCAATTTGATTTTTTATTCTCTTTCCTCCACTTCTAATTGCTGCAAATCTCATCTTCTATCTTCATTCACATTCTTGAGTGCAATTAGAGAAGCATTTTCTCCTCTAAAAAAAAACAACTCGTTTTGGAGTTGATGATATTCAACCATCACTTGGAGGGTGGCTGGGAAATATTGGGTGATTTGAGAATGCTCCAACTCTTTTATCCTCTAATATTTATTAGATATCAAATTTAAAAATTCAATTGAACCTTGTGCACCTTGCCCTACTTTAAACACATAGTTTTGCAACCTTTGGTTTTCAGCTTCTATACTTTTTACCTATGAGATCAAGAACTGATTTTTGGTTGTAAGGACTTCAACTTGTCTCTTATATTTGTCTAGATCAGTTGTAGTCTTGGCATATTTGTTGTATACTATGTTGTTTGTTCCTTCAACCATTGACACTTCATCTTCAAGGGGTATATTTGTAGTGTCTACTTCAACTTGTGAAGTTCTCCATTATATGTATTGAAGATCCTTATATGTTCCTTTGGCTAGGGGTTCCATTGTGATTATTCTAAGTTTATTGATGCTAGAATCAAATTTAGAGACCGGCCTAGCCTTAGATTGGGAATCCAAGGACTCTGTTATAAGGAAGAACTCTGGGATCTTTTCTCTTCTTTGCTTCTCTTGTTCCAAAATCATAAAGGGTTTTGTGATTTCGTTTATTCCAGAGACTGTGAATCTTGATGAAGCATGCATGGTGTTCCTCGACACTATGACAGATATCAACTTGTTATATTCAAAAATACCAGTGCTAGGGTTGATGGGAATTTCACCTTTTCCAAGTTGGACCTCCTGTAAGTGATCACTATTATGTGGGAAGTTGTTCATCTCTTCATATTGCTCCTCATCTTCCCATGGATATACTACTACTTCAATAAATTTCTTTCTTTTATTCTCTGGCTTGTCCTAGGGATTTTATTCAGCTTTCCTCTTGTCGACATTATATGGCTGCTTGGATGTTTGAACCTCAGGTTCCATGATATTAATTATTTCTTCTTCCAACATTTTGTATATGAGTGAGAGGAGTGGGATGTCTAACTCTAGGACTGTCTCAGCTTAATTATAATTTATTTCTTCAGGAGGAGATCATGAGGTAGTTGCAAACACTTTACTATTTATCTCAATTGACTCACAGATTCTTTTCATCTATTGGATTGCTTAAACTCCTTTCAACATGTGAATTTCAAATTATTTGAAATTCTTGACATCTATTTGCTAAAGTTCTCCACTTGATTTTGGGTGCTCCTATTCTAGAAGGATTCTAGTCTCCTCATGCTGCAACATTTCCTTTGAACCACTATGCTCCCATCCTGATGGTATCTCAACCTCTTGGATTCCATTTTAACTGAAACTAGGTGGTATTTCCTCAGGGGTTTTCCCATGATCCAATTCCATTAATACTAGTTTTTTTTTTTTTGGTCAACTCAAATTTGATCCTAATCCTAATCTTTTGGGTCTCTGCTCAAGTTGAATAAAATCTTTACTTCCTTGTCCCTCCTTCCCTAGTGATTGCGTTGGATCAAATCCCATGGAGAGCATGATTGGAAATCCTTTTGAATATGGTTCTACTTCTTTAGGAGGTGATTGGATACGAGCTTCCACCATTGAGTATTCCCATTCTTCTCTACTACTTTCTTGAAAAATTTTAGTTGGTAAGGGTTCTCTTTTTCCCTATTGGACACTCGACCACATTCTAGAAAATTTCTTGGTATCATCCCCAACGTGATGATCTTCATATAAATCATCAAAAATCTTGTCTTCAAGAATAGATAAATTGGTATACTTCTCCTTTTTTAGGTATACCCTCATCCTTCACCGAGCTCCCCTCCTTGTTTTATCACTAAGATCGTTTTTTTTTCCGCATACTCATCACATTTTTTTTCCAAGGGGATATAAATTTCATATCTTATTCAGGAACTTGATCCCCCTTTGGTCTGTATAAAGTGTAAAATGGAGTAGCTTTGGAGGGTTATGAGGTCGACTTAGGGAAATATTGAGCCATCACTTCAGAGGGATTTGTTTTCTTTTAATTATACTCTACACTTCTTCATAGGTATCCTTATTGGCCAAGACCTCCAATTCTAGCTTGGATTCATGATCTTGAGAGTTTGGGAGCTTTCTTCCTTTAGTTACTCCTATTACTAAATGTGGGTCATATTTCCAAGAAATATCCAATTTCATTCCTAGATTGCTAAAAGCTTATGTGACTTGTCTGATAGCCTCCTTATTGTTAATGGCATATCCTCCCATTATTATGGGGAAATTGGCTATGCCTCCCTTCTTGGCACTAAGAAAATGAATTTCATCTACATCCACCATCTTCCTGACATATTCTAGGAAAAATTTCTTGGGAGTGAGTAGCTTGGGTAGCCTGTAGGGAGGAGTTTTGGTGTCATATAGCTTGATCACAATGTAATCTTCTGATAAGAACCATTATCCCTTTTTAACAACCTCTCCTAACTACAAGTATGGCCTAATTTCTTGAGGCATGCATGTGAGATCCGTACTAGTCATCAAAGTGAAGGATATAAACATAAACTGAGACACGAAGTGGGTCCAGGTTACCCCTTCCTCTTTTCCTTGCTTTATCCATGGAATCCACTCATATATTCTACTTGCAAAATTTCCTTTAGCTCTCTGAATATCTAGGTCTTCGAAGTGCCAGGACTTGTAAATATGAGATAAGAGTAGTAACTGAAAATCCCCATGTCATTGAATGATGTTAGTTGGGCTTTGATACCAATAGCTAAGGATTCTTCATAGTTAAAATTAGGAGATGATGGATTATTGTAGGAGTCAATCATTGCCACCATTCCTTCATTTATGTCTTTAATGGAATCTTTTCCAAATATAAGCGTCAGGGCCGAGGAAGCTTCATGATTCCATTCTAACAGGTTCACGTTCTTCCATGGTTGGAGGGAAGCTTTAGGTAGCTTTCAAAAGGGTACCATTCTAGCCTACATTTTAGTCTTCTTCTCGTCACTATGCCCACTATAGAAGGTTGTTTTCTTTTACAAAGATGGTGTAATCCTATCAGGAGTGGTTCTAAGAATTTTGGTGATTAAAGCAGTTGAGATTTTGAACAAGAGGGTCTAGCCATCACTAGTATAAATGGAAAATGCAGTCGGGTTCTAACATTTAGCAGAAACTTGGAAAATTTTCAGGAAAGGAAAGGCATCAAGAACCAAGTGTTAGGCTAACATTGACTTCTAGAATTTGGCCATCTACTGTCAATACTGACTAATAAAAAACTGGGCTTGGCGGCGACAAGGGTCCCTATGCATGGAAAGCTTGGATTTCTTTCAGAGAATCACATTTTTCCATCTAATCCATAAGAGAGAAGAAGGATTCTAAAATTTATATGGCCATCTCTTAAGCCTCCAATGGTTGAGGATCATCTTGATTAGTTACGCGACCTAAGGCCATTAACAAGGCCATTAACATGAGGAGAACCACTTGTTCTCATTGCACACTTCAATTAAACTACTAATGGTCCAAATCTAATTTTAGCAAACTGCTTGTTTTAGTTTGAACTGCATATCTAAAGACCTCCCACAATCCAAATTTGTTACGGCAAGTTGTGTGGTTCAATTTGAACCATTGGTTGGAGATTTCTACCTTTATATCCACTGCATCTTTCAAGGCCTCCGATGGTCTATATCTTCTCTTGATGAACTGCATATTTGCATCTAAACCATTGGTGGGATGAATCACTAGTTACCTAGTTGACTAGTTACCCCCATGAACAGCTCAAATCTCTCCTCTCTCTTATTTGATCTTTGGTGCTCTTCTTGATGGAAATGTAGCAGTGTAACAATTATAGGGACAAAGAGGATGACAATAGGGGTGATAGAGTTATGAAGTTTTGGATGCATCATGTCACTTATTTCCAATCATTTATCTCCCTAGAAGGTACATCATGCACATACATTTTTCTTAGAGGCTATTGAGTTCTCCTGCACCTTACAAGAGTATGTGGTCCCAATATTGAGCTAGTTGTTACCACCTCAAATGCATGTCCAATATGCATTTCAAAGGCATTCTTTTCAACAAAATTGCACCAACACATATGAACTTTAGACCATGGTATGAGTAATTTTAGAGGTAGTGATAGAGAGCCATGTATTTTCCTTTTGTTTCATGTTCACATATTTTGAGTTTATGTATTTTGAGCCAATGTTACACATGTAGAAGACATTCACCTTTTGGAACATTTTTCTACATAATTTCATGCATATTTCTCCATTGGAAGGTTCCTTTGGGGTGCCTTCAAAGTTTTTAAGGAAAAGTTACATATTTGAAGGCATTTCTCACCACGTTGGTTTATCTCATATCACACAAGGAATTTATTCATATATTGAGGCATGACTTGTCGTTCTTATGGATTTTGAGAATAATCTACAATCCAATGAAGATAATTATGGAGAACACACCTCACGAAGATTGACATGTGTCACCTAGAAAACTTCTCACTATGGTCAAATCTCTTCAAGGAAGGAATATGGGATTTATTCCTTCCATGCAAAATCCCATATATTCCTTCCTTTTGAGGGATATATGGGATTTTTCATGGCATAATCAAGGGTCACATGTACAAAAAAAATGTAAGTCCATCGTCAAAAAGAAGACATGTGGAATTCATATCTCATGTGGCGTAGAGGTGAAGGACATTTGCAAGGAGCACTCCATTCAAAAACATCTAGAACAACTCCTTTATGTCATCTTAGAAGAGCATATATATTTAACATAGTGCCCAAATTTTCACCATACCAATGCTAGTACATGTAGAGTAGTTGTGGAATTATGTATTATCATCATAATAGAGATTTTGATATATATTTAGGGAGTTATGGTGATTTTAAGTTTGTCTCCTAAAAAACCTAACTACATTTTACCATTTATAATGGATCGCTCCACCTTCACTTGAGTTCTATTTTAATCTTGGGAAGAGGAAGCTACTAGATATTCATTCGTGCATCATGTTGAATGCCTCTTTACACATGCATCATGTTTTTTTATGGTACATGTCTTCATTCTCCTTGGATTTCTCTTCAATATAGGTACTATGTAACCAATCCAAATAAAATAATGATAAATGCCTAGTCAAGAGAATAAGTCATCAAGGTAGGAGATTAATTCTTCTTAGGATTATGCAAGATTCGAAATATCTTCATTAGGGTTAGGTTTCTCCTCCAGTAATGGAAACAATTCCCACATAAAGTGGAACTCGTAGGTATGTGTGCCCCTACAATGAATATCTCATTGAACAATGTGCAAGAGACGGTTCATTGGTCTTTATAACAACCCTTAATATAGGGAATCATCAACATATGTGCCTCAAGTGTGGATCCACATGCATGGCCATCAAGTGTTCTACAAACAAGGCCTTAAGATGGAGCACTCTAGGGATATGTGCAAAATTATGTGGAGTGATCTTCAATAAATGTAATCACATTTTAACATGTGTGCAAAAAGTGGACTCAAAGTGGGAGCAGTATATGGGACAACTACATCACCCCCGACCATTGGAATCCAGCAAAGAAGGAATTGCTCAAATTGCAGTTTTCATTGCTCAAACCACGATTTCGACGATTTGGGTAGTTCTAAAATTCGGCATTTACTCTAGGACCGATCATATTGATTGTTGAAATTGCATAATTGCAGAAAATGCAATTTTCAGGGACTATTTTGACTAGATTTAATAAAAAAAACCGCCGAAAAGCTGGGGCGTTTTGGTTGTTCTTTATCCTATGCACTCAAAGTGGTTACACATTTGATTTCCCCTTGGTATATGTGCAAAGGGTGGGAAATTGTGGTTACAACCACCCATTAAAAGTAGGAACCCCTAAAAATATGTCCCTCAAGCCACCGTATTCCTTAGAGTGCTCATCAAGAGGACCATATATAAACCAATTCTAGTAAAATAATGATGAACACCATGCCAAAGGGAGCATTTTCCAATGAATGTAGTAATTTCAAAATTATCTCCTATTTATCACATTTCTTCATTGTTTCTCTATTAGAGCAATTTTAAATTGACGTGTTAGAAAAATGGGCTCTTAGTATATTTCTACATATCAATGTAGGAAAATTATACCCCAAAGCTATGGATTCTTGTTTATAATTGTTCCTAGTGGTATTCGAATGGTAACTAAGCATCAAATGATTGTCTCAATTGGAAAACATATCAAGAAATTGTCCTTTTGTATTAGGTTAGCACAAGATCAAGATATTGGTTTTTTGGGACCTTGACAATTTTACATAGAAAATCTAAGACTCTCAAATTTTAATTACTAGTGAAGAATTATTGTTAACTTTTCAGGATTTACTTCAATCTGATCTAGGATCTTAATTGAGAGAACAACATGTACAACAAATCTATAGCATATCAATCATGGACACAATAATGCAAGCACACAAGAGACATAGAGTTTACTTGGGGAAAACCATAAAGGTGAAAAACCCCAATAACTTCCTCAGAGATAGATAGAGCAATGATACAACCAGAATACAAGAGATAGTCTTCTCCTAGCAGCAGAGCCTCCTCCTCCACAAGTGCGCCACTCTCCAAAGTGTGAGTGAGAGAATAGAATGTATAAAATGAGAGAGATACACTCTCTATTTATACACCTACTTGACTTGACCTTTACTCAATTAGGTCGGCCTCAACTTAACCACTTAACATAATGCTGACTGGGCCAACCCCCACCAGGGTGGTCTAATAACCCTTTGACCCACATGGCCGACCCCCAATAGGGTGGTCTAATAACCCTTTGACCCACATGACTTATACAGGGCCAACCCCAACAAGGTGGTCTAATAGCCCATCAAATATAAGTTACGACACTTACAATATAAATGACGACACTTCCGTATAGAGGAATAATAATGTCTCTATAGGAATACAACCACTTCTGTATAGAGGAATAATAACATCTCTATAGGAATACAATATACATATGTGAAATACATTCCAAAGTTACATATGCATCAACAATTATGACACACAATATTTTTTAAAATCCAGGTCTCAATACAAAGTAATGGTGTTGTTGCTCATGGTAGTTTTATTCTCATATATATTGAGTTTATGTGATTTGCTCATCTTAAGGAGATACTTGAACAAAGTGCAAATAGAATTTCAATTTCAAAGTAGATTTAAAAAATAATAACAATAAAAATTTCCTTTCTTGAAATATTTATTGTTGAAGTGCACATGTGAAATTATGCAATTTTCCATTACACATTTTACCATGCAGATTCCTCTTCTTTAGCCTTTAAACTTTCTAATATATGACTCTTAACCTTTGTTTTCTTTATTGTAGGACCATGCAGATTCCTCTTCTCTAGCCTTTAAAATTTCTAATATCTGACTTTTAACCTTTGTTTTTTTAATTGTTTGTAGACACTGTTGCGAAACATAGCAATGAGAAGCTTTTACCATTATTGTCAGATGCTGGCGCTCTTTGATATTGGCATGGTTGAAAACTATCTCTAGGTCGTTTTGTCATTATAAATAAAATATATGAAGCAAATACTTGATGGACTTTAGCATTACTATGTATCGTGAATAGAAGTATGGCCTACATATGCAATATAATATTAAAGTCGTATAATTTTGTATTTGGAAACTTTGGAAATTTCTTAATTAATGAAAATTTCTTAATTTATGATAGTTGAAAATTATGTATCTGCTTGATGGACTTTAGCATTACTATGTATCATCATTGTGAATAGAAGTATGGCTTACCTATGCAGTACAATATTAAAGTCGTATAATTTTGTATTTGGAACCTTTGGAAATTTCTTAATTAAAGAAAATTAATGAAAATTTCTTAATTTATGCTAGTTGGAAATTATGTATCTGTGTGGTTATTGGACTTTTTCTTCATAAATTTATTCCATTTAGGGAGATAGAACATTATTTTTTAAATGATATTTATTTATTTATTTTTATTTACCATCAACATTATTGTTTTAAATAATATTTATTTATTTACTTTTATTTACGGTTAATGAATGTATTAGTTGCCATTCCAATAGAAATAGCTGCTATTTTGGAAATTGATATACACTGAATTTAATGAAATTTTGTGAATGTGCTCATTTATATCTTTCGAATTATACAAGGATGGTTGGCGTCCATTATTTCAAGTATGTTTGAAATTCATGACTTCATTTCAATCATGTTTTTAGAGATGTATTTACAAGCCACATTAAGTTTGTTTAAATTTAGAGTTACTATTAAGCTATCCATGACTTCATTTCAATCATGTTTCTAGAGATATATTTACAAGCCACATTAAGTTTGTTTTTGTTAAATTCTAGCATAAATGCACAAGCAAGATCACTGAAAGAAACACAATCACAAGATAGACACAGATATACCCTGGGAAACCCTCATGGGGTAGAAAACCCAACAAAGCTTTCCTCAATATAGATAATCAACCCAATACAAGATAGTAGACCACAACAAGAGCTCCTTCTCCTCCTATGCAGAACTCTCTCTCTCTCCTATGCGCACAATAGAAGTGTGAGAACAAGTGAGTTAAGTGAGGAACAACCTCCTCTACTTATACTTGTTTTCCAACTGACTTTTTACCCTATGAGGCCGACTTGTCAAATTGAGTCTAATAACCTCCGAT